>JAIRCJ010000237.1:0-217347 GCA_020883675.1 Bruguiera gymnorhiza | reverse complement strand
AAGAAAGACAAAAAGAAGACATGGATCAGTGCTCATCAAGGAAATTAGATAATAGGTGACCCATCAGCAGGAGTTACAACAAGAAGAAGAATTGTGGGAGCTACTGCTTTTACTCTCACAAGTTGAACCTAAATCTGTTGAAGAGGCTGCACAAGACAAAGCCTGGATCAAAGCTATTAATGAGGAGCTAGATCAAATCGAGAGAGAATGAAACATGGGAGCTGGTTCCAAGACCCACTAACAAGAATGTCATAGGAACAAAATGGGTGTTTAAAAATAAACACAATGAGGATGGCAAGGTGGTGAGGAACAAGGCTAGGCTGGTTTGCAAAGGCTACACTCAGATAGAAGGAGTAGATGTTGATGAAACTTTTGCACCAGTAGCAAGTTGGAAACTATCAGAATGTTCTTAGCTTTGGCAGCACATAAGAGGTATAAAGTTTACCAGATGGATGTGAAATCAGCCTTTCTGAATGGGCTCCTAAAAGAAGAAGTGTATATTGAACAACCCGATGGAGTACAAATCAGTAAGGATGAGACACACGTGTGCAAGCTGAAGAAAGCCTTGTATGGCCTTAAACAAGCCCCAAAGAGCATGGTATAGCAGGCTGGATGCGTATTTGAGAAGGTTGAACTTCAGAAGAGGAACAGTTGATAATAACCTATATGTGTTCAACTCAGAGAAAGGCCAACTGATAACCATAGTATATGTAGATGACATCATCTTTGGAGGGGATCACTCTGAGCTATGCCAAGAATTTGCACAGAAGATGAGTGAGGAATTTGAGATGTCATTGATTGGAGAAATGACTTACTTCTTGGATTACAAATAAAAACAATGTGAAGAAGGTATTTTTATTTCTCAGACAAAATATGCCAAAGAGATGCTGAAAAAGTTTGGCATGGAGGATAGCAGACCTGTCAGTACCCCTATGACAGTGGGCTGCAAGTTAACAAAAGATCAGGAAGGAAGGAGTACAAGCCCTACAGAATACAGGAAGATGATAGGGAGCCTTCTGTACCTTACAGCATCAAGGCCTGATCTCATGCAAGCTGTGTGCATCGCTAGGAGATTCCAAGCTGATCCTAAGGAATCTCATGTGTTGGCAGTGAAAAGAATCCTAAGATACCTCAAGGGACACTGGAAATGGGCTTGTGGTATCCTGCCATGGATTCTGTAAAACTACGAGCATACACTGATGCAGACTGGGCAGGAAGCACAGATGATAGAAAATCAACCAGTGGCTGCAGCTTCTACTTGGGTTCAAAGTGTGTTGCATGGCTAAGTAGAAAGCAAAACAGTGTTGCTTTGAGCACAGCGGAGGCTGAGTATATGGCTGCTTGTGCAGCATGTACTCAGGTGATATGGATGCAAAGACAATTGGCCGATTTGGGTGTTGAAGTGAAGTTACCAGTGAGTGTACTTTGTGATAATCAAAGTGCAATTGATCTTAGCAAGAATCCAGTTCAACATTCAAGGAGCAAGCATATTGACATCCGGTATCACTTTATCAAGGATCAAGTGGAAGAGGGCACAATTCAGTTGGAGTATGTCGGTACTAAAGATCAAATCTCAGATATTCTAACTAAACCTTTGTCCACAGAGTTGTTTGAAAAGCACAGAATGAGTCTGTCTGTCTGTGCAAATGCCTCCTCAAGCCTGAAGTTCAGGTGAATCCTCCATCTCTACTTTGCAGGTTTTTCAAATTTGTAATTGGTTGGCAAGGGGGAGAGAAGCAACAGTGCAGGGGGAGCTGTTAAGGAAGGGGGAGTGCATATTTAGGGGGAGTTGTAATCCATCTGCTTCTGGATTATTACTCTAAGAAGATTATGAAAGACTGCTGGGGGAGTGCATATTTAGGGGAGTTGTAATCCATCTGCTTCTGGATTATTACTCTAAGAAGATTATGAAAGACTGCTGCATAATGGCTTTTGTTATGAATGTTGCCAACAATTACAAAGGGGGAGATTGTTGTTCCCACAGCCTTGTATGGGTTGTAATTGTTGTCAACTAGGGTTAAGTGTGCAAGAGAGTAAAGTCACATGGAAGGGCAGTAAAGTCACATGGGAGGGCAAGAAAGTAAATCCGCCGCATAAGGGCAAGAACGTAAATCCGCCATGTAAGCCCTATTAGGGTTTCATGGAAGAGAGTATATAAAGGCCTTGGAAGACAAAACTAGGGCAGAGGGCCAACACAATTGAATAAACAGCAACCCTACAGCAACCGGCCAAAAGGAAGAGAGAGCAGAACGGCAAGAGATCAGAAACAACACCGCCAGGAGAGCAAACCAGAAACATCACCACCGGGAGAGCAAACCAGAACGTGCGACCTCTTGCAAGCAAACCAGAAACGCCTCCTGCAAGCCAAACCAGAAACACGTCCTGCAAGCAAACCAGAAACGCCTCCTGCAAGCAAACCAGAAAACACATCCTGCAACCAAACCAGAAACGCCTGAAACAGCAGACCAGAAGCTGAGTGCAAGCTGTGAAACCGTGAGACGGTGAAGCAGGAGCTGTGTGAGACAACCTAGAGAAGGAATTTGGGCGAAGCATCGGAAAGAACTCAACGTATTTCCAGATTTCTTCAGGAGGGTTAGAGAGCGTTGCGGTGAACTTCTAAGCGGCAGTGGAGCAGCCTTTTAATTCAACAGAGGCAAGACAAGCTAGAAGAAGGGTAGACACAGTAAGTGACACTCTTTGTATTGTACTTGCTTAGTAATTGCAATAGTGAAAGGAGCGGGAAGATTAAGAACATCCATTGGTAACTAGAATTCGTCAAGTATAGTGATAGTCTCGGTAAGGGAGAGTCCCTACCACCGTGGATGTACGTCACGTTGACGAACCACGTAAATCTCGTGGTCCTTAATTTGCTTTACGTTCTGTGTTTTGAATTGGGTTGTGAACACAGCTAAAGTATCAGCCAATCCATAACCTAACGAAGACCCTAAACAAGAACATCCGAATTGTCTATTAGGCAAGGTGTCTGAAAGGTGACTTTGGGGACTATTGTGATTAGTAGGTAGCAATAGATCTACCTTAGTCGAATCTGAGAAAGAGTTTGCTTTTAAGAAGAGATTGGAGTTGTTCACTTTCCTGCGAATTGCGAATTGTGGTGATACTGATTCACCCCCTCTCTCAGTATCAACAAACTAGTAGATCCTAAGGTGAAGTTGAGAACTTCACCATGCTTCATGGCCATGCCATGCAAAACATACTACTTCTCTAAAGAATAAATCAGCCACATTGCTTGCATCATCAGTTTTATGGCATGGGATGAAGTGTGCCATTCTTTGAAAATTTATAAACAATAACAGATACAGAATCCCTACCCATTTTTTATTGCGGGCAACCTTAGTACAAAATCCATAGATAAATCAGCCCAAAGATGACTAGGTATAGGTAATGGGGTGTAAAGGTTATGTGGTAAAACTCCAGATTTAGCCTGTTTGTATGTTATACATTTTCTCACATACCCTTTCAACATCTCGTTTCATGTGTGGCTAAAAGAAATGTTTGGTTAGGACATTGAGAGTTTTCCTAACTTTAAAATGACCCATTAGACCACCTCTATGGGTTTCTCTCACAACTAACTCCCTCAAAGAACTCATAGGCATACATAAATAAGTTTCCCTAAAAAAGAAACCCTTATGCCTATAAAACTTCTTAAAGGCTGACTTCTCACATGATGCAGAAAAACACCAAAAGATGTGGCTTAGGACCCAATGCACATAAGGAATCAAACCCTAGATCCAACATTTAAAGGGACACAAACCTCAGGTATTTAAGAAAGATATGGATGCCACACTCAAGAAAAGAAGGGAATTGGTAGTGATGAGTTGAATGCCATAAGAAAGAGGCATTTCCTGATAAGTTCTTTAGTTCTTAAAATAATTGAAGAAGAAAACCCTTGATTTTTATTTTCTCTCAAAATTGATTGATGTTCCAAGTTTACAAAGAGGTGCTTATTTATAGGCTAAGATATCAATCTTAATAGGTATAAATTCCTATTTAGAACAAATCCTTAATTTATGAGGAACTCCTAATCTAGAGCAACTTTTTACACAGAAAACTTTCATTTTTATAGGATACACTCCTATTTAGGAGTGAATTCATTACTTAGTCCTGACCCATTAAGGACATTTCTATTAACAAGGCCTTGATTCTCTTCAAGCTTGAATTCACACCATTTGCAGTTTGGTTGGCCTGAATGTCCTTAATTAGCTCATTTAGTACTTCTTTAATCTTTTTGGCTCTAGTTTTTGTTATTGGCCTTTTGGAATATGCAATGGACCTCTTGCATCCTTTGAAGCCTTCAACACATATATTTAAGCTTCTCATCATTTCCCCTCTCCTTAAAAGGATTCATCCTTGATTCATCACCTACATAAAAAAGAGAAAGATTAGAAACATTAAATGTTGCACTCACATGATACTCATTGGGAAGGTCTAACTTATAAGTATTGTCATTAATTTGTGGTATATTTTGAAATGGACCGTCTCCTTTAAGCTATAGCTTTGAATGTCTCTGAGCTAGGAACCATTCCTTATGCATATGCATGCAAACCCAATCACCAAGTTCAAACACCACCTTCTTTTGCCCTTTGTTAACATGTGGTGCATATTGCTTAGTTCATTTTTCAATATGTTGTTACACCTTCTCATGCAATTTTTTCACCATGTTAACCTTGCATTCATCATTTAAGGTAAGTATACCTATCAATAGTTATAGGTACCAAATTCAAAAGAAGTCAATAGATTAAAACCATATATAATTTTAAGTAGAGAGTAACTATCAGTAGAATGAACACCCTTATTATATGGAAACTTAACATGCAGTAAACAATTTTCCCATGTTTTCAAATTCATTCATATAATAGCATGCAAAAAAGTAAAAAGAGTTCGATTAACCACCTCAGTCTACCCATTAGTCTGTGGATGACAAGTAGTTGAAAATAATAGTTTAGTACCTAACTTACCCCACAAAGTCTTTGAGAAGTAGCTTAAGAACTCTGTATCCTAATCTAAAGCAATGCTTTACAGCATGTCATGCAAACATACTACTTCTTTAAAGAATAAGTCAACCAAATCGTTTGCATTATCAGTTTTATGGCATGGGATGAAGTATGCCATCTTTGAAAATCTATCAATAACAACAAATACAAAATCCCTACCCCTTTTTGATTATGGCAACCCTAGTACAAAGTCCATAAATAAATCAACCCAGGGATGGCTAGGCATAGGTAAGGGGTTTATGGGTGATGGGGTAAAACTCTAGATTTAACTTGTTTGCATCTTATGCATTTCTCATATATTGTCTCAACATCTCTTTTAATGTGTGGCCAAAAGAAATGTTTAATTAGGACATTGAGAGTTTTCCTAACTCTGAAATGACCCATTAGACAACCTTCATGAGCTTCTTTCACAACTAACTCCCTCAAAGAACTCATAAGCATGTATAAACAATTTTCCCTAAATAAGAAACCCTCATGCCTATAAAAATTCTTAAAGGTTGACTTCTCATATGATGTAAAAAACCCCAAAAAGACATGACTTAGGGACCTAATGCACATAAGGAATCAAACAATATCTAGGAAAGCTAAATTAGACTTTAATAACACAACCCTAGATCTAACATTCAAAGGAATATGAACCTAGGGTATTTAAGAAGGATATGGATGCCATACTTTAGAAAAGAAGGGAATTGGAAGTGATAAGTCGAGTTGAACACCACAAGAAGAGGTACCTCTAGATAAGTTCTTTAGTTCTCGAAAGAACCAAAGGAGAGAGCCCTTACTTTTTATTTCTCTCAAAATTGTCTAATGTTCTAGAGCTTACAAAGAGGTGCCTATTTATAAGGTAAGATAACAATCCTAAAGAGGAATAAATTTCTATTTATGACAAATCCTTATTTAGGAGAAACTCTTATCTAGGATAAATTTAGACATAGAAAACTTTCACTTTTATAACAATCACTTATTTAGGATAAACTCCTATTTAGGAGTGAAAGTTATTACTTAGTCCTAGCTTATTAAGTATTCCAATCATATTAACAAGGTCTTAACTCTCTTTCAAGCTTGAATTTGCACTATTTGTAGTTTGGTTGGCCTAAATGTCCTCAATCAACACATTTAGTGTCTCTTTCATCTTTTTAACTTTAGCTTGTGTTATTGGGCCTACTAGAATGTGCAATAGATTTCTTGCATCCTTTAAAGCCTTCCACACATCATCTTTAAACTTTTGATCATTCCCCTTCCCCTCAAAAGAATTTGTCCTCAAATCATCACCTACAACAAAAGGGGAAAGATTAGAAACATCAAATGTTGTACTCACATTATACTCATCGGGAAGGTCTAACTTATAGGTATTGTCACTAATCCATGCTACAACTTGAAATGGAGCATCTTTTCTAGGTTGTAGCTTTGAACACCTATGAGCCAGGAATTGTTCCTTTTGCATATGCACCCAAACCTAATCACCAGGTTTAAACACGACTTTCTTTCACCCTTTGTTGGCATGGGATGCATATTGCTCAGTTCAGTTTTCAATATGTTGCTACGCCTTCTCATGCACTTTTTTACTATGTCAGCCTTGTATTCTCCATCTAAACTAGCATACTTAATAACAAGTATAGGCACCAAATCCAAAGGAGTTAACGAATTAAAATCATATACAATTTCAAATGGAGAGTAACTAGTAGTAGAATGAACACTCCTATTATATGGAAACTTGACATGTGGTAAACAATCTTCCCATGTTTTCAAATTCATTTGAATAATAGCATGTAAAAAAGTAGAAAGAGTTTGATTAACCACCTCAGTTTGCCCATCAGTTTGTGGATGACAAGTAGTTGAAAACAATTGCTTAGTACCTAACTTACCCCACAAAGTTTTCTAGAGCCTAAAAACTTTGTATCCTAGTCTGAAACAATGCTCTATGGCATGCCATGAAAACGTACTACTTCTCTAAAGAATAAGTTAGCCACTTTGCTTGCATCATTAGTTTTATGACATGAGATGAAGTGTGCCATCTTTGAAAATCTATCAACAATAAGAAATGCAGAATCTTTACCCTTTTTTGATTGCGATGACCCTAGTACAAAGTCCATAGATAAATCAACCCAAGGATGGCTAGGTATGGATAAGGGGTATCAAGTTATGGGATAAAACTCTAGATTTAGCTTGTTTGCATGTTATGCTTTTCTCACATACCCTCTCAACATCTCATTTCATGTGTGAACAAAAGAAATGTTCAGTTAGGACATCTATGGTTTTCCTTACTTTGAAATAACCCATTAGACCACCTTGATGAGCTTCTTTCATAACCAACTCCCTCAAAGAACTCATAGGCATGAATAAACAATTTTCCCTAAATAAGAAACCCTTATGCCTAAAACTTCTCAAAGGCTGACTTCTCACATATTCCATATACATTAGCAAAGTCAGGATCTTCCTTATATAAATCTTTAATATATTCAAATCCTAATAATTTTGTACTTAGTGTAGAGACAAAGGCATACTTATGAGATAATGCCTTAGCTGCCACAATTTCCTTTCCTGTTTATACTTGATGATGTAGGGAAAGGTCTCAACGAATTTGATCCACTCAGAATGTCTTTTGTTCAACCTTCCTTGTCCCTTCATGTGCTTTAAATATTCATGGTTAGTATGGATGACAAATTCCTTGGGCCAAAGGTAATGTTACCATGTCTTCAAAACTTGCACCAATGCATACATTTCTTTATCATAATTAGGATTATTGAGACTTGCTCCACTTAACTTTTCACTAAAGTAAGCAATTGGGTGTCTTTCCTGCATCAAAACAATTCCAATGCCAATACTTGAAGTATCACACTCAATCTCAAAACTTTTTGCAAAGTCAGGTAAAGCAAGTAATGGACCATCTCCTTCTGGTAGTCCTCCACACTTTTGGTGCCTTGAGTGAGCCCTTGTAGCCTTTGGTACAACTCCCTGTAATAGTGATTCGGAATGAGCCACCACCTCATGAGAGCCTTCATCTTCTCCCATGTATTAATAAGCCACTAACGATTCCTTCTCCTAGTCAAAATAAGTTGATCATACCAAATAATAGAATAATTAGTAAATTCAATGGCAGAAAACTTACCTTTTTCTCCTTTGAATAGTTATGGTAGTCAAAAACCAATTCAACCTTCTTCTCCCATTCTAAGTACGCATTAAGATCATTCTTACCTTAGAATGGAGGAATTGTCATTTTAATGCTACCTAAATCACGATCATAGGTGCCTTATCTCCCAAAATCTCTCTAATTCCTTCTATTGTTGGCTATTTTAACCATAGAAACTCAATCATCAAATTCATCATTTTTTACATCATCTTCATGGTCATAGGCTCATCTTAATTGCCTTCTTGCATTTGGAACCTTATTGTCCCCATGCCTCCTTTGTAACTTTACTATTGTATTAACTTACTCTTCCATCCTCTCTTTTATATCATCAAATCTTGTATTGATGCGTTCAAATTGTTGTTGCATAGTTTTGATCATGAAGGACACATCATTAACTCCCTCCTGAGCTACACCTTTGTCATTGGAAGTCATGGTATTACTTGTACACAAAATGATTAGGATACCTTATAGAACACTCCTTCACATGTTTTATTTAAAAGAAAAAGGTGTCACACTCCTTCGTGTTTACACTTTTTATGGCTTTTTCTTTATATGAACTTGCACTCTTTCCTTTTACCACTAAAATTTCCCCTTTTGGCTGTTTAAAGAACTACACAAGTTAAATCAAGAGGATTGATTTTGAACAAAATAAGATAAATGTCATATAATTGAACTAATTGGAGAACAAAGAGTAAAAAAAAAAAATGAAAAAGGATATCAAAGCAAGTGAATTTAATGAACTAAACTCAACAAAATCAGGATAGGGGGTTTGAAGTTCCCAACTTCACCCTAGGATCTATTAGTTTGTGATACTGAGAGGGGGGTGAATCAGTATCACCACAATTCGCAATTCGCAGGAAAGTGAACAACTTCAATCTCTTCTTAAAAGCGAACTCTTTCTCAGATTCGACTAAGGTAGATCTATTGCTACCTACTAATCACAATAGTCCCCAAAGTCACCTTTCAGACACCTTGCCTAATAGACAATTCGGATGTTCTTGTTTAGGTCTTTGTTAGGTTATGGGTTGGCTGATACTTTAGCTGCGTTCACAACTCAATTCAAAAGACGGAATGTAAAGCAAATTAAGGACACACGAGATTTATGTGGTTCCGTCAATGTGACGTACATCCACGGTGGTAGGGACTCTCCCTTACCGAGACTATCCACTATACTTGAGAATTCTAGTTACAATGGATGTCTTAATCTTCTGCTCCTTTCACTATTGCAATTACTAAGCAAGTACAATACAAAGAGTGTCAGTTACTGTGTCTACCCTTCTTCTAGCTTGTCTTGCCTCTGTTGAATTGAAAGGCTGCTCCACTGCCGCTTAGAAGTTCACCGCAACACTCTCTAACCTCTCCTGAAGAAATCTGGAAATATGTTGAGTTCTTTCCGATGCTTCGCTGAATTCCTTCTCTAGGTTGTTTCACACAACTCTTGCTTTCACCGTCTCACGGTCTCACCCATCTCCTATTTCACAGTCTTACCGTTTCACGGCCTGTCCTCACACTTCTGGTCTGTCACGCTGTTGCACGTTCTGGTCTCACGCCGTCTCCTGACGTACACCCACACTTCTGGTCTGTGGTTTCACGTCTCTTGGCCTGCCTCACGTTACTGGTTTTTCTGGTTCACATGTTTTGGCTTGCCTCACGCTTCTGGTCTGCTGTCTTCTCTTCCGGGTGGTCTCACGGATACCAGGTCTGCTGTCTTTTCTTCCGGGTGGTCTGTTTCTTATTTCTCCTCTTGCTGGTTGTGCGTTTCTGGTTTGCTTGCAGGACGTGTTTCTGGTTTCCTTGCAGGAGGTGTTTCTGGTTTGCTTGCAGGATGTGTTTCTGGTTTGCTTACAGGAGGCGTTTCTGGTTTGCTTGCAGGAGGCGTTTCTGGTTTGCTTCCAGGACGTGTTTCTGGTTTGCTTGCAGGAGGTCACACGTTCTGGTTTGCTCTCCCGGTGGTGACGTTTCTGGTTTGCTCTCCTGGTGGTGTTGTTTCTGATCTCTTGCTGTTCTGCTCTCTCTTCCTTTTGGCCAGTTGCTGTAGGGTTGCTGTTTATTCAATTGTGTTGGCCCTCTGCCCTAGTTTTGTCTTTCAAGGCCTTTATATACTCTCTTCCATGAAACCCTAATAGGGCTTACATGGCAGATTTACGTTCTTGCCCTTATGCGGCGGATTTACTTTCTTGCCCTTCCATGTGACTTTACTGCCCTTCCATGTGACTTTACTCTCTTGCACACTTAACCCTAGTTGACAACAATTACAACCTATACAAGGCTGTGGGAACAACAATCTCCCCCTTTGTAATTGTTGGCAACATTCATAACAAAAGCCGTTATACAGCAGTCTTTCATAATCTTCTTAGAGTAATAATCCAGAAGCAGATGGATTACAACTCTCACTAAATATGCACTCCCCCTTCCTTAACAGCTCCCCCTGCACTGTTGCTTCTCTCTCCCTTTGCCAACCAATTACAAATTTGAAAAACCTGCAAAGTAGAGATGGAGGATTCACCTGAACTTCAGGCTTGAGGAGGCATTTTCACAGACAGACTCATTCTGTGCTTTTCAAACAACTCTGTGGACAAAGGTTTAGTTAGAATATCTGAGATTTGATCTTTAGTACCGACATACTCCAACTGAATTGTGCCCTCTTCCACTTGATCCTTGATAAGGTGATACCGGATGTCAATATGCTTGCTCCTTGAATGTTGAACTGGATTCTTGCTAAGATCAATTGCACTTTGATTATCACAAAGTACACTCACTGGT
This sequence comes from Bruguiera gymnorhiza, assembly GCA_020883675.1. Lineage (NCBI taxonomy): Eukaryota > Viridiplantae > Streptophyta > Magnoliopsida > Malpighiales > Rhizophoraceae > Bruguiera > Bruguiera gymnorhiza. The sequence goes on along the minus strand of JAIRCJ010000237.1, from coordinate 206,442 downwards.
AACTTCACTTCAACACCCAAATCAACCAATTGTCTTTGCATCCATATCACCTGAGTACATGCTGCACAAGCAGCCATATACTCAGCCTCCGCTGTGCTCAAAGCAACACTGTTTTGCTTTCTACTTAGCCATGCAACACACTTTGAACCCAAGTAGAAGCTGCAGCCACTGGTTGATTTTCTATCATCTGTGCTTCCTGCCCAGTCTGCATCAGTGTATGCTCGTAGTTTTACAGAATCCATGGCAGGATACCACAAGCCCATTTCCAGTGTCCCCTTGAGGTATCTTAGGATTCTTTTCACTGCCAACACATGAGATTCCTTAGGATCAGCTTGGAATCTCCTAGCGATGCACACAGCTTGCATGAGATCAGGCCTTGATGCTGTAAGGTACAGAAGGCTCCCTATCATCTTCCTGTATTCTGTAGGGCTTGTACTCCTTCCTTCCTGATCTTTTGTTAACTTGCAGCCCACTGTCATAGGGGTACTGACAGGTCTGCTATCCTCCATGCCAAACTTTTTCAGCATCTCTTTGGCATATTTTGTCTGAGAAATAAAAATACCTTCTTCACATTGTTTTATTTGTAATCCAAGAAAGTAAGTCATTTCTCCAATCAATGACATCTCAAATTCCTCACTCATCTTCTGTGCAAATTCTTGGCATAGCTCAGAGTGATCCCCTCCAAAGATGATGTCATCTACATATACTATGGTTATCAGTTGGCCTTTCTCTGAGTTGAACACATATAGGTTATTATCAACTGTTCCTCTTCTGAAGTTCAACCTTCTCAAATACGCATCCAGCCTGCTATACCATGCTCTTGGGGCTTGTTTAAGGCCATACAAGGCTTTCTTCAGCTTGCACACGTGTGTCTCATCCTCACTGATTTGTACTCCATCGGGTTGTTCAATATACACTTCTTCTTTTAGGAGCCCATTCAGAAAGGCTGATTTCACATCCATCTGGTAAACTTTATACCTCTTATGTGCTGCCAAAGCTAAGAACATTCTGATAGTTTCCAACCTTGCTACTGGTGCAAAAGTTTCATCAACATCTACTCCTTCTATCTGAGTGTAGCCTTTGCAAACCAGCCTAGCTTTGTTCCTCACCACCTTGCCATCCTCATTGTGTTTATTTTTAAACACCCATTTTGTTCCTATGACATTCTTGTTAGTGGGTCTTGGAACCAGCTCCCATGTTTCATTCTTCTCGATTTGATCTAGCTCCTCATTAATAGCTTTGATCCAGGCTTTGTCTTGTGCAGCCTCTTCAACAGATTTAGGTTCAACTTGTGAGAGTAAAGCAGTAGCTCCCACAATTCTTCTTCTTGTTGTAACTCCTGCTGATGGGTCACCTATTATCTAATTTCCTTGATGAGCACTGATCCATGTCTTCTTTGTCTTTCTTTCTTGCACAGTCTTAGTTGCAAGAGAATCTCCTTCTTCATCTTCAGACTCACTCTTCACTGAGTCTGAACTTACCTCTTTTCCCACTTCTTCATGTTGGTCAGATTCTTCATCTATCTTGAAGTCATCTTCTTCACTATCCTCAGCTTCTCCATTATGTGTTGTTTTCCAATTTTCGTCTATTCTCACATCACTGGAAGTGACCACTTTTCCCAGTTTATGCAGAAAAACTCTGTAACCTTTTGTCTTTGTTGAGTATCCCACAAAGATGCCTTCATCTGACCTAGCATGGAATTTTCCTAAGTTTTGCTCCTTGTTCTTCACAAAACATGGGCTGCCAAAGATTCTAAGATACTTGGCTGTTGTCTTCTTCCCACTCCATAGCTCATATGGAGTCTTATCAGTATTGGGCCTTAGTGAAACTCTGTTCAATAGGTGCACGGCTGTAAATGTTGCTTCTGTCCAAAATCTTGTGTGAAGCTTGGATTCCAGCAGTAGAGTTCTTGCCATTTCAACCACAGCTCGTGTTATTGGGTCTTCTGGAATGTGCAATGGACCGCTTACATCCATTGAAGCTTTAGCTCGTTTTATTGGGCCTTCTAGAATGTGCAATGGACCTTTTGCATCCATTGAAGCTCTCCACCCATCATCTTCATGATTCCTATCATTATAAAGTATCATCACCCCATACCTAGGTTAGATGACAAGTTAGATGAATTGTATGGTTCATGTGTTTTTTCTAAAATTAATTTTAAAAGTGGATATCACCAAACTAGGATGAGAGAGGGAGATGAGTGGAAAATCACTTTCAAGACTAGGTATGGTCTTTATGAATGGCTTGTTATGCCATTCGGTCTCACTAATGCACCAAGCACTTCTATGCAATTGATGAATCATGCTTTGCATACATCCATTGGTAAATTTTTGGTTGTGTATTTTAATGATATTTTGGTTTATAGCAAAAACCTATAAGAGCATTTTGATCATTTAAGTATGATTTTAATTGTTTTATGTTCTAAGAAATTTTATAGTACCATCAAGAAATGTTCTTTTTGTACTAACCAAATCATATTTCTTGGCTATCTTATAAGCGCTAGAGCTATTGAGGTTCACGAGGAAAAAGTTAGGGCAATCTATGATTGGCCTACACCTAAGTCAATTAGTGATGTGAGTAGCTTTCATGGTCTATCTAGTTTCTATAGACACTTTGTTAAGGACTTTAACACCATTGCTGCACCACTAACTAAGGTTATTAAAAAGAATATGGGTTTTAAGTGGGGTAGTGATCAAGACAACTTTTAATTACATTAAGCAAAAATTAAGTTTTACACCCATACTTATTTTACCTGACTTTACAAAACTAAGTGTAGTAGGCCTTAATTATCTCACTCATGAGAAGGAGATGTATGCATTGGTACAAGCTTTGGAGATATGGCAACACTATATTTGGCCCAAGGAGTTTGTCATCCATATTGACCATGAATCCTTGAAGCACTCAAAGGGAGAAGGAAAGTTGAACAAAAGACATGCCAAGTGGGTTAAATTCATTAAGACCTTTCCCTACGTCATCAGATATAAACAAGGAAAATTTGGTAGCTTATGCTTTATCTTGTAGGTATGCCCTTATCTCTACACTTAATGCAAATTATTAGGATTTGAATATATTAAAGATTTATATGTGAAAGATCCTAACATTGCTAATGTGTATAGAGCATGTGAGATGATGTGGAAAACCCCAAAAGACGTGTGGCTTAGGGACCCAATGCATACAAGGAATAAAAGAATATCTAGGAAAGCTAAACTAGATTTTAATAACACAAACCCTATGCCTAACATTCAAAGGAACATGAACCTAAGGTATTTAAAAAAGATATGGATGCCACACTCTAGAAAAGAAAGGAATTAGGAGTGATAAGTCGAGTTAAACGCCATAAAAAGAGGTACCTCTTAATAAGTTATTCAAAGATCAAAAGAACTGAAAGAGAAAACCCTTATTTTTATTTCTCTTAAACTTGTTTGATGTTCCAGAGCATACAAGGAGGCATTTATAGGCTAAGATAGCAATCTTAAGAAGGCATAAATTCCTATTTAGAACAAATCTTTATTAAGGAGGAATTCCTATCTAGGACAAATTCTTACACAAAAAACTGTCACTTTTATACAATCACTTATTTAGAAGGAACTCCTATTTAAGACTGAATGCTATTACTTAGACCTAGCCCATTAAGTACTCCAATCATATTAATAAGGCTTTGACTCTCTTCCAAGCTTGAATTCACACCATTTATAGCTGGGTTGGCCTGAATGTCCTTAATTAGCCCATTTAGTATTTCTTTCATCTTTTTAGCTCTAGCTCGTGTTATTGGGCCTTTCAGAATGTGCAATGGACCTCTTGCATCTTTTGAAGTCTTCCACCCATCATCTCTAAGCTTCTCATCAATCCCCCAATCCTTGAAAGGATTCATCCTTAAATCATCACCTTGTTTATACTTGATGATGTAAGGAAAAGTCTCAATGAATTTGATCCACTTGGCACGTATTTTGTTCAACTTTCCTTGTCCCTTCAAATGTTTTAAGGATTCATGGTCAATATGGTTGACAAACTCCTTGGGCTAAGGGTAATGTTCCAAATGACCCAAGGAAATTTCCCAACTACTTTAAAACCTAGTTTTTCAAATGGGGTTTACATCATCTAACTCTATCTCATAAGGTAAGAAATGTTTATGAACAATTTTGCATAGTTAGCAAAAAGGTGAAGAACACATTATTAATGTTCACTACTTGGTATCATGTCCCATGGATTATTAAATGGGATTATGTCATTATGGCTAAGCAAATGAATGTGTTAAATGTGAACATCAAACATGTCCATGGCTAGCCAGATGGATTAATATCCATTGGTTGGAAAAGTTTGATTTTTTCAGTGATGGAGTCTACATTGCAAAAGGAATTGTCTACATTAATGGTCCCAAGGCTCCACCACCAAAACTGACTCCAACCGCTCCAGAGGAAATATTAAAACCTTTAATGGCCAACTTGCTCCACTCATCTAAAGACTCATAGACAGATCAAGTTAAGCGCAGTGAAAAGAACCTTAATAATGATGATATGATGTAGGATTCCCAAGACCCATATGAGTTGTAGGAGACAACTGTTGGAAAATAAAAGGGATCTCACCACTTTAAAAAAGGTGACCCAAGACAGCTTTAATAAAGATAAAGTGAAAATGACATACATCAGAAGAAATGTGAAGTGCAATAATAGAACATCTACTTTAGAAAAGAGATTCCTTTTAGGACAATAATGTGTCTAGCAAATGTTGCTTATCACCTTTTCTATTTGTATAAATAAGGGAGGGAGTCTAGATTTTAGGGCATCCTCAAAACTGGTCACTCTCTCTTTCTCTCTTTCTAAGCTTGTAATATTTTCTCTCTTCTTCTTCTAAGCTTTTAATGACAATTAATATTCAATGAAAGCAATATTCCTATCAGTTTCTCTTCTCCTTTCTTTTATATATTGCACATATGTTAGTTATGTGTTGTTTAAATAACACAAGGTGTGTTTTAGTGAATGAAAACCCATCATTCTTGTACCATTAAGACCTCAACAAGTTTATAAGGATTAATTGAGGGTTAAAAATGAGAGTGAACCTAAAAGAGAGATTGAAAAGAGAGGGATAACCAAAATAGAAAAGAAAGGAGAAAAAGTGAGGACACAAGTGAGAGAGAAGAAAAGAGAAAGTTTCTATGCAGAAAAAGTGATGTCAAAAGAGCATTCTATACTAAACAACCTATGATTGTACTCTTATACAAAGAGACTTATTTTAACGCTAACAAGTTTGACTCATCTTTAACTAGTGCTATTATTTCTCTTTTGTAGGAATTTGAAGATCTATTCCTTAAGGATGTTCCAAGTGGATTACCACCTAAAAGTGAAATTGAGCATCAAATTGATTTTATCCCTAGTGCATCCATTCCAAACCAGCCAGCATATTGGAGTAATTCCAAGGAGACAAAGGAGCTTCAAAGGCAAGTTAAGGAACTTATACGGAAAGGATATATGAGAGAAAGCATGAGTCCTTATATGGTTCTTGTTCTACTTGTTCCTAAGAAGGATGAGACTTGGAGGATGTGTGTTGAGTGGTCAACAAAATCACTATAAAGTATCATCACCCTACTCCTAAATTAGATGACATGTTAAAAGAATTGCATAGTTTATGTGTCTTTTCTAAAATTGATTTGAAAAGTGGATATCACGATATCACCAAATTAGGATGGGAAAGGTAGATAAGTGGAAAACAATTTTCAAAACTATATATGGTCTATGTGAATGGCTTATTGAGCCGTTTGGTCTCACTAATGCACCCAACACTTTTATATGATTAATGAATCATATTTTTCATACATTCATTGGTAAAGTTGTGGTTGTGTATTTTAATGATATTTTGGTCTATAACAAAAACCAAGTAGAGCATCTTGATCATTTATGTTCTATTTTAATTGTTTTACATTCTGAGAAATTATATGTTAACTTTAATAAACATTCCTTGTGTACTAACTAGATCATATTTCTTGGCTATGTTATGAGTGCTAAAGGTATTGAGGTTGACGAGGAAAAAGTTAGGGCAATCTATGATTGGCCCACACCTAAATCAATTAGTGATGTGCGTAGCTTTCATGGTCTAGCTAGTTTCTATAGACGCTTTGTTAAGGACTTTAGCACCATTGCTAGTCCACTAATAGAGGTTATAAAAAAGAACATGGGTTTTAAGTGGGGTAGTGATCGAGACAAAACTTTTAAGTACATTAAGGAAAAATTAAGTTCTACACCCTTACTTACTTTACTTGACTTTACAAAAACTTTAGAGATTGAGTGCGATGCTTTAAGTATTGGCATTAAAGCTATTTTGATGTGAGAAAGGTGTCTAATTGCCTACTTTAGTGAAATGTTAAGTGGAGCAGGCCTTAATTATCCTACTTATGATAAAGAGATTGTATGCATTGGTATGGGCTTTAAAGACATGACAACACTACCTTTGGCCCAACAAGTTTGTTATCCATACTAACCATAAATCCTTGAAGCACTTGAATGGACAAGCAAAGTTGAACAAAAGACATGCCAAGTTGGTCAAATTCATTAAGACCTTTCCCTACATCATCAAATATGAACAAGGTAAGGAAAATGTGGTAGCTAGTGCATTATCTCGTAGGTATGCCCTTACCTCTATACGAAGGGGTACAATTGATAAAAAGGTCTATAGAGTGATTATAGATAGAGGGAGCCAACAAAATGCCCACCCATATAAGCTACAATGGTTGAAGGATAATGGAGAAGTATGAGTTATACAAGAGGTTTTAGTGACATTTATGATTGTAAAATCATACAAGGATAAGGTGATGTGTGATATGGCTCCAATGAGTGCAAGCCACTTGCTTTTGGGCAGACCATGATAATATGATAGGAGGGCTATAGATGATGGATTCAAAAACACCCGTTCTTTTGTTAATGATGGGGGAAACATAATCTTACCACCCCTTAGTCCATAACAAGTGCAAAAAGACTAACTTTTGGTTGAGAAAGAAAAGAAAGAAATCTTGTTTATAAGCGAAAGAAAAGCTTCTTTGTAAACATAAAGTGCTCTTTTTAGTGTTGTTTATACCAAAGAACTAAGTGGTTTGCCACCTCTGAGGGGAACAGAATATCAGATTGAATTCATCCCTGGTGCAACAATTCTAAGCTAACTGGCCTATAGAAGTAATACTGAGGAGACAAAGGAGCTTCAAAGACAAGTTAAGGAGTTTATGGCAAAGCGATATCTAAGGAAGAGCATGAGTCCATGTGCAGTTCTAGTATTGCTTGTGCCCAAGAAGGATAAGACTTAAGGGATGGGCATTCACTTTAAAGCATTTAACAAATTCCCTATAAAGTATCATCATCCCATACCTAAATTATATGGCATGTTAGATGAATTGCATGATTCATTTATGAGTTCTAAAATTGATTTGAAAAGTAGATATCACCATTGAGATGAAAAAGGGAGACGAGTGGAAAACAACCTTTAAAACTAAGTATGGTTTGAATGAATGGCTTGTTATCCATTTAGTGTCACGAATCCATCGAGCACTTTATAAGATTGATAAATCATGTTTTATGTGCATTGATCAAATCATTTTTCTTGGCTAAGTTGTGAGTACTAGGGTATTGAAGTTGATGAGGAAAAGGTGAGGGCACACACATGATTTGCCCTATACTTAAGTCACTTATTGATGTGTGTAGTTTTCATGATCTAGTTAATTTCTATAGACACTTTGTTGGAGACTTTAATACTATTACTATGCCACTCAGTGAGGCTGTTAAACAAAATGTGGCTGAATTGTGCCTACACCTATGCTTGCATGGCATGCCTTAGAGTATTGTTTTACATTAAGATACAAAGTTCTTGAGCTATCGTTGAAGACTTTGCTGGGTAAGTTAAGTACTAAACTAATATTTTCAACTACTTGTCATCCATAAATAGATGGAAAAATTGAGGTTGTTAATCAAATTGTTTATACTTTATTGCATGCTATTATTCAAATAAATTCAAAAATGTGGGAAGAAGTTGACTCCTTTGAATTTGAAAACTGTGTATGGTTTTAATTCATTTACTCCTTTGTATTTGATACTTTTACTTGTTGATGAGTATGGTAGCTTAGATGGTGAATGCAAGGCTAAAATTGTGAAGAAGTTGCAAGAGAAGTTGTGATAACAAATTTCAAAATCAACTAAGCAATATGCATCCATGCCAATAGAGGGCAAAAAAAGGTGGTGTTTGAACATGATGATTGGGCTTGGGTGTATATGCGTAAGGAAAGGTTCTTGGCTCTGAGGCATTTAAAACTGCATCCTAAAGGAGATGATCCATTTCAAGTAATGGTATGGATTAATTCCTAAATGATGTGCTTGTAAGAGTGATAAGGATAAATTTGCCATACCTTTAGATAGAAGAAGAGTGACAAGAATAACTTATTAGTTCACTAGTAAACCAATAAATTGCTTAAATAAAAACACCAAGCAATATGTTCTTTGCAACAGGCTTGTTCTTATACTTTTTGTCCTTTTAGTCCATTGAATTCCATCAAACAAAGGAGTCCTTGATCTTGATTAACTTTCCATACTAGGTTTGATTGGTTCAATTCTTGAAGGGTGATTCCATAACTTCATTTCTTGTGATAAGTTGATGCAAACCCTAAAAGACATGACTTAGGGACCCAACATATGTAAGGAATCAAACAATACCTAGGAAAGCTAAGTCAGATTTCAACCACATAAACCCCAAACCCAATATTCAAAGGAACAACCTAAGGTATTAAGAAGAATATGGATGCCATACTCCAAAAAAATAAGGAAATTGGGAGTGATAAGTTAGGCTGAATGCCACAAGAAGAGTTGTTTCTTAATAAGTTCTTTAGTTCTTGAAAGAATCAAAGGAGAAAACTCTTACTTTTTATTTCTCTCAAATTGTCTAACTTTTGAGCTTACAAGAAGGTGCTTATATATAGGTTAAGATAGCAACCCTAAAAGAGACATAAATTTCTATTTAGAACAAATCCCTATTTAAAAGAAACTCCTATCTAGGGAAAATTTTTATTTAGAAAACTTTCACTTTTATAACAAATACTAATTTAGGACAAACTCCCATTTAGTCCTAAATGGTATTACTTAACCCTAACCCATTATGCACTCTATTCATATTAATAAGGTCTTGACTTTCTTTCAAGCTTGAATTCACATCATTTATAGCTTAGTTGACCTAAATGTCTTCAATCAGCCCATTTAGAGCTTCTTTCATCTTTTTGGCTCTATCTTGCATTAATGGACCTTCTAAAAGGTGCATGGATCTCTTGCATTCTTTGAAGCTTGACACGCATCATCTCTAACCTTCTCATTATTCCCCCTTTCCTCAAAAAGATTTGTCCTTAAATCATCACCTATATCAAAAGGAGAAAGATCAAAAATATTAAATGTTGCACTTATATTATACTCATCAGGAAGGTCTAACTTATAGGCATTGTCATTAATCCATGCTATTACTTGAAATGGACCATCTCTAAGGCTATAGCTTTAAATGCCTCTGAGTTGAGAACCATTCCTTTGGCATATGCATCCAATCCCAATCACCAAGTTCAAACACCACCTTCTTTCGCCCTTTGTTGACATGGGTTGCATATTACTTAGTTTGTTTTATAATATGTTGCCACACCTTCTCATGCAATTTCTTCACCATGTCAGCCTTGCATTTACCATTTAAGCTAGCATAGTCATTGATAGGTATAGGCACCAAATCTAGAGGAGTCAAAGATTAAAACCATATACAATTTCAAATAGAGAGTAACTAGTAGCAAAATGAACACTCTTATAATATGCAAACTCAACATGAATCAAATAATTTTCCCATGTTTTCAAATTCGTTCAAATAATAACATGCAACAAAGTAGAAAGAGTTTAATTAACCACATTTGTCTACCCATCAGTTTATGGATGGCAAGTAGTTAAACATAGTACTTTAGTACCTAACTTACCCCATAAAGGCTTCTAGACTCTATCTGAAACAATACTCTAAGGCATGTCATGCAAATGGACGTCTTCTCTAGACAATAATTCAGCCCAATTGTTTGTATCATCAGTTTTATGACATGGGATGAAATGTGTCATCTTTGAATCATGGGATGAAGTGTGTCATAATAACTAGGCAATGATGAGTCAAGCTTGTTAGTGTTAAAATAAGCCTATTTATACAAGAGTACAATTATAGGCTATTTACCATAAAATACTCTTTTGACATCACTTTCTTTTGCATAAAAACATTCCTTTTTCTTCTCTCTCTTGTGTCCTCACTTTTTCTCTTCTCCTTTCTATACAGTTATCCCTCTCTTCCCAATCTCTCTTTTCTATTCACTCTCATTTTTAATCCTTAATTGATTCTCATAAGCTTGTTAAGGTGTTAATAGTACAAGAGTGATAGGGTTTTCATTCATTACCAAGAAATATCGGTTCTTGAAGTCATCATACATAACTCATCTGTCAAACTGCCATAAATTTCCTAATAAAATATGGCCCATATGCATAGGTACAACATCATATAAAACTTAAGTGGCTATGTTTTTATTTAGCCCTTGCAAAAAATCGATTTATGGTTACCTTTCTTTCTTTTTCTACATTTGCCCTAATCATAGCAATCTTCATCTCCTTGGGGTAGTCTTATACACTTTTAGTGCCTTGAGTGAGCCCTTATAGCCTTTGGTACAAATCCCTATAATAGTGATTAAGGACAAACCTCCTCTTCATGATAGCCATCATCTTCTCCCATGTATCAATAGGCCTCTCACAATTCCTTCTCCTAGTCAAAACAAGTTGATCCCACCAAATAATAGCATAATTAGTAAATTCAATGGTAGTAAGTTTTACCTATTTCTCTTCAAAGTAGTTGTGGTAGTTAGAAACTAATTCAATTTTCTTCTCCCATTCTATGTATACACTAAGATCATTCTTACCTTGGAATGGAGGAATTGTCATTTTAATGCTGCCCAAATCATGGTCATAGGTGCCTCACCATTGAAAATCTCTCCGATCCTTTCATGGTCATTGGCTTGTCTCACTTACCTTCTTGCATTAGGAACCCCATGGTCCCCATGCCTCCTTTACAACTCAGCAATTGTATTAGCTTGCTCCCTCATCCTCTCCCTCATATCATCAAATTTGGTAATAATGTGCTCAAATTATTATTGCATAGCTTTGATCATGAAGGACACTGCTCCTTCCTAAGCTACACCTTTGCCTTTGGAAGTCATAGTATTACTTCTATATAAAATGAACTAGATGCACATAAATGAAGATAGGGGGTTAAAACCAAAGGACAAGCTTAGATGACATAATAAGATAATGGATAGCAGGATTGGAGTTAAGTAAGAAAACTATATTATTATTGTGGCCAATTTGACCAAACCATTTAACTTCAATTAAAAACTTGAATTTGATATTATTTTTTGTTCCTCCTTTATTTTTATTTTTTTCTTTTTTGCTCAACACTAAACAACAATAGAATACTTAGAGATACCAAATGGAATTGAAAATAGAACATTTTAATAATCATGCGCTAAAACAAACAAGTGAAGTAAGAAAGATTACAAACAAGCAGATTAGTGAAGTTTAATGGTAATACGCTTAATAGACAAACTAAATAGAAATAAACAAATCACAAGGCAGCAAATTAAAGAATTAATTAATCCAACCTAATTTAAAGCTATGCTTTGATACCAACTGATGCGAAGCCCAAAAGATACGGCTTAGGGATCCAACACATGCAAGGAATCAAACAACACCTAGGAGAGTTAAATCAGATTGCAATCACACAAACCCTAAATCCATAATTCAAATGAACATAAACCTAAGGTATTTGGAAGAATACGAAAGCCACACTCTATAAAAGAAGGTAATTGAAAGTAATAAGTTGAGTTGAATGCCACAAGAAGAAGTACTTCTTGATAAGTTAGTTCTTGAAAGAACCGAAGGAGAAAAACTCTTGCTTTTTATTTCTCTCAAATTGTTTGATTTTGAACTTACAATGAGGTGCCTATATAGGCTAAGATAGTAACCCTAAAAGAGACTTAAATTCCTATTTAGGACAAATCCCTATTTATGACAAACTTCTATTTAGGATAAATTCTTATTCAAAAAACTTTCACTTTATAACAGACACTTATTTAAGATAGACTCCTATTTAGGAGTGAATGCTATTAACCTTGCCCATTAAGCATTCTAATCATATTAATAAGACCTTCACTAATGAGAACCTTAAAGATGGTAGGTGGAAGGCTTCAAAGGATGCATGAGGTCCATTTCACATTGTAGAAGGACCAATAACATGAGTTAAAGCCAAAAAAATGAAAGAAGTACTAAATGGGTTAATTGAGGACATTCAAGCCAACCAAGCTACAAATGGTGTGAATTCAAGCTTAGAAGAGAGTCAAGGCCTTATTAATATGATTCGAGTACTTAATGGGTGAGGACTAAGTAATAACATTCACTCCTAAATAGGAGTGATTGTATAAAAGCAAAAGTTTTCTTTGTAAGAATTTGTTCTAGATAGGAATTCCTCCTAAATAAGGATTTGTCCTAAATAGGAATTTATGCCTCTTTAAGATTGCTATTTTAGCCTATAAATAGGCACCTTTTTCTAAGCTCTAGAATATCAGACCACTTTGAGAGAAATAAAAAGCAAGGGTTTTCTCCTTCAATTCTTTCAAGAACTAAATAACTTATCAAGAAATACCTCTCTTTATGACGTTCAACTCAACTTATCACTCCTAATTCCTTTCTTTTTTGGAGTGTGTTGTCTATATCCTTCTTAAATACCCTAATTTCATGTTCCTTTGAATGTTTGGTCTTGGGTTTGTGTTATTAAAGTATGATTTAGCTTTCCTAGATGTTCTTTGATTCCTTATGTTCATTGGGTCCCTAAGCCACATCTTTTTGGGGTTTTTTGCATCGGTTGGTATCAAAGCCCAATTCTAAATCAGGTTTGATCAACTCATTCTTCAAATTTCTACCTTGTGATTTATTTATTTTTATTTAGTTTGTCTATTAAGTGCATTGCCATTCAAAGTTCTAATTTATTCCTTTGCAACCCTTCTCACTTTGCTCATTTGTTTAAGATCATAACTATAAAAAATGTGCTAATTTCAATTCTAATTGTTATCTCTAAATATTCTATTTTTGTTTTGTGTTGAGCAAAAGAAAAAAAAAGGGAAAGAGGAATCAAATTCAAGTTATTCATAAAAGTTAAATAGTTTGGTCATATTAGCCATAATAATAATATAACTCTCAGCTCTAATTCTACCATTTATTTTATTGTTATGTCATCCAAATTTGTTCTCTAGGTTTCACCCCCTATCTTGTTTTTTATGAGTTTAGTTCGTTAAATTCGTTTAACCTGATGTCCTTTTTCATTTTTTTTTTGACTCCTTGTTCACCAATTAGTTTAATTCTATGTCATTTATCTTATTTTGTTCAAAATCAATCCTCTTGATTTAGTTTGTTTAGTTCTTTAAAGAGCTAAAAGGGGGAATTTGAGTGGTAAAAGGCAAAGTGAAAGTTCATATTACAAAAAAACCATAGACAAATTGTAAACATGAGGGAGTGTGATACCTTTTCTTTTAAATGAAACACAAGAGGGAGTGTTTTGTGAGGTATCCTAATCATTTTGTGCAAAAGTAAGACTATGACTTCCAAGACAAAGGTGCTCAGGAGGGAGTCATTAATGTATCCTTCATGATCAAAGCTATGCAATAACAATTTAAACACATGAATACCAGATTTGATGATATAAAGGAGAGGATAGAGGAGCAAACTAAAACAATAGTAAAGTTACAAATGAGGCATGGAGATTATAAGGCTCCTAATGTAAGAAGGCAAGTAAGATGAGCCTATGACCGTGAAGATGATGAATTTGATGATTAAGCAACTATGGTTAGAATTGCCAACAATAGAAAGGATCAAAGGGATTTTAGAAGGCAAGGCCCCTATCATCGCAACTTAGGCAACATTAAGATGACAATTCCTCCATTCCAATGTAAGAATGATCTTGATGTTGAATTGGTTGAATGGGAGAAGGTTGAATTGGTTTTTAACTACCATGATTATTTTAAGGAGAAAAAGGTAAAGCTTGTTATTGTTAAATTTACTGATTATACTATTATTCGGTGGGATTAACTTATTTTGACTAGGAGAAGGAATCGTGAGTGGCTTTTTGATACATAGGAGAAGATGAAGGCTATCATGAGGAGGAGGTTCATCCCTAATCACTATTGTAGGGATTTGTACCAAAGGCTACGAGGGCTCACTTAGGGCACCAAAAGTGTGGAGGACTACTATAAGGAGATGGACATTGCCATGATTAGGGTGAATACAAAAGAAGATAAAGAGGCAACAATGGCTTGATTTCTATAAAGGCTAAATAAAGACACAACCAATGTGGTTGAATTGCAGCATTATGTGGAATTAGAAGACATGGTACACTTGGCAATGAAAGTTGAAAGGTAACTTAAACGAAAGGTTCCACATAGTTTGGGCAGAATTGGAGTAAAATGGATAAGAAGGCCAATTACAAGTCCAAAGCTGAGCTTTCCAAGCACAAGAATGTGGGTTCTAACAAGGAGGCAGGTAATTCTTATCCTCAACCAAGTAAAAATAGAGATGTTAAATGTTTTAAGTGTTTGGGAGGTAATGATCTTGAGAGGTAATGGTGATGTTGAAACTGCAAGTGAATCAAATGATAATTCTATGCCATCATCAGAGGGTGAAAGTGATGGGGAGAAGTATCCAGTTAATAGAGTAGCTCTCATCACAAGATGAGCATTGATTGTGCAAGAGAAGGAAGAAAATGAGGTGCAACAAGATAACATCTTTTAGATGAGGTGTCTCATCAAAGATAAGGTATGTAGTATGATTATTGATGGTGGGAGTTGCACTAATGTTGCTAGCACAACTATGGTTGAAAAGCTGAATTTACCTATTATGAAGCATCTTAGGCCATATAAGCTTCGATGGATGAATGAGAGCAGTAAAGTCAGGGTAAATAGGCAAGTGCTCATGTCATTTTCTATTGGAATGTTGAAAGGTACCATGATGAAGTTTTATGAGATGTTGTACCCATTAGGCAGGCCACATTCTATTAAGAAGGCCATAGCAGTTTGACAAGCGAGTTATGCACGATGGCTTCAAGAATCAATATTCCTTTGTAATGAATGAAAGACCTGTCACTTTTGTACCATTGTCACCTCAACAAGCTTATGAAGATCAGTTAAGGATTAAAAATGAAAGTGAATAGAAAAGAGAGATTGAAAAAAAAAGGATAATCAAAATAGAAAGAGAGGAGAAAACATGAGGACATAAAAGAGAAAGAAGAAAATAGAAAGTTTATACATAAAAGAAAGTGATGTCAAAAGAGCTTTTAATGCCAAATTGCCTATGATTGTACTTTTGTACAACGAGGCTTATTTTAACACTAATAAGTTTGACCCATCTTTGTCTTGTGTTGTTACTTCTCTCTTGCAGGGAATTTGAAGATGTATTCCCTAATGATGTCCCAAGCGGATTTCCACCTAGGAGAGGAATTAAACATTAAAATGATTTTATCCCTAATGCATCCATCCCAAACTAGCCAGCATATAAGAGTAATCCCGAGGAGTCAAAAGAGCTTCAAAGGTAGGTTAAAGAACTTATTTTAAGAGGATATGTGAGGAAAAGCATGAGTCATTATGCAATTCCTATCCTACTTGTACTTAAGAAAAATGAGACATAAAGGATATGTGTCAACTCTTAAGCAATCAACAAAATCATTATAAAGTATCGTCACCCCATACCTAGGCTAGATGACATGTTGGATAAATTATATGGTTCATGTGTCTTTTCTAAAATTAATTTGAAATACGGATATCACCAAATTAGGGTGAGAGAGGGAGATGAGTGGAAAACTGCTTTCAAAACTAAGTTTGGTTTATATGAATGACTTGTCATGCCATTTGGTCTCACTAATGCGCCAAGCACTTTTATACGACTAATGAATCATGTTTTGCATCCATTCATTGGTAAATTTGTAGTTATGTATCATTTATGTTCTATTTTAATTATTTTACATTCTAAGAAATTATATACTAACTTGAAGAAGT
Organism: Bruguiera gymnorhiza; assembly: GCA_020883675.1. Lineage (NCBI taxonomy): Eukaryota > Viridiplantae > Streptophyta > Magnoliopsida > Malpighiales > Rhizophoraceae > Bruguiera > Bruguiera gymnorhiza. Next base: position 190,328 of record JAIRCJ010000237.1, on the reverse strand, counting down.
GTTCCTTTTTGTACTAATCAGATCACATTTTTTGGCTATGTTATGAGTGCTAAAGGTGTTGAGGTTGACAAGGAAAAAGTTAGGCAATCCGTGATTGGCCTACACCTAAGTCAATTAGTGATGTATGTAGCTTTCATGGTCAAGCTAATTTCTATAGACACTTTGTTAGGGACTTTAGCACCATTGTTGCACCACTCACTGTGATTATCAAAAAGAACATGAGTTTTAAGTGGGGTAGTGGTTAAGACAAGGCTTTTAATTGAATAAAGGAAAAATTAAGTTCTGCACCCTTACTTGCTTTACTAGACTTTGCAAAAACTTTTGAGATTGAGTGTGATGCTTCAGGCATTGGCATTGGAGTTGTTTTGATGCAAGAAAGGTGTTAGATTGCCTACTTTAGTGAAAAGCTATATGGAGCAAGCCTTAATTATCCTATTTATGATAAAGAGATGTATGCATTGGTATGGGCTTTGAAGACATGGCAACATTACCTTTGGCCTAAGGAGTTTGTCATCCATACTAACCATGAATCCTTGAAGCACTTGAAGGGACAAGGAAAGTTGAACAAAATACATGCCAAGTGGATTGAATTCATTGAGACCTTTCCCTACATCATCAAATAGAAATAAGGTAAGGAAAATGTGGTAGTAGATGCATTATTTCACAAGTATGCTCTTATCTTTACACTTATTGCAAAATTATTAAGATTTGAATATATTATAGATTTAGATGTAAAAAATCTTGACTTTGCTAATGTGTATGGAGCATGAGAGAAGTCAGCCTTTGAGAAGTTTTATAGGCATGAGGGTTTCTTATTTAGAAAAAATCATTTATGTGTGTCTATGAGTTCTTTGAGGGAATTGGTTGTGAGAGAAGCTCATAGTGGTGGTCTAATGGGTCATTTCAGAGTTATAAAACCCTAGAAGTCCTAACTGAACATTTCTTTTGGCCATGCATGAAATGAGATGTTGAAAGGGTATGTGAGAAATGCATAACATGTAAACAAGCTAAATCTAGAGTTTTAACTGATATGAACTCCGATTATTTGTAAACGGAGCCCAACACCAATGTTGGTATAGGATCGTTCTAACAAAGGTTAAGGGATTTTGGAGTTCTGACCCAATGATTATAAACAACCAAGAACCAGAACTATAAGATTTAGACGCCACTCCCAACAACAAAACGTTGAAGAAGATAAGTCTATTGAACCAACACACTCAAGTATGAAAGTTCAGAATTAGTTCTCAAAGAACCAGAGAAAATAGCTCATACATTCATCATCTGCCGTCCTCCCCTCTAACCACCCTTTTTATATGCTAGCTCCCCCTAAACCCTAGCTAATAAGATGGGCTTATTAAGGAAATTCGTCCAATTTGCCAGCCACCCTTGTTATATGCTAATAAGATGGGCTTATTAAGGAAATTCGTCCAACTTGCCAGCCACCCCTTTTTATATACTAATAAGATGGGCTTATTAAGGAAATTGGTCCAACCCACTAAATAATAATAATAACCCCTGAAAATAACCCATTTAAATGCCCAAACATGGGCTCCCATATCCAACTTCCTTCCTAAGGTCATGGTTCTTGAATTCCTCCATAGATGACACATTCGCAAGCCTTGGCGAAGCCTCCATCATCCTTAACTCGTACCTAGCAACTTCCTGATAGTAAATGTTGCACAACAAGTTGTTGAGAGCTTCCTTTATTTTCTTTGACCTTGCCCTTGTCATTGGTCCTCCAAGGTTTTGCAAAGCATCAACTCCCTTGTTGATTTGGGCTGGTACAATACGGCTTCCATCATTAACCCATGGCTTATATACCCCTTTACCCATACCTAGCATCCCTAGGTTGATTTATCTATAGACTTTGTACTAGGTTTGCCACAATTAAAAAGGGGTAGGGATTTTGTACTTATTGTTATTGATAAATTTTCAAAGATGGAACACTTCATCACATGTCATAAAACTGATGATATAAGCAATGTGGCTAACTTATTTCTTAGAGAAGTAGTATGTTTGCATGGCATTCCATAGAGCATTGTTTCAAATTGGGATACAAAGTTCTTAGGTTACTTCTAGAAGACTTTGTGTGGTAAGTTAGGTACTAAGCTATTGTTTTCAACTACTTGTCATCTACAAACTGATGGGTAGATTAAGGTGGTTAATCGCACTCTTTCTAGCCTTTTACATGCTATTATTTGAATGAATTTGAAAACATGGGTAGATTGTTTACCACTTGTCTAATTTGCATATAATAGAAGTGTTCTTTCTACTACTAGTTACTCTCCATTTGAAATTGTATATGGTTTTAATCCATTGGCTCCTTTGGATTTGGTGTCTATACCTGTCAATGAGTATGCTAGTTTAGATGGTGAACGCAAGGCTGACATGGAGAAAAAATTGCATGAGAAGGTACGACAACATATTGAAAAATGAATTGAGTAATACATATCCCCTGTCAATAAAGGGTGAAAGAAGGTGGTGTTTGAACTTGGTGATTGGGTTTGGGAGCACATGTGTAAGGAACAGTTCCAACTTAGAGTTGCTCAAAGCTACAGCCTAGAAAATATAGTCTATTTTAAGTTGTAGCATGAATAAATGACAATACTTATAAGTTAGACCTTCCCGGTGAGTATAATGTAAATGCAACATTTAATATTTTTGGTCTTTCCCCTTTTGATGTAAGTGATGATTTAAGGAAGAATCCTTTTGAGGAAAGGGGGAAAGATAAGAACTATAAAAATGATGGGTGGAAGGTTTCAGAGGATACAAGAGGTCTATTGCACATTCCAAAAGGCCCAATAACACAAGCTAGAGCCAAAAAGATGAAAGAAGCACTAAATGGGCTGATTGAGGACACTCAAGCCGACTAAGCTATAAATGGCATGAATTCAAGCTTGGAAGAGAGTCAAGGCCTTATTAATATGATTAAAGTACTTAATGGGCTAAGGCTAAGTAATAGCATTCACTCCTAAATAGGAGTTTATCCTAAATAAGTGATTGTATAAAAGTGAAAGTTTTCTATGTAAGAATTTGTCCTAGATAAGAATTCCTCCTAAATAAGGATTTGTCCTAAATAGCAATTTATGCCTCTTTTAGGATTACTATCTTCGCCTATAAATAGGCACCTCTTTGTAAGTTCTAGAACATCAGACAACTTTGAGAGAAATAAAAAGTGTGGGTTTTCTCCTTTAGTTCTTTCAAGAACTAAAGAACCTATCAAGAGGTACCTCTTCTTGTGGCATTCAACTTGACTTATCACTATGCAACAACAATTTGATGATATGAGGGAGAGGATGGAGGAGAGAGCTAATACAATAGTAGCGTTGCAAACGAAGCATGGGGAATATAAGGCTCCTAAAGCAAGAAGGCAATTGAGACATGCCTATGACCATGGAGATGATGAATTTGATGATCGAACTACTGTGGTTAGAACTACCAGCTATAGAAGGGATTAAAGAGATTCTAGGAGGGAAGACACCTATGACTGTGATTTGGGCAGTATTAAAATAACAATTCCTCCGTTCCAATGTAAGAATGATCCTAATGTGTACCTAGAATAGGAGAAGAAGGTTTAATTGGTTTTTGACTACCACAACTATTATGAGGAGAAAAAGGTAAAGCTTGTTGTCATTGAATTTAGGGGGTTTAACTAGTTTTGACTAGGAGAAGGAATCGTGAACAGCTTATTGATTCATGGAAGGAAATGAAGGCTATCATGAGAAGGAGGTTTATCCCTAATCACTATTGTAGAGAGTTGTACCAAAGGCTACAAGGACTCACTCAGGGCACCGAAAGTGTGGAGGACAACCACAAAGAGATGGAGATTGCCATGATCAAAGCAAAGGTAGAACAAGATAGAGAGGCAACCATTGCTCAATTTTTACAAGGGCTAAATAAAGACATAGCCAATGTGGTTTAATTGCAACACTATGTGGAATTATAAGACATGGTGCACATGACAATGAAAGTTGAAAGATGACTCCAACGAAAGGGTTCCACATGGTTTGGGCAGAATTCGGGATCTACATCATCTTGGAAGCTGAATTGGAGTAAAAGGGACAAGAAGGAAAATCACAAGTCCAAATTCGAGCAATCTAAGCACAATAATATGGGTTCTAACAAAGAGGCAAGTAATTTTGACCTCCAACCAAGTAGAAATAGAGATGTTAAATGTTTTAAGTGTTTAGGTAGGGGTCACATTACATCTCAATGTCCAAATAAATGAGCAATGATCTTGATAGGTAATGGTGATGTTGAAATTACAAGTGAATCAGACCATGATTCTATGTCATCATCAAAGGGTGAAAGTGATGGAGAGGAGTATCTAGTTAATGGAGTAGCTCTCATAACAAGGTGAGCATTGAATGTGCAAGTGAAGGAAGAAAATGAGGTGCAAAGAGATAACATCTTTTAGATGAGGTGTCTCATCAAAGATAAGTTATGTAGTATGATTATTGATGGTGGGAGTTGCAATAATGTAGCTAGAACAACTATAGTTTAGAGCATCCTATTATAAGTTATGTAGTATAATTATAGAATTTACCTACTATAAAGCATCCTAGCCTATATAAGTTCCAATGGTTGAATGGGAATGGTGAAGTCAAGGTAAATAAGCAAATGCTCATGTCATTTTCTATCAAAAGGTACCGCGATGAAGTTTTACGTGATGTTGTAGTTATGCATACAAACCATATTCTATTAGGAAGGTCATGACATTTTGATAGATGAGTTATGCATAATGGCTTCAAGAACTATTATTCCTTTTTAATGAATGAAAAACCCATCACTCTTGTACCATTATCACCTCAACAAGCTTATGAGGATCAGTTAAAGATTAAAAGTGAGAATGAACAAAAAAGAGAGATTGATAAAAGAGAAAAGAGGAGAAAATGTAAGGATACAAGAGAGAGAGAAGAAAACAGAAAGTTTCTATGAAAAAAAAAATGATGTAAAAAAAGCATTGTATGTCAAACAACCTATGATCATACTTTTATACAAAGAGGCTTATTTTAACACTAACAAGTTTGACCCATCTTTGCCTAGTGTTATTGTTGCTCTATTGCTGAAATTTGAAGATGTATTCGTTGACGATGTCCCAAGTGGATTACCACCTAAGAGAAGAATTGAGCATCAAATTGATTTCATCCCTAATGCATTCATCCCAAGCCAGCCAACATATAAGAGTAATCTTGTGGAGACAAAGGAGTTTCAAAGGTAGGTTGAGGAACTTATTTCAAAAGGATATGTAAGGGAAAGCATAAGTCTTTTGTAAAGTATCATCTTCCCATACCTAGGTTAGATGACATGTTGGATAAATTGCATGGTTTGTGTGTCTTTACTAAGATTGATTTGAAAAATGGATATCACCATATTAGGATGAGAGGGGGAGATGAGTGGAAAACAACTTTTAAAACTAAGTATGGTTTGTATGAATGGCTTGTTATGCCATTTGGTCTGATTAATGCACTAAGCACTTTTATGCAATTAATGAATCATGTTTTATGTCCATTTATTGGAAAATTTATGGTTGTGTATTTTGATGATATTTTGCACTATAGCAAAAGCCTAAAAGAGCATCTTGATCATTTACATTCTATTGTAAGTGTTTTATATTTTGAGAAATTGTATGCTAACTTGAAGAAATGTTCTTTTTGTACTAATCAAATCACAATTCTTGGCTATATTGTGAGTGCTAAAGGTATTTAGGTTGACGAGGAAAAAGTTAGGGCTATTCATGATTAGCCTACACCTAAGTCAATTAGTGATATGCATAGCTTTCATGGTCTAGGTAGTTTCTATAGATGCTTTGTTTGGGACTTTGGTACCATTGCTGCACCACTCACTGAGCTTATCAAAAAGAACATGAGTTTTAAGTGGGGTGATGATCAAGACAAGACTTTTAATTACACTAAGGAAAAATTAAGTTCTGCTCCCTTACTTGCTTTACCTAATTTTGCAAAAACTTTTGAGATTGAGTGTGATGCTTTACGTATTGGCATTAGAGTTGTTTTGATGCAAAAAAGGCACCCAATTGCCTACTTTAGTGAAAAGTAAAGTGGAGCAAGCCTTAATTACCCTACTATGATAAAGAGATGTATGCATTGGTGTGGGCTATAGAGACATGGCAACATTACCTTTGCCCAAAAGAATTTGTCATCCATACTAACCATGAATCCTTAAAGCACTTAAAGGGATAAGGAAAGTTGAACAAAAGACATGCCAAGTGGATTAAATTTATTGAGACCTTTCCCTACATCATTCAATATAAACAAGGTAAGGAAAATATGGTTGCTGATGCATTATCTCACAAGTATGTTTTTATCTCTACACTTACTACAAAATTATTAGGATTTAAATATATTAAAGATTTATATTTGAATGATCCTAACTTTGCTAATGTGTATAAAGCATGTGAAAAATTAGCCTTCAAGAACTTTTATAGGCATAAGGGTTTCTTATTTAGGGAAAATTATTTATGTGTACCTATGAGTTCTTTGAGGGAGTTGGTTGTGAGAGAAGCTCATAAGGGTGGTCTAATGGGTCATTTTGGAGTTAGGAAAACCCTAGATGTCCTAACTGAACATTTATTTTGGCCACACATGAAATGAGATGTTAAGAAGGTGTGTGAGAAATGCATAACATGCAAATAGGCTAAATCTAGAGTTTTACCCCATGGCTTGTATACCCCCTTACCCATACCTTGCCATCCCTGGGTTGATTTATTTATGGACTTTGTATTAGGATTACCATGATCAAAAAGGGGTAGGATTGCCACTTCATCCTATGCCATAAAACTGATGATGTAGGAAATGTAGCTAACTTATTCTTTAGAGAAGTAGTATGTTTGCATGGCATGCTGTAAAGCATTATTTTAGACTGGGATACAAAGTTCTTAAGCTACTTCTACAAAATTTTGTGGGGTAAGTTAGGTACTAAACTATTATTTTCAACTACTTGTCATCTACAAACTGATGGGCAAGCTGAGGTGGTTAATCGAACTCATGATACTCTTAATTGAACGAATTTAAAAACATGGGAAGATTGTTTATGGCATGTTAAGTTTGCATATAATAGGAGTGTTCATTCTATTACTAGTTACTCTCCATTTGAAATTGTATATGGTTTTAATCCATTGACTCCTTTGAATTGGTACCTATACCTATTGATGAGTATGCTAACTTAGATGATGAACACAAGACTGACATGGTCAAAAATTTTCCTAAAAAGGTGCAGCAACATATTGAAAAATAAGTTGAGCAATATGCATCCTATGTGAACAAAGGTCTAAAGAAGGTGGTGTTTAAACCTAGTGATTGGGTTTGGGTGTATATGCGTAAGGAATGGTTCCCAGCTCAGAGGTTTTTAAAGCTACAACCTAAAGGTGATGGTCTATTTCAAGTTGTAGCACAAATCAATAACAATACTTATAAGTTGGACCTTTCAGGTTAATATAATGTGAGTGCAACATTTAATGTTTATAATCTTTCCCCTTTTAATGTAAATGATGCTTTGAGGACAAATCCTTTCGAGGAGAGGGGGAATGATGAGAACCTTAGAGATGATGGGTAAAAGGCTTTAAAGAATGCAAGAGGTCCATTGCACATTTTAGAAGGCCTAATAACATGAGCTAAAGCCAAACAAATGAAAAAGGCACTAAATGGGCTGATTGAGGACATTCAAACCAACCAAACTTCAAATGGTGCAAATTCAAGCTTGAAAGAGAGCCTAGCCTTGATTAATATAATTGGAGTACCTAATGGGTTAGGACTAAGTAATAGCATTCACTCCTAAATAAGAGTTTTTGTCTGTGCTCAAATTTGTCCCTAAATAAGAATTCCTCCTAAATAAAGATTTTTCCTAAGTATGAATTTGTGCCTCTTTAGGATTACTGTTTTAGCCTATAAATAGATACCTCCTTGTAAGCTCTAGAAAGTAAGGGTTTTCTCCCTCGATTCTTTTAAGAACTAAAGAACTTATCAAGAGGTACTTCTTTTTATGGTGTTCAACCTGTCTTATCACTCCCAATTCTTCTCTTTTCTAGAGTGTGACATCCATATCCTTCTTAAATACCCTAAGTTCATGTTCTTTAGAATGTTGGGTCTAGAGTTTGTGTTATTAAAGTCTGATTTACCTTTCTTTGCTATTCTTTGATTCCTTGTGTGCGTTAGGTCCTTAAGCCACATCTTTTTGGGGTTTTTCCACATCAGATTTTTGCAAGGGATAAATAAAGATATAGCCAACGTGGTTAAGTTATGACACTACAAGGAATTAAAAGACATGGTGTACATGACAATGAAAGTCGAAAGACAACTTAAGCGAAAGGATTCCCCATGGTTTGGGCACAATTTAGGTTCTACTTCATCTTAGAAGCCAAATTGGAATAAAAAGGAGGCCAATTATAGGTCTAAAGCTGAGCTCTCTAAGAGCAATAATGTGGGTTCTAACAAAGAGGCAGGTAATTATGATCTCCAACCATGCAAAAATAGAGATGTTAAATGTTATAAGTGTTTGGGAAAGGGTCACATTGCATCTAAATGTCCAAATAAGAATACAGTGGTCTTGAGAGGTAATGGTGATGTTGAGACTGATAGTGAGTCAGATGATGATTTTGTGCCATCATTGGAGGATGAAAGTGATGGAGAGGAGTATTGAGGTAAAAGAGTAGTTCTCATCACAAGGTGAGCATTGAATGTGCAAGTGAAGGAAAATGAGGTGCAACGAGATAACATCTTTTGTATGAGGTGTCTCATCAAACATAAGGTACATGGTATGATTATTGATGGTGGGAGTTACACTAATGTAGCTAGCACAATTATGGTTAAAAAGTTGAATTTACCCATTTTGAAGTAGCATAGGCCATATAAGCTTCAATGGTTTAATGAAAGTGGTGATGTCAAGGTAAATAATCAAATGCTCATACCATTTTCTATCAGAAGGTACCATAATGAAGTTTTATGTGATATTGTACCTATGTATGTGGGTCATATTCTATTAGAAAGGTCATGACAATTTGATAGGTGAGTTATGCATAATAGTTTTAAGAACCAATATTCCTTTGTAATGAATAAAAATCCTATCACTCTTATACCATTAACACCTCAACAAGCTTATGAAGATTCATTAAGGATTAAAAATGAGAGTGAACAAAAAAGAGAGAACGAAAAGAGAGGGATAACTGAAATAGAAAATAGAGGAGAAAAAGAGAGGACACAAGAGAGAGAGAGGAGAAAAAATGAAAGTCTCTATGCAAAAGAAAATGATGTCAAAACAGTTTTTTTTGTCGAACATCCTATGTTTGTACCTTTGTACAAGGAGACTTATTTCAACTCTAACAAGATTGACCCATCTTTTCCTAGTGTTGTTATTTCTCTTTTGTAGGAATTTGAAGATGTATTTCCTAAGGATGTTCCAAGTAGATTACCACCTAAGAGAGGAATTGAGCATCAAATTGATTTTATCCCTGGTGCATCCATTCTAAACCGGCCAACATATAAGAGTAATCTCAAGGAGACAAAGGAGCTTCAAAGGTAGGTTGAGGAATTTATGCCAAAAGGATATGTGAGAGAAAGCATGAGTCCCTACACAATTCTTGTTCTACTTGTACTCAATAAGGATAGGACTTGAAGGATGTGTATTGATTGTCAAGCGATCACCAAAATCACTGTGAAGTATCATCATTCGATACTTAGGTTTGATGACACGTTAGATGAATTGCATAGTTTATGTGTCTTTTCTAAAATTGATTTGAAAAGCGGATATCACTAGATTAAGATGAGAGAGGGAGATGAATGGAAAATAACTTTCAAAACTAAATATGATTTGTATGAATGACTTGTTATGCTATTTGGTTTCACTAATGCAACAAGCACTTTTATGCAATGAATCATGTTTTGCATACATTCATTGGCAAATTTGTTGTTGTGTATTTTGATGATATTTTGGTTTATACCTAAAACCTATAAGAGTATTTTGATCATTTATTTTTGGTCTTAATTGTTTTAGGTTCTAAGAAATTGTATGCTAACTTCAAGAAATGTTCTTTTCTAACTAACCAGATCATATTTCTTGTCTATTTTGTAAGTGTTAGAGGTATTAAGGTTGACAAGGAAAAAGTTAAGACAATCTATGATTGGCCTACACCTATGTCTGTGATGTACGTAACTTTCATAGTCTACTAGTTTTTATAGATGTTATGTTAAGGACTTTTGAAATTGCTGCACCATTAACTGATGTTATTAGAAAGAACATGGGTTTTAAGTGTTGTAGTGATGAAGACGAGGTTTTTAATAACATTAAACAAAAATTAAGTTTTGCACCCTTACTTGTTGTCCTTGACTTTACAAGAACTTTCTATATTAAGTGTGATGCTTCTGGTATTGACATTGGAGCTACTTTGATGTAGGAAAAGTGTTCAATTGCCAAATCTAGTGAAAAGTTAAGTACAACAAGTCTTAATTATCCCACTTATGATAAAGAGATGTATGCATTAGTACAGGCTTTGGAGACATGGCAACACTACCTTCGGGCCAAGGAGTTTGTAATCCATTCTGACCATCAATCCTTACAACACTTGAAGGGATAAGGAACTTTACAAAAGACATGCCAACTGGGTCTAATTCATTAAGACCTTTCCCTACATCATGAAAAATAAACAAAGTAAAGAAAATGTGGTAGCTGATGTATTATCTCATAAGTATGCCATTATCTCTACACTTAATGCTAAATTATTAGGATTTAAATATATTAAATATTTATATGTGAAAGATCCTAACTTTACTAATGTGTATGGAGCATGTAAGAAGTTAGTCTTGGAGAAATTTTATAAGCATAAGGGTTTCTTACTTAGGGAAATTGTTTATGCATGCCTATAGGTTCTTTAAGAGAGTTGGTTATGAGAGAAGTTTATGGGGGTAGTCTAATGGGTCATTTGGAGTTAGGATAACCCTAGATGTCTTAGCTGAGCATTTTTTTGGCTACCCATGAAATGAGATGTTAGAAAGGTATGTGAGAAATGTATAACTTGCAAACAGGCTAAATTTAGAGTTTTGTCGCATAGCTTCTACACTCCTTTACCTAAGGTGGTTAATTGAACTTTTTCTACTTTGTTGCATGCTATTATTCAAATGAATTTGAAAACATAGGAAGATTGTTTACTGCATATCAAGTTTGCATATGATTAGAGTGTTCATTCTACTACTAGTTACTCTTCATTTGAAATTGTATACGATTTTAATCCTTTAACTCCTTTGGATTTTGTGCCAATACCCATTAATGAGTTTGCTAGTTTAGATGGTGAATGCAAGGTCGATATGGTAAAGAAATTGCATGAGAAGGTGTGGCAACATATTGTAAAATAAATTGAGCAATATGCATCTCATGCCAACAAAGGGCAAATGAAAGTGGTGTTTGAACCTAGTAGTTGGTTTGGGTGCATATATGCAAGGAATGATTCCCAACCCAAAGACGTTCAAAGCTACTGTCTAAAGGAGATGGTCCATTTCAAGTAATAGCATGGATTAATGACAATGCCTATAAGTTAAACCTTGCTAGTAAGTATAATATGAGTGTAACATTTAATGTTTCTAATATTTCTCCTTTCGATGTAGGTGATATGATGTGAAAAACCCCTAAAAGACGTGGCTTAAGGACCCAACGCACACAAGGAATCAAAGAACAACCAGGAAAGCTAAATTAGAGTTTAATAACACAAACCCTAGGCCCAACATTCGAAGGAACACGAACCTAGGGTATTTAAGAAGGATATGGATGCCACACTCTAGAAAGAAAAGGAATTGGAAGTGATAAGTCGATTAAAACGCCACAAGAAAAAGTACCTCTTGATAAGTTCTTTAGTTCTTAAAAGAAATGAGGGAGAAAAACCCTTACTTTCTATTTCACTTAAAGTTGTCAAATAAATTGTTTGATTTAATTTTTTAGAGCTTACGAGGAGTACCTATTTATAGGCTAAGATAGTAATCCTAAAAAGGCACAAATTTCTACTTAGGAAAAATCCTTATTTAGAAGGAATTCCTATCTAGGGTCAAATTTTTACACAGTCAATAAACTACTAATTAAGAGTGAATGTAATCATATTAATAAGCCCTAGTCTCTCTTTTAATCCAAAATTCGCACCATTTGAAACTTGGTTGGTTAAATGTCCTCAATTAGCCCATTTAGTACTTATTTGATCTTTTTGACTCTAACCTATGTTATTAGGCCTTCTGGAATGTGCAATGGACCTCTTGCATCCTTTGAAGCCTTCCACCAATCATCTTTAGGGTTCTCATCATGATGATTAAAGGAAGAATCCTTTTGAGGAGAGGAGGAATGATAAGAACCTTAAAATTGATGCGTGGAAGGCTTCAAGGGATGGAAGAGATCCATTGTACATTCTCAACAGTCCAATAGCACAAGGTATAGACAAAAAGATGAAAGAAGCAACTAAAGGAGCTTATTGAAGACATTTAAGCCAACCAAGCTCCAAATGGTGCGAATTCAAGCTTGAAAGAGAGTCAATGCCTTATTAATATGATTGGAGTGCTTAATGGGTTAGGGTTAAGTAATAGCATTCACTCCTAAATAGAAATTTGTCCTAAATATTTGTCTGTTATAAAAGTGGAAGTTTTCTAAATAAGAATTTGTCCTAGCTAAGGGTTTGTCTTAAATAGGAATTTATGTCACTGTTATGATCGCTATCTTATCCTATAAATTGGCACCTCCTTGTAAGCTTGAAAGCAGACACTTATTTGATTTTTTTGACTCTAACCTATGTTATTAGGCCTTCTAGAATGTGCAATGGACCTCTTGCATCCTTTGAAACCTTCCACCAATCATCTTTAGGGTTCTCATCATGATGATTAAAGGAAGAATCCTTTTGAGGAGAGGAGGAATGATAAGGAATGATAAGGAATGATAAGAACCTTAAAATTGATGCGTGGAAGGCTTCAAGGGACGGAAGAGATCCATTGTACATTCTCAACAATCCAATAGCACAAGGTATAGACAAAAAGATGAAAGAAGCAACTAAAGGAGCTTATTGAAGACATTTAAGCCAACCAAGCTCCAAATGGTGCGAATTCAAGCTTGAAAGAGAGTCAATGCCTTATTAATATGATTGGAGTGCTTAATGGGTTAGGGTTAAGTAATAGCATTCACTCCTAAATAGAAATTTGTCCTAAATATTTGTCTGTTATAAAAGTGGAAGTTTTCTAAATAAGAATTTGTCCTAGCTAAGGGTTTGTCTTAAATAGGAATTTATGTCACTGTTATGATCGCTATCTTATCCTATAAATTGGCACCTCCTTGTAAGCTTGAAAGCAGACACTTTCAAAATAACTTACACAATGAGAGTTTTCTCCTTCGATTTTTTCAAGAACTAAATAACTTTTCAAGAAGCAATTCTTCTTGTGGCATTTAACCTAACTTATCACTCCCAATTCCCTTCTTTTTGGAGTATGGCATTTATATTCTCCTTAATACCCTATGTTCATGTTTCTTTGAATATTAGATCTAGGTTTTGTGTGATTGAAATCTAACTTAGTTTTCCTAAGTATTGTTTGATTCCTTATATGTGTTGGGTCCCTAAGCCATGTCATTTGCGGTTTACATCACTTAGGGAAATTACACATGCAAAGAATCAGACACTACCCAAGAAAACTAAGTCAAATTTCAATCACACTAACCCCAGATGCAATATTCAAAAGAACACGAACCTAGTGTATTAAGAAGAATATGGATGCCACACTACATAAAAGAAAGGATTTGGGAGTGATAAGTTTAGTTGAATACCATAAGAAGACTTACCTTTTGATAAGTTCATTAATTCTTAAAAGAACTGAAGGAGAAAACTCACTTTTTATTTCTCTCAAATTGTCTAACTTTAAACTTATAAAGAGGTGTCTATTTATAGGGTAAGATAGCAACTCCAAAAGATAGGGCAAATTTTTATTCAAAAAACTTCCACTTTTATAACAGACAATTATTTAGGACAAACTTTTATTTAGGAGTTAACATTATTATTTAACCTTGACCCATTAAGTACTCCAATCATATTAATAAGGTCTTAACTCTCTTTTAATCTTGAATTCGCACCATTTGTAGCTCAGTTGACTTGAATGTCTTTAGTCAATCCATTTAGTGCTTCTTTCATCTTTTTAACTCTGACTTGTGTTATTGGATGTTATGGAAAGTGCAATGGGTCTCTTGCATCCTTTAAAGCATTCCACTCATCAACTCCAAGCTTCTCATCAAGAGATTAATGCAAAACTATTTTATTCCCAAATATTATAGGCAAGGATTATATTTTAGGTTGCAACATTTTCTAAAAAGGGATATGTGCATTGAAGATTATGTTAAGAAATTTGAGAAGTGAATTAACCTCAAAAGCAGTCCATTATGAGTTTTTTAGGAGGGTTGAATAAAAAGATCACAAATAAGATGGAGTTACAATCCTTTATATTTTTATAGGATGTGATTACGCTTGCTGTTAAGGTGGAGAGACAATTAAAGTGTGGTACGAATGAGCAAGGTGTGTCATGGAATATTGGCAACAAGGTAACTAACTCAACTTCTACCCTTCCATGGTCTAATTCTAATTAGGGTGCACATGGACAAAGAAATGGGCCTCTACTAAACAAACCATAGATTTGGTTAGGGAAAAAGAGAAAATTAGTGATCCAAAACCTCCAAAAAGGGCCCATGACATTAAATGCTTTAAATATCTTGCCCATAGGCATATTGCTTTTGAGTATCCAAATAAGAAGGTGGTGACTATTCAAGAATCACAATGGGAAGTAGAAAGTGAAGATGAGGCAATGCCAAAAGAAGAAAATGATTGTTTGGAGGGAAATACTATAAAGTATGCTAATGAGGGAGAATTGTTTGTAATTCAATGCACCTTGGATTTACAAGCAAGGGTGGATGTTGATTAGCGTAAAAGCATCTTCGATACTAGGTGCAAGAGTATAAGTCTTATTTGCAAGAAATGACATGATGACCTCATCATTCAAGCAATGAACAATTATGTCATCATAGGAAAAGTCAATCAAAAAAAATGGCCCCTTTGCTTAATGTATGTAATACAATGGATTCAAACAACACAAGGTGTATTGACATGCATGTCACGATGAAATTAAAGTTCAAGGTTGACATGGATGCTAATTGCATGATCATTTTGGGTGAAACATTCCTTGCTATGAAAAGAGAAGCCATATTATCTAGGAATCAGGTGATGGTGTTATGTTTCAAGCAAAGACAAATTTTTTTCAATAAAGAAAACTAATCAAGAGCAATAACTCCTTTATTTGATAAACTTCAATAGATTCAGACAATTGTAATGAAAATAATGTTTGTTATGGGTACAAAAGTTATTCTCAACTTCATTTTGGGTGAGTGAGCTCTTCCATTGAGTGCTAGCACCTTGTCAAGATGAAATGAAGGGACAATCTCATTATTCAGGAAATAAACAAAAAGTACTTGTAAGAAAAGTTAATCATTATCAAAAGCTCTTTTGTTTGTTGGAATTCAATGGACTCCTATTACTTAAGTTAGATAAACAGTCATGTTGCAATCAATATAATGTTTGTTGTGGGCACAAAATTTATTTTCAAAATCATTTTGCATAAATGAGCTCTTACATTGAAATCTAAAGCCTTGTTAGAATGAAATGAAGTGACTATCCCATATTTTGGGAGTGAACCTAAAATACTCGAAAGAAAAGCAAATCATTATCAAAGACTTCTTTGTTTGATGGAATTCAACCATTTCCTAGTACTAAAGGTGCACTAAAATGCTTGTTCTAATGAATGTAATGTTTGTTGTGGGCACAAAAATTAGTTTCTAGATCATTTTGTGTGAATGATCCCACAGAACGAGGATCTGGATCTGGTTATGACTTTAAAGATCAAGTGTATACCAAATTCAAGATAAAGAAAATTTTTTATCTAAAGGATTGGCAAGGTAATCTTTTTGGTTACCAAATTCTAAAAGAATGGTGAAAGGTTAAACATATAATTACTTCAACTATATTAAAGTATGAGGAAAAACCTTATTATATGAAAATATGTAGAGGAAATTTAGTTGGTTTATTCAAATACCACCTTTTAAATGATCTAAAGAAATTTCAAACTGGTTTAAAACCTAGTTTTGTAAGTGGAGTTTACATCATATAACCCTACCTCACAAGGTGACAGTTGTTTATAAACAATTTTATGAAACAAACAATGAAGTTAAACACTTATTATTAATGTTTGCACCTTGCTACCATGTCCCCTGGATTGTCAAATGGAAATATACTATTATGGCCAAACAAATTAATGTTTTAGATGTGGATATCAAGCATATTTCATGGTTGGCAAGACTAATTAATATCTGTTGGTTGGAAAAGTTTGATTTCTTTGATGATGGAGTCTACACAAACAAGGGAATCATTTGTATCAATGGGCCTAAAGCTCTAACACCATAGCACACACTATCTACTCTATAGGAGATATTAAAAACTTTAATGGAGTTAGTTTTCAAAAGAGAGGTTATTAGAAATGATGGTTGCCTTGTTCCAACCAGAATTAGACATGCAAGTAGACCTAACTAAAAGCAATCAAAGACACCTTAATGATGATATTATGCAAGACTCCTAGGACCCATATGAGTTGTAAAGAGCAAATGGAGAAAATACTATTGATAGAAAAATAGTCATAGGACTAGATAAAAGGCTTTACTTTATAACAGAGATTCCTTCAATGATGGTTGTTACCTTGTCCATTGTATAAATGAATCTATTAGCTACTCCTGGAGAGTCCAATTTCCTTGTTCTTTAGAATCAAGTTTGCTCCTCCTTCTTTTTCCTTCTCTTTTCTCTTTCTATTCACTCCCCTTGTACAATAAGACCCTGTAATGACTTCCTATGCAATGAAAGTTTCGCTTCCATAAGTCAATTTCTTTATTTAAGCTTTTATGTTTTTATAAGTATTGTTGTTATTAAAAATTTTGTTTAAATCATATATATATATGTGTGATCTTGTGTTCAAGACAAGTAAGAAAATCTAATCTAGATCAATGACTTCTTTATTTGATGGAATTCAATAGATTTAAAGGACCAAAGTTATAAGAGCATGCTTGTTACAAAGAACAAATTGTTTAGTGTAGACACCAATGTTAATTTCAAGATTATTTTGTGTGAATGATTAATCCTATTTAGTTTGCTCTCTTGAAATAGATTAATCCTATTTATTATAATAGATTTACTATAAAAAAGGCAATAAAAAAAAAGCAATAGCTCCATACTTATCTAAAAAAGCATCCTTTATGTGATTAAGTAAGGAAACAATAGGATGGCAATAAATCATACTTGAGAAGAACTGTAGGGTTAGGACTAATCTTCTTTGTGAGTGTAGATTGCTTCATTTAAGTTTCTTTAAGCCACATTAATGTGAAGAACAACAAAAAAAAAAGCTTAAAAATGTCTTTTATAAAGTTAGCAAGAGAAAGATTGGAAACAATCAACCAAATAGGTGAAAACCAACTGAGAAATCAAAGAACAACTAGGAAAGCTAAATTAGAGTTTAATAACACAAACCCTAGACCCAACATTCAAAGGAGCATGAACCTAGAGTATTTAAGAAGGATATGGATGCCACACTCTAGAAAAGAAAGGAATTAGGAGTGATAAGTCAATTTGAATGCCACAAGAATAAGTACCTCTTGATAAGTTCTTTAGTTCTCAAAAGAACCGAGGGAGAAAAACCCTTTCTCTCTATTTCACTTAAAGTTGTTTAATAAATTGTCTGATTTCCAGAGCTTACAAGAGGTGCTTATTTATAGGCTAAGATAGCAATCCTAAAGAGGTACAAATTCCTACTGATGACAAATCTTTATTCAGGAGGAATTCCTATCTAGGGAAAAATTCTTACACAGATAATAAACTCTTATCTAGGAGTGAAAGATATTACTTAGTCTGACCCATTAAGTCTTCCAATTATATTAATTAGGCCTGGACTTTCTTTCAAACTTGAATTTGCACCATTTGAAACTTGGTTGGCCTGAATGTCCATAATCAGCCCATTTAGTGCTTCTTTAATCGTTTTGACTCTAGCTCGTGTTATTGGGCCTTTTGGAATGTATAATGGACCTCTTGCATCAATTGAAGCTTTAGCTTGTGTTATTGGGCCTTCTAGAATGTGCAATGGACCTCTTGCATCCATTGAAGCCTTCCACCTATCGTCTCTACGGTTCTCATCGAAAGGATTCGTCCTCAAATCATCACCTTGTTTATACTTGATGATGTAGGGAAAGGTCTTAATGAATTTGATCCACTTGGCATGTCTTTTGTTCAACTTTCTTTGTACAAGTAGGACAAGAACTGCACAAGGACTCATGCTTTCCCTTACATATCCTTTTGAAATAAGTCCCTCTTCTTGCCTTTAAAACTCCTTTGTCTGCTTAGGATTACTCCTAGTTTCTGGCCAATTAGGGATGTACCGGGGATGAAATCAATTGGATGCTCAATTCCCCTCTTAGGTAGCAATTCACTTGGGACATCATCATGGAATACATCTTCAAATTCCTACAATAGAACAACAATAACACTAGGTAAAGATGGCTCAAACTTGTTAGTGATAAAATAAGCCTTTTGTACAAAAGTATGATCATAAGTTGTTTGGCAAAAATTGCTCCTTTGACATCACTTTCTTTTGCATAGAAACTTTCTATTTTCTTCTCTTTCTCTTGTGTTCTCACGTTTTCTCCTCTCTTTTTACAATCTCTTTTTCTGTTCACTCTCATTTTTAATGCTTAATTGATCCTCATAAGTTTGTTGAGGTGATAATGGTAGAAGAGTGATGGGTTTTTGATTCATTACAAAAGAATATTGATTCTTGAAACCATCATGCATGACTTGCCTGTCAAACTGCCATGGCCTTCCTAATAGAATATGGCTCGCATGCATAGGTACAATGACTCCTTTATTTGATATAATTCAATGGATTTAGAGTACCAAAGGTTTAAGGATGTGCTTACCACAAAGTATATAAAGTTTGATCCAAACACAAAATTTAATTTCATGGTCATTTTGTGTGTATGACTCCTTGCAACAAAAGATGAGTCCTTATTAGCAATGAATGAAATGATGGCCTTATCCCTTAAGAATTGAACTATTTGAACCCAGTAAGAAAAACTAATTAAGATCAATGACTTTTTTATTTAATGGAATCGATGGATTTAGAGTACCTAAGGTCTAAGGATGTGCTTACCACAAAAAATATAAAGTTTGATCAAAACACAAAAGTTTATTTCAATCATTTTGTGTGTATAGCTCCTTGCAATGAAAAGTGAATCCTTATTCACAATGAATGAAGTGAAGACCTCATCCTTTAGGAACTGAATTATTCAAACCCAGTAAGAAAAGCTAATCAAGATCAATGACTCTCTGTTTCATGGAATCCAATGAATTTAGAGTGCCAAAGGTGCTAGAACATGCTTGTTGCAAAGAATATAGTGCTTAGTGTAGCCACAAAAGTTAATTTCATAATCATTTTGTGTGAATGACTTCTTGCAATGAAAGAAGAAGTCTAGCTCACCCTTCAATAATTGAACCTTTAAAACCTAGTAAGAAAACTAAATCAAGATAAATGACTCCTTGTTAGATGGAATTCAATAGATTTAAAGTGTCAAAGTTATAAGGATTTGCTTGTTACATTAAATATAATACTTTTTGTAGGCACAAAAGTCAATTTAATGATCATTTTGTGTGAATGACTCCATGTAACAAAAGGAGAAGTTTTGTTAGCAAGAAATGATGTTATAGGCTCATCCTTTAGCAATTGAACAATTCAATCCCTACAAGATTAACTAGTCAAGATAAGTGGCTCTTTTGTTTAATAGAATTCAATGGATTTAGAACACCAAAGTTGTAAGGACGTGTTTAAGCAAAAAATATAAAGTTTGTCCTAGACACAAAAGTTACTTTCATGGTCATTTTATGTGTATGACTTCTTATAACAAAAGGCAAATCCTGTTAGCAGTAAAAGAATTGACAAGCTCATCCTTCAAAAAGTGAACCATTCAAACCTAGTAAAAACATGTTTATCATATTGAATATAATGTTTGGTTACATAAGAGTTAATTCCATGATTATTTTGTTTAAATAAGTTCATGCAATGAAGCAAGAAGCAAAAAGTTAATTGACATCAATGACTCCTTTATTTCATGGAATTCAAGAGTACCAAAATTGTAAGGATGTGTTTTTCACAATGAATATAATGTTTAGTGTAAATACAAAAGTAATTTCAAGATCTTTTTGAGTGAATAAATAGTTACAAGAATAAGAGAAATCTTATTAGCAAGAAATGAAGTGACAACCTCATCCTTTTGGAATTAAATCATTCAATCCTTATAAGAAAAGCTAATCAAGATCAATGACACTTTGTTTGATGGAATACAACGTATTTAGAGTATCAAAAGTGTAAACATGTACTTGTTGCAAAGAATATAATATTGGATGTAGACATAAATGTTAATTTCATTGCCATTTCGTGTGAATAAGTCCTTAGAATGAAAGAAAAGGCCTTGTAAGAAAGAACTATAGTGATAGTGATAACCATGAGGAATTGAGTCATTCAATGCTAATAAGAAGAGCTAGTAAAGGTCAAGGACACCTTGTTTGATAAAATTCAATGAATTTAGAGTAATAATGGTGTAAGGACATGCTTGCCCTAAAGAATATAATGTCTAGTGGAGACACAAAAGTTAATTTCATGATCATTTTGTGTGAATGACTCTATGCAATGGAAAGAGAAGTTTTGGTAGAAAGAAATGAAGTGTCAGACTCATCCTTCAGGAATTACAACTTTTAATGTTGGTAAGGAAAGCTAATCAAGATCAATGACTTCTTTTTTCAATGGAATGAAATGGATTCATAATGCTAAAGTTGTAAGGACATGTTCTTCTATCCACCATGATTCAATGCTTTAATGAGGTATTAAGAGTAAAATCAATGGGCTTAATCCCAATTATACAAGTGGTTTAGACTCTTCCACCTTTGGAATAGAGAAATATCATCAACAATACTTGAGACCTCCTTTCATTTTTTGCATCTTCCATCTCTATTTGGATATATGGGTCCAAAATAAGGAAACTAGGATATGTATCTTCATGGCTCCTTATCAAGAATAGTAGAATCAAGTTTAAGTGATGGATAGATAGTAAAATAATTAACTTTAACTCTAACTCCTTTCCATACCCCTAAAGTGAATTGAAGAAGTCGTTCTTAGGAATGAATTCCAATAGGTTAAGACCTAATCAGCTCTTCTAGAGTAATAATAGTAATATTAGTAAAAATAGATAAAGAAATAATTATTAATGAAAATCTAGATAATAACTTTTTGAAGAACTAGACTCTACCTTCTTCTTCCTCTTCCTATGTTTATAAATAGGGAAATTTCTTTTAAAAAGTAAATTATGTTATTAAAACCATTGAAGAAGTATTACCCTTAACTTAGGGTTATAATACTTCAAAATTCCCCTATATCCTTTATTTGATACACCTATCTTAACAACTTTTAAAGCATTAGGATAAGGAATAGTTAAACATGGTAGTTTCTTTGCTCAAGCCTTTATCCTTTAATAGTAGTTATATGTTTACTCTTCCATATCGGATGATTCTTTTGAAGCCTTTCAAATAAAGGTTTAACGTCATGATGAGAATCGTAAAGATGATGGGTGAAAGTCTTTCAAATTCTTAATATCAATTTGCACTTTTTCCTTTTACCACTTAAATTTCCCCTTCCAACTCTTCAGAGAACTAAACAAACCAAATCAAGAGGATTGATTTTGAACAAAATAAGATAAATGATGTAGAATTAAATAAATTGGAGAACAAGGAGTCAAAAAAAAATGAAAAAGAATGTCAAGGCAAACAAATTTAATGAACTAAACCCACAAAAATTAGGATAAAAGGTTAAACCTAAAAGACAAACTTGGATGATATAATAAGAAAACAAATGGCAAAATTGGAGTTGAGTAAGAAAACTATATTATTATTGTGGCTAATATGACCAAACTTTTTAACTTTTATCAATAACTCGAATTTGATGTCTTTTTCTTTCTTTTATCAACAACAATAGAATACATAGAGACAACAATTAGAACTAAAATTAGCACAATTTTTGGTAGTTATGATCTCAAACAAAGAGCAAAGTAAGAAGGGTTGCAAATGAACAGATTAGCAAATTTGAATGGTAATGCACTTAGTAGGCAAATTAAATTGAAGAATTAGTTGATCCAACATGATTTAAAGCTGAGCTCTAATACCAATTGATGGGGAAAACCCCAAAAAGACGTGGTTTAGGGACCCAATGCACACAAAGAATCAAAGAATATCCAGCAAAGTTAATTCAGATTGTAATAACATAAACCCTAGACCCAACATTCAAGGGAACATGAACCTAGGGTATTTAAGAAGGATATGGATACCATACTCCAGAAAAGAAAGGAATTGGCAGTGATAAGTTGAGTTGAACGCCACAAGAAGAGGTACCTCTTAATAAGGTCGTTAGTTCTTAAAAGAACCAAAAGAGAAAACCTTTGCTTTTTATTTTTCTCAAAGTTGTCTGATGTTCTAAAGCTTACAAAGAGGTGCCTATTTATAGGCTAAGATAGCAATCCTAAAGAGATATAAATTCTTATTGAGGACAAATCCTTTTTTAGAAGGAATTCCTATCTAGGAAAAATTCTTACATAGAAAACTCACTTTTATACAATCATTTATTTAGGATAAACTACTATTTAGGAGTGAATGCTATCACATAGTCTTGGCCCATTAAGTACACCAATCATGCTACTAAGGCCTTGACTCTTTTCTAAGTTTGAATCCACACTATTTGTAACTGGGTTGGCCTGAATGTCCTTAATCAGCCCATTTAGTGCTTATTTCATCTTTTTGGCTTTAACTTGTGTTATTGGGCCTTCTAGAATGTGTAATAGACGTCTTGCATCTTTTAAAGCTTTCCACCAATCATCTCTAACGTTCTCATCAAAGTAAATCTCTAAATTTGAAAAAGACACCTTTTAAGGATTCTTTTATTTTTCTTTTCACTCCTTTATCAATAATTCTTCACATTTGTGGATCAAATTAACTCTAAATATTCACTTTTCCCTTTATGAAAGAAACTAAAATATGTATAAGCTAACTAAATTAACTCCAAATAATCACTTTACCCCTTTCTCTAAAGGTATCATTTAACCTTTTATAATTCATACAAACCCACCACCTAATCATTGTCTTAGTAAGAATCAATTCATTTGGATCATTCTTCATAATAATCATACTTTCCTTTTTAAGTACTATTTAAGCTAAACTTACCCATGAGCTATCAGAAATAGAATAGATTATACACGTATTTAGTAATTTAACCACCTCATCCTTTACTACATCTTGAATACTCAAGTTTAGCCTTCTTTGGTGTTGGGCTTATAACCTTCTTGCATGAGAATTTTGTGCATGTAAATGAAAGGATTGATTCCCTTGATGTCAATTGTTGTCTACCCTCAGGCTTTCATATGCTCCTTCAAAACTCTAAAAAATTTCTCCTTCATCAAATTTATCAAAGAAGAAGAGTTAACCTCATGGTCAAAAACATTTATTGCAAAACCAATATCATCATTAAAGGTGACTTGTTTATCTTGCCTTCTAAGGATTAACTTTCTTTGTAACTTTCTTTGTTTATTCATGTCATACTAAAAGGCTTGGATATCATCTTGGTGTATGTGATGAGATGATGATCTAATGGCTCTTACAATGTGGGTTTGATCCATTAATGTCACATTATAAAGGCATGCCAACTTTCAAACAAAAAATCAATAGAACAACAATATCAAAGCACAAACCTTACATGTCATCATCAAGGTTGAACATATCAGAGGTCTCTAGTCCTTCCTAGACTAGTTTGTTATGGAAGATGGATAATGGAGCAATAGAACATGTGGTGGCAAAAAGTTGGGCAAGCATTTCTAGTTATTCCCAACTAATTTTGGCATATAGTGCCTAAAAACACGTAGATCAGTGAATAGTGGTTCCCAAGGAAATGGCTTCCATGTAGTGATAGTGAAGAGTGGCAGTGATGCATATGGTGGCATTAATAGATACCTTACAAGAAATAGTGACAACAGTGGCAAAAAAAATAAATTTAGAGGTTTTTTGTGATATTTGGTTTGCAATTTAAGCTCTGATGTCAAATTTGATATAAGATGACTAAGACAAATAAAAAGTAATGGAAATATACCTGAAATTAAACTTTCAACTCAATATTCAATAGCAATTTGTGATATTCATAACAAGTCTAATGATACAAGTCTTGGCAGCACACAAGAAGACATAGGAATTTAATTCACAATAACTAGCAATAGTAACAAACTAATTTACAAAAAGCTATAACTAGTAAGTAATTTAATAACAATAATTAAGAAATCAATGAAATTAAATGACTTACAAAAATAAAGCTTTCATTTCATAGTAATGGTCAATACAAGCTTATATTTTATAGTTGATAAGAGATAAAGAAGATTACAAGTGATAAGATAGAAAGTATAGAAACTAACACAAATTACTATTGGACTCTACTCTTCTTTGCCTTAGCAAGACTTATTTATAGTAAAAAAAATAACAGAGATAACCATCATTGCCTCTTTTTCCCCGTCAGTTTAAGTTGTCCTTGATTCCTTTCACAGACAATAAACTCCTATTAAGAGTGAATGTTATTATTTAACTCTAACCCATTAGGTATTCCTATCATATTAATAGGGCTTGGACTCTCTTTCAAGCTTGAATTTAGGCTATTTGAAGCTTGGTTGGCTTAAATGTCCTTAATCAAGCCATTTAGTGTTTCTTTCATCTTTTTGGCTCTAGCTCGTGTTATTGGGCCTTCTGGAATGTGTAATGGACCTTTTGCATCCTTTGAAGCCTTCCACCAATCATCTCTAAGGTTCTCATCAGAATCACGATCTGATTCACTGGCAATTTCAACATCACCATTACCTCTCAAGATCATTGCACACTTATTTGAACATTAAGATGCAATGTGAGCCCTGCCCAAACACTTAAAACATTTAACATCTCTATTTCTACTTGGTTGGGGGTCATAATTACCTGTGTCCTTGCTAAAACCCACATTCTTGTGCTTAGAGAGCTTGACTTTGGACTTGTAATTGGCCTTCTTGTCTCTTTTACTCCAATTCGGCTTCCAAGATGGGGTAAAACCTGAGTTCTGCCCAAACCGTGTGGAACCCTTTCGTTTAAGTGGCTTTTCAACTTTCATTTCCATGTGCACCATGTCTTCTAATTCCACATAATGTTGCAATTGAACCACATTGGCTATGTCTCTATTTATCCCTTGCAGAAATTAAGTCATGGTTGCCTTTCTATCTTCTTCTACATTCGCCCTAATCATGACAATCTCCATTTTCTTGTGGTAGTCCTCCATACTTTTAGTGCCTTGAGTGAGCCCTTGCAGCCTTTGGTACAACTCCCTATAATAGCCTTCATCTCCTCCCATGTATCAATAGGCCACTCACGATTCCTTCTCTTAGTCAAAACAAGTTGATCCCACCAAATAATAGCATAATCAATAAATTCAACAATAGCAAGTTTTACCTTTTTCTCCTCGGAATAGTTATGGTAGTCAAAAACCAATTCAACCTTCTTCTCCCATTCTAGGTATGCATTAGGATCATTCTTACCTTAGAATGGAGAATTGTCATTTAATACTTCCCACATCATGGTTATAGGTGCCTTGCCTCTTAAATTCTCTTTGATCCATTCTATTGTTAGCAGTTTTAACCATAGTAGTTCAATTGTCAAATTCATCATCTTCTACATCATCTTCATGGTCATTGGCACGTCTTAATTGCCTTCTTGCTTTAAGAGCCTCTTATTCCCCATGCCTCCTTTGCAACTCTACTATTGTATTAGCTTGCTCCTCCATCCTTTCCCTCATATCATCAAATCTGGTATTCATGTGCTCAAATTGTTGTTGTATATCTTTGATCATAAAGGACACATCACCAGCTGCCTCCTGAGTTACACCTTTGTCTTTGGATGTCATAGTATTACTTCTACACAAAATAATTAGGATACCTCACAGAACACTCCCTCATGTATTTCAGTCAAAAGAAGGTGATACGAACTTCGATTATATGTAAACGGAACCCGACACCAATGCTGGTATAGGATCGTTCTAACAAAGGTTAAGGGATTTGGAGTCTTGACCCCATGATTATAAACAACCAAGAACTAGAACTATAAGATTCAGATGCCACTCCTAACAACAACAACATTGAAGAAGATAAGTCTATTGAACCAACACACTTAAGTATGAAAGTTCAGAATTAGTTCTCAAAGAACCAAAGAAAATAGCTCATACACTCATCCCCTCTAGTCCTCCCCTCCAGCCACCCTTTTTATATGCTAACCCCCAAAAACCTTACCTAATAAGATGGGCTTATTAAGCTGAACTTACCTACTATGAAGCATCCTAGGCCATATAAGCTTCAATGGTTGAATGAGAGTGGTGAAGTTAAGGTAAATAAGCAAGTGCTCATGTCATTCTCTATCAGAAGGTACCATGATGAAGTTTTATATGATGTTGTACCTATACAAGTGGGCCATATCCTATTGGGAAGGCCATGGCAGTTTGATAGGCAAGTTATGCATGATGGATTCAAGAATCGATATTCTTTTGTAATGAATGAAAAACCCGTCACTCTTGTACCATTATCTCCTCAACATGCTTATGAGGATCAATTAAGGATTAAAAATGAGAGTGAACAGAAAAGAGAGATTAAAGAAAGGGAAAGGAGAGGAGAAAATGTGAGAACACAAGAGAAAGAGAAGAAAACAGAAAGTTTCTATACAAAAGAAAGTGATGTTAGAAGAACAATTTTTGCCAAACAACCTATGATCATACTTTTGTACAAAGAGGTTTATTTTAACACTAACAAGTTTGACTTGTCTTTGCCTAGTGTTGTCATTGCCTTATTGTAAGAATTTGAAGATGTAATCCCTGACAATGACCCAAAGTGGATTGCCACCCAAGAGAGGAATTGAGCATCAAATTGATTTCATCCTTGGTGCATCTATCCTAAAACAGCCAACATATAAGAGTAATCCTGAGGAGACAAAGGAGCATAAAAGGCAGGTTGAAAAACTTAGTTTCAAATGATATGTGAGGGAAAACATGAGTCATTGTGTAGTTCCTGTCCTACTTGTACAAGAAAAGTTGAACAAAAGGCATGCCAAGTGGATCAAAATCATTCAAACCTTTCCCTACATCATCAAGTATAAACAAGGTGATGATTCGAGGACAAATCTTTTTGAGGAAAGAGGGAATGGTATCAGAGCCCGGCTCTAAGTCAGGTTGTATCGATTAATTCTTTAATTTGCTACCTTGTGATTTATCTATTACCATTCAAACATACTTAATCTGTCTTTTTGCAACCCTTCTTACTTTGCTCATTTGTTTGAGATCATGACTATAAAAAACGTGCAAATTTCAATACCAATTGCTGTCTCCAAGCATTATACTATTATTTTGTGTTGAGAAAGAAAAACAAAAACAAAAAAAGAAGAAGGACGAAAGAAAAAAAAAAGATCAGACAACTTTGAGTGAAATAGAAAGTAAGGGTTTTTCCTCCCTCAGTTCTTTAGAGAACTAAAGAACTTATCAAAAGGTACTTCTTCTTGTGGCTTTCAAATCGACTTATCACTCCTAATTCCTTTCTTTTCTGAAGTGTGGTGTCCATATCCTTCTTGAATACCCTAGGTTCGTGTCCCTTTGAATATTGGGTCTAGGGTTTGTGTTATTAAACTCTGATTTAGCTTTCCTAGTTGTTCTTTGATTCCTTGTGTGCGTTGGGTTCCTAAGCCATGTCTTTTGGGGTTTTCCACATCATAGCAACTTCCTAATAGTAAATGTCACCCAACAAGTTGTTGAGAGCTTCCTTTATTTTCTTTGACCTTGCCCTTGTCATTAGTCCTACAAGGTTTTGCAAAGCATCAACTCCCTTGTTGATTTGAGCTAATAGAATATGGCTTCCATCATTCCTGCTCTCCTCAAAATGATTTGTCCTTAAATCAGCACCTACATCATCAAAGAGAAAAGGTCAGAAACATTAAATGTTGCACTCACATTATACTCACTTGGCAAGTCAAGTTTATATGCATTATTGTTGACTCTTACCACCACTTGAAAAAGACCACCTCGCCTTGGTTGCAACATTGATTTCCTTTGCATAGGAAATCTATCCTTCCACAAATGTACCCAAAGCCAATCACCAAGTTCAAAAGTAATATGCTTACGACCTTTGTTGGCTTGTGTTTCATATTGTTTGGTTTTTCTCTCAATGTTAAGCCTAGCTTTCTCATGGAGTTGCCTAACCACTTTAGCCTTCTTTTTCCCATCTAAATTAAACCTGTCCTATATAGGCAAAGGTACTAAATCCAAAGGAGATAATGGATTAAAACCATAAACAAGCTCAAAAGGAGAATAACTTATAGCACTATGAACAACACGATTATAGGCAAACGCCAAAGTTCTTACCAATAATAACACGCAACAATGTACCTAGAGTTCGATTTACTAGAAAACAACTTTGTTCCAAGCTTACCCCATAGTGTTTTCCAAAGATGGCTAACAAATTTTGCATCACGGTCTGACACAATACTCTTCGACACTTCATGTGGGCGAAAAATCTCTCTAAAAAATAAGTTTGCAATGTGTGTGGCATCATCCATTTTGATGCAAGCAATGAAATGTGCCATCTTTGAAAACCTGTCAACTACAACAAGAATACAATCTCGGCCCCTTTTGGACCTAGGTAACCCAAGAATAAAATCCATAGAAATGTTGGTCCAAGTTTCACAAGGAATTTCTAAGGGCATATACTTACCATGGGGCAAAACCCTAGACTTAGCTTGTCTACAGGTAATACACTTGGCATAGGCTCTTTCAACATCCCTTTTTATGTGGCCAAAAGAAATGTTCATTTAAAACATCAAAAGTCTTTTGAATGCCAAAGTGTCCTATTAAACCACCACCATGAGCTTCTCTCACTAGTAATGCTCTCATAGACTCTTGAGGAATACAAAGCTTATTTACTCTAAACAAATACCTCTCATGTCTATAGAACTTACCACAAGTAGCTTTCTCACTTGCAGCATATACGTTACTAAAGTTAGTATCATTAGCATACAAATCGATAATGTGCTCAAACCCCAGCAACTTAACGCTCAAAGTGCTAATCAATGTCTACCTACGTGACAATGCGTCAACAACAACATTTTCCTTACCTGATTTGTATTGAATTACATAAGGAAAAGTTTCAATAAATTCAACCCATTTTGCATGTCTCCTATTCTACTTACCTTGCCCCTTCAAGTATTTTAAAGACCATGATTAGTATGAATTATAAACTCCTTGGGCCAAAGGTAATGCTGCCATGTTTCTAAAGTCCTAACAAGTGCATACATTTCTTTATCATAAGTTGGATAATTCAATGTTGCCCCACTCAACTTCTCACTAAAGAATGCAATAGGTCATTTCTCTTGCATGAGAACTCCCCCAATCCCAATGCCCCTGCATCACATTCAATTTCAAAGATCTTAGAAAAATCAAGCAAAGCAAGAAGTGATGCATTACACAACTTAGACTTAAGCAAATCAAAGGCATCTTGTTGTTCCTTACTCCACTTGAAACCCACACTCTTTTTAATCACCTCAATCAATGGTGCAGCTATGGTACTAAAATCCTTAATGAACCTCCTATAAAAGCTAGCCAAACCATGGAAACTCCTCACATCACTCACACTCTTAGGTGTAGGCCATTCTTGAATTGCCTCAATCTTCTCTTTATCAACCTCTATGCCATGAGCAGACACAACATAACCCAAGAAAATAACATGATCCTTGCAAAAATCACATTTCTTCAAATTGGATACAATTTCTCTTTCCTCAAAACATCAAGCACGTAATGCAAATGTTCAACATGCTCTTCTAAATTCCTACTATATACTAATATGTCATCAAAATAAGCCACAACAAACTTTCCTAAGAAAGGTCTCAAAACATGATTCATTAATCTCATAAAAGTACTAGGTGCATTAGTCAAACCAAAGGGCATAAATAACCATTCATACAAACCATACTTGGTCTTGAATGCAGTTTTCCATTCATCTCCTTCCCTTATCCTAATTTGATGATACCCACTCTTAAGATCAATTTTAGAGAAGTAACATGCACCATGTAATTCATCTAGCATATCATCAAGCTTGGGTATAGGATGTCGATACTTAACTATCATTTTGTTGATAGCTCTACAATCGACACATATCCTCCAAGATCCATCTTTCTTTGGCACAAGCAACACTGGCACTGCACATGGACTCATGCTCTCCCTTACATGTCCCTTCTTCATCAACTCATCAACTTGCCTCTGAAGCTCCTTTGTCTCCTCAGAATTACTTATATATGCTGGATTATTGGGAATGGGAGCTCCAGGAATAAAATCAATGTGATGTTCAATCCCTCTCCTTAGTGGTAAACCATCTGGGATCTCCTTAGGGAAAACATCATTATAATCTTGCAACAAAGATGAAATAGCACTAGGCAAAGATGAATCAAGGTTAGTGTTAGAGAAATAAGAATCCTTGTAAAGGATTAAGATCATTTGCTGCCTAGCTTGGAAGCCAACCCTAACATTTGCTCCTTTTACAAACACACTCACTTGTTTTCTTTCATGTTCACTCTTGTGAACCTGACCACTCTTGTACTCAGCACTCTCAAATGCATTTACCTTCTTTTTCTCTCCTTCACTTTCTTTTCTCTCAACTCTCTCTTTCTTTTCACTCCTCCTCTTTTGCTCACTTTCATAAAGTCTCACTTGGTCTTCATACACCTGTTTTGGAGTCAATGGAACAAGTGTAAATGGTTTTCCATCCAAGGTGAAAGCATAATGGTTCTTGTAACCATCATGCAAAACTTTTCTATCAAATTGCCAAGGACGGCCCAATAACAAATGCCCGGCCTGAATAGGCACAACATCACAAAACAACTTATCCTTATATCTACCAATGGAAAATGGAGCCACAACTTGTTTAGTCACTTTCACCACTCCACTATCATTCAACCATTGCAAATTATATGGCCTAGGATGTTTGGTTGTAGGCATGTTCAATTTTTCCACCAACTATGTACTCGCTACATTAGTGCAACTACCTCCATCGATGATCAAGCAACAGAGTCTATCTTGAACTAAACATCAAGTATGGAAAATATTTTCCCGCTACATCTCAACATCATCCTCCTCCTTAACCTGCACACTAAGGGCTCTCCTTGCTACTAAAAGTCTTCCACCATGCTCTGGATACTCTATCCCTTCATTTTAAGCTTAGAAGTCATCTTCTCTTCCTTTTTCCCCTAGTTTGACTTCCAAAAAGATGAACTTAAGTTTTGATTATATTTAGAAGTGCTCCTTCCCTTAAGTTGTCTCTCAACTCTCATGGCAATGTGTACCATGTCTTCAAGCTCTACATAGTGTTGTAGTTTTACCACATCAGCTATGCTTCTATTCATCCCTTGGAGGAGCCTAGCCATGGTTGCCTCCCTTTCCACCATTACATTTGCCCTCACCATAGCAATTTCCATCTCCTTATGGTACTCATCCATACTCTTGGAACCTTGCATAAGACTTTGCAACTTGTTATACAAATCCCTATAATAAGAGCTAGGAACAAATCTCCTTCTCATCATAGTCTTCAATTCATTCCAAGTTTCTACGGTTCGCTCAAAATTTCTTCTCCTAGTGGTAACTTGCTGGTCCCACCATACTACAACATAATCAATGAACTCTGCCATAGCTAACTTCACTTTATTCTCATCAGAGAAGTTATGGCACTCATATATTAATTCTACCCTTTGCTCCCAATATAAATAGACATCAGGGTCAACTTTCTCTTGGAAAGAAGGTATTTTCATTTTAATACTATTAAGATTTTTGTCTACTCCTTCTTTCACTCTATGGTTGTTATCCCATCCTCCATTGTACCTATCATAAACATTTCCATTGCCTCTTACTCCTCTTCCATTCCTATTACCACATCCTCTTATAAAAGCCACCTCTAAAGTTTCTACTAGTATTATCACTATCATGATAATAATCATCACCATCTTCACCAAAGTCATGTTCAAATTCCTCCATGACCCTCCCAGCTGGCCTCTTAGGATTGACACTCGATTCCCCTTCTATTTTATTCATCCTGTCTCGAACTTCCCCAAACATTTGGTCAATCCTATCAAACTTTTGCTCTAAGGATTTCATAAGCAATTTGAAATTTGGAACAACTACTTCCTCCTTTACATGTGGAAAATTGCCTTCTTTAGCAATAAACATTGTATATGCAAGATTATTAGTAAATAAAGAATATACCTCACAAAACTCACTCCTTTGCATGTTTGCTCTCCACTCAACTATAGTAGTCCTCAACTCTCGTGTTTCACACAATGAATTCAAGACTCTAGGGGTTATTTCAATAGTTCTAAGCAAACTAAATTCAGAACAAACAAAACTTGAATATATCAATCCTAGACCTACCTCTTTAAAGAAGTGACACGATAAACAAGATGGGCAATAAAGCAAACATAATGACAAGGAATTCAATGATATGAGTAGTGCAATCAGACAACAATCAATTATCGAAAATAATTGAGTAAATGACCAATTGAGCAATGAAGCCTTTTTTTTATTTTTTATTTTTTTGTTTTTTGGTTAACTAATGGATATTTCTATAAAAGAAACAAATATCAGAAAAGAAACCTAAGAAATACATGATTTTGTTTTTTCAACCAACAATGAAGAATACATGAAAGAGATAATAACAAAAAAAATATAACTAACCTGAGTTAGAGCTAAGGCTCTGATACCAAATGATACAAACTCCAATTATATGTAAATGGAACTCGACACCAATGCTGGTATAGGATCGTTCAAACAAAGGTTAAGGGATTTGGAGTCTTGACCCTATAATTATAAATAACCAAAAACTAAAACTATAAGATTCAGATGCCACTCCTAACAACAACAATGTTGAAGAAGATAAGTCTATCAAACCAACACACTTAATTATAAAAGTTTAGAATTAGTTCTCAAAGAACCAGAGAAAATAGCTCATACACTCATTCCCTCCGATCCTCCCCTACAGCCACCCTTTTTATATGCTAACCCCCAAAAACCCTAGCTAATAAGATGGGCTTATTAAGGAAATTCGTCCAACCCATTAAATAATAATAAAAACTCATGAAAATAACCCATTTAAATGCCCAAACATGGGCTCCTAAATCCAACTTCCTTCCCAAGGCCATGGTTCTCAAATTCCTCCATAGATGACACATTTGCAAGCCTTGGTGAAGCCTCTATCATCCTTAACTCGTACCTAGCATCTTCCTTATAGTAAATGTCACACAACAAGTTGTTGAGAGGTTCCTTTATTTTCTTTGACCTTGCTCTTGTCATTGGTCCTACAAGGTTTTGCAAAGCAT
Source organism: Bruguiera gymnorhiza (assembly GCA_020883675.1). NCBI lineage: Eukaryota > Viridiplantae > Streptophyta > Magnoliopsida > Malpighiales > Rhizophoraceae > Bruguiera > Bruguiera gymnorhiza. Next base: position 156,751 of record JAIRCJ010000237.1, on the reverse strand, counting down.
CAACTCCCTTATTGATTTAAGCTAGTACAATATGGCTTCCATTAGAAGGTGTCACACTCCCTTATGTTTACACACTTTATGGCTTTTCTTTATATGAATCTTGCCTTTTACCACTCAGATTTCCCCTTTCAGCTCTATAAAGAACTAAACAAAGTAAATCAAGAGTATTGATTTTGAATAGAATAAGATAAATGGTGTAGAATTAAACAAATTGGAGAACAAGGAATGAAAAATGAAAAAGGATATCAAGGCTAACAAATTTAATGAACTAAACTCACAAAAATCAATATAGGGGTAGTTAAATCTAGAGGATAAACTCAAATAACAAAATAGAAAAATAGATGGCAGAATTGGAGTTGAGCAAGAAAACTTTATTATTATTGTGGCCAATATGACCAAACTGTTAGTTTTATCAATAACTTGAATTTGATGTCTTCTTTCTTTTATTCCTCTTCCTTTTTTTCTTCTTTTCTTTTATTTTTTTTTCGTTGCTCCTTCTTTTCATTTTTTTTTTGTTCCTTTTCTTTTGCTCAACACAAAAGAACAGTAGAATACTTAGACATAACAATTGGAATTGAAATTAGCACATTTTTTATAGTTATGAGCTTAAACAAACAAGCAAAGAAAGAAGGATTGCAAAAATAGATTTGTGCATTTGAATGGTAATGCACATAATAGACAAACTAAATAGAAATAAATAAATCACAATGTAGAAAATTGAGGAGTGAGTGGATTCAACTTGATTTAGAGACAAACTCTAATACCAACTGGTGCGGACAACCCTAGAAATAAATCATAAGGTTTGGGCTCTCTTTCAAGCTTGAATTCACACCATTTGAAGCTCGGTTGGCCTGAATGTCCTTAATTAGCCCATTTAGTGCCTTTTTCATCTATTTGGCTCTAGCTCATATTATTAGACCTTCTAGAATGTGCAATGGACCTTTTGCATCCATTAAGGCCTTCCACCCATTATCTTTAGGGTTCTCATCACCAAGTTAGGATGAGAGAGGGAGATGAGTGGATAATAGCTTTCAAAACTATGTATGGTTTGTATGAATGACTTGTTATGCCATTTGGTCTCATTAATGCACCAATCACTTTTATACGACTAATGAATCATGTTTTATGTCCATTCATTGGTAAATTTATGATTGTGTATTTTTATGATATTTTGGTTTATTGTAAAAGCCTAGAAGAGTATCTTGATCATTTACGTTCTATTTTAATTGTTTAACATTATGAGAAATTGTATGCTAACTTGAAGAAATGTTGATTTTGTACTAATCAGATCATATTTCTTGGCTATATTATGAGTGCTAAAGGCATTGAGGCTGACGAGGAAAAAGTTAGGGCAATTCGTGATTGGCCTACACCTAAGTTAATTAGTGATGTGTGTAGTTTTCATTGTCTGGCTAGTTTCTATAGACTCTTTGTTAGGGACTTTAGCACTATTGATGCACCACTAACTAAAATGATCAAAAAGAACATGCGTTTTAGGTGGGGTAGTGATCAAGACAAGACTTTTAATTGCATTAAGAAAAAATTAAGTTCTACACCCTTACTGGTTTTCCTAACTTTGCAAAACTTTTGAGATTGAGTGTAATGCTTTAGGTATTGGCATTGGAACTGTTTTGATATAGGAAAGGTACCCAATTGCCTACTTTAGTGAAAAGCTAAGTAGAGCAAGCCTTAATTATCCTACTTATGATAAAGAGATGTATGCATTGGTATGGGCTTTGGACACATGGCAACATTACCTTTGGCCTAACATGTTTGTCATCCATACTGACCACGAATCCTTGAAGCACTTAAAGGGATAGGGAAAGTTGAACAAAAGACATGCCAAGTGGATCGAATTCATTGAGACCTTTCCTTACATCATCAAATATAAACAAGGCAAGGAAAATGTGATAGTTGATGCATTATCCTGCAAGTATGCTCTAATCTCTATAGTTATTGCAAAATTATTAGGATTTAAATATATTAAAGATTTATATGTGAATGATCCTAACCTTGCTAATGTGTATGGAGCATGTGAGAAGTTAGCCTTTGAGAAGTTTTATAGGCATGAGGATTTCTTATTTAGGGAAAATCGTTTATGCATAGCTATGAGTTCTTTAAGGGAATTGGTTGTGAGAGAAGCTCATAAAGGTGGTCTAATGGGTCATTTCAGAGTTAGGAAAACCCTAAATGTCCTAACTAAACATTTCTTTTGGCCACACATGAAATGAGATGTTGAGAGGTTATGTGAGAAATGCATAACATGCAAATAAGCCAAATCAAGAGTTTTACCCCATGGCCTATATACCCTCTTACCCACACCTAGCCATCCTTGGGTTGATTTAAATATGGATTTTGTACTAGGGTTGCCACGATCAAAAAGGGGTCAGGATTCTGTATTTGTCATTGTTGATAGATTTTCAAAGATAACACACTTCATCCCATGCCATAAAACTAATGATGCAAGCAATGTGGCTAACTTATTCTTTAATGAAGTAGTACATTTGCATGCCATGCCATAGAGCATAGTTTCAGACTAGGATACAAAGTTCTTAAGCTACTTCTAGAAGACTTTGTGGGATAAGTTAGGTACTAAGTTATTGTTTTAAACTACTTATCATCCACAAATTAATGGGTAGATTGAGGTGGTTAATTGAACTCTTTCTACTCTTTTCCATGCTATTATTCAAAAGAATTTGAAAACATGGGAAGATTGTTTACCGCATGTCAAGTTTGCATATAATAGGAGTGTTTATTTTGCTACTAGTTACTCTCCATTTGAAATTGTATATGGTTTTAATTTGTTAACTCCTTTAGATTTGGTACCCATACCTATCGATGAGTATGTTACCTTAGATGGTGAACTCAAGGCTGACATGGTAAAAAAATTGCATGAGAAGGTGTGTTAACATATTGAAAAACAAACTGAATAATATGTATCCTATGTCAACAAAGGGCGAAAGAAGGCGGTGTTTGAACCTAGTGATTAGGTTTGGGTGCATATGCACATGGAATGATTCCTAACTTAGAGGCATTCATAGTTACAACTAGGAGGAGATGGCCCTTTCCAAGTGATGATTCGAGGATGAATCCTTTTGAGGAGAGGGGGAATGATGAGAACTATAGAGATGATGGGTGGAAAGTTTCAAATGATGCAAAAGATCTATTGCACATTCCAGAAGGCCTAATAACATGAGCTAGAGCTGAAAAGATGAAAGAAGCACTAAATGGGTTGATTAAGGACATTTAGGCCAACCAAGCTTCAAATGGTGCAAATTTAAGCTTAAAAGAGAGTCTAGGACTTATTAATATGATTGGAGTACTTAATGGGTTAGGACTAAGTAATAACATTCACTCCTAATTAGGAGTTTATTATCTGTGTAAGATTTTGTCCCTAGATAGGAATTCTTCCTAAAGAAGGATTTTTCCTAAGTAGGAATTTATGCCTTTTTAGGATTGCTATCTTAGCTTATAAATAGGCACCTCCTTGTATGCTTTAGATTATCAGACAACTTTGAGAGAAATAAAAAGGAAGGGTTTTCTCTTTTGATTCTTTCAAGAACTAACAAATTTATCACAAGGTACTTATTCTTGTGGCGTTCAACTTGACTTATCACTCCTAATTCCTTTCTTTTGTAGAGTATGGCAACCATATCCTTCTTAAATACCCTAGGTTTGTGTTCTTTTGAATGTCGGGTCTAAGGTTTGTGTTATTACAGTCTGATTTAGTTTCCCTAGATATTCTTTGATTCCTTGTGTGTGATGGGTCCCTAAGCCATGTCTTTTTAGGGTTTTCTACATCAGTTATCACTTCCACTACAATTCTTTCTAATAAGGCTTTTTCTTTCATTCCAAGGACTTATTTACATGAAATGATCATGAAATTAACATTTGTGTCTACATCCAACATTATATTCTTTGCGACAAGTACATGCTTACACTTTTAATACTCTAAATTCATTGTATTCCATCAAACAAAAAGTCATTGATGTTGATTAGCTTTTCTTACAATGATTCAATTCCAAAAGGATCAGGTTGTCACTTCATTTCTTGCTAATAAGGTTTCTCTTATTGTTGCAGAGATTTATTCACTCAAAAAGATCATGAAATTACTTTTGTATTTACACTAAATATTATATTCATTGTGAAAAACACATCCTTACAATTTTGGTACTCTTAATCCATTCAATTCCATGATATAAAGGAGTCGTTAATCTTGATTAACTTTGTTGCTTCTCACTTCATTGCATGAACTTATTTACACAAAATGATCATGAAATTAACTTTTGTGTCACCAAACATTATATTCAATATGATAAACATGTTTTTACTAGGTTTGAATGGTTCACTTTCTGTCGGATGATCTTGTCACTTCTTTTATTGCTAACAAGGATTCGCCTTTCATTATAAGAAGTCATACATACAAAATAACCATGAAATTAACTTTTGTGTCTAGGACAAACTTCAAGTACAATATATCTACTACATTGTCTAGGACAAACAATATATCTACTACATTGTGCATATGGTTACAATATGGAAGGTTAGGGTTTTATTTTCAGTTATAAAGATTGAAGTCATTGGAGGAAGTCAATTCCTCCCTCTTTGTTATTTTTTTCCTTCTTTGTTCCTTTTATTTTTGTGTGAACTCAGTGAGGGAGAGATGTTTTTATTAATTGATTAATCAAAACTTAATCTTTGTGGATTTGACCTCTACTTGCCTTTATTACAAACTTATTAATTGAGTAATTCAGAGTAATTTTGATTTATTTGGCACACATCACATCACCTATAGTCCTTTAAATCCATTGAATTCCTTCAAACAAAAGAGTTGTTGACCTTGATTACCTTTTCTTACCAGGTTGGAATTGTTTAATTCTTGAAGGATGAGATTGTAACTTCATTGGTTACTAACAAGGCTTCTTCTTGGTTGCAAAGACTCATTCACACAAAATGATCATGAAATTAAATTTTGTGTTTACACCAAACATTACATTTAGTGTGACAAAGACCTCCATACAACATTAATACTCTAAATCCACTGAATTTCATTTAATAAAGAAGGCATTGATCATGGAAATTGAATTGTTCAAATTTTGAAAGATGAGACCATCACTTCATTTCTCACTAGTAAGGTTTATTCTTTCATTTCTCATCATTAAAATAACTTTTGTCTTCACACCAATTATTATATTTATTGTGACCATTACATCCGCACAACTTTAGCACTTTAAATCCAATGAATTCCATTAAGTAAAGGATTTAAGGATCTTCATTAGCTTTTCTTATTGGGTTTGAATGGTTTAATTAATAAAAGATGAGACCATTACTTCATTTCTTACTAACAAGGTTTCTTTATTTGTTACAATGACTCATTTATAGAAAATCTGATAAGAACCGTAGACATGAAGGGTGAAAGGCTTCAAAGGATGCAAAAAGTCCATTGCACATTCCAGAAGGCCCAATAACACAAGTTAGAGCTTCAATTGATACAAGAGGTCCATTGCATATTCCAGAAGGCCCAATAACACGAGCTAGGACCAGAAAGATTAAAGAAGCACTAAATGGACTGATTCTAGACATTCAGGCCAACCAGGCTTCAAATGGTGCGAATTCAAGTTTTAAAGAGAGCCCAGGCCTAATTAATATAATTGGACTACTTAATGGGTCAAACTAAGTGATACCATTCACTCCTAAATAGGAGTTCTATGTGCTGAAATTAGTCCGAAATTCCTCCAAAATAGGGATTTCTCCTAAATAGGAATTTTACCCCTTTAGGATTGCTATCTAAGCCTATAAATAGGCACCCCTTGTAAGTTTTGGAAGCAGACAACTTTGAGTGGAATAAAAAGCAAGGGTTTTTCTCCCTCGGTTCTTTTAAGAACTAAAGAACTTATCAAGAGGTACTTCTTCTTGTGGCGTTCAAATCGACTTATCACTCCCAATTCCTTCCTTTTCTGGAGTGTGGCGTCCATATCCATCTTGAATACCCTAGGTTCGTGTTCTTTCAAATATTGGGTCTAGGGTTTGTGTTATTAAACTCTGATTTAGCTTTCCTGGTTGCTCTTTGATTCATTGTGTGTGTTGGGTCCCTAAGCCACATCTTTTTGGGGTTTTTCGCATCAGTTGGTATCAAAGCCCGACTCTAAATAAGAAAAAAATAATATGACTTTAAAACGCAAAGGTGCTGCTCAGGAGGGAGCTGTTGACATGTCATTCATGATCAAAGCTATGCAACAACAATTTGAGTGCATGAATACCAGATTTGATGATATGAGTGAGAGGATGGAGGAGCAAGCTAATACAATAGCAGAGTTGCAAAGGAGGCACGAAGAATATGAGGCTTCTAAAGCAAGAAGGCAATTGAGACGTGTCTATGACCATGAAGATGATGATTCTGTGCCATCATCAGAGGGTGAAAGTGATGGAGAGAAGTATCCGGCTAATAGAGTAGCTCTCATCACAAGGCGAGCATTGAATGTGCAAGTGAAAGAAGAAAATGAGGGGCAATGAGATAACATCTTTCAGACGAGATGTCTCATCAAAGATAAGGTATGCAGTATGATTATTGACGGTGGGAGTTGCACTAATGTTGCTAGCACAACTATGGTTGAGAAGCTGAATTTACCTACTATAAAGCATCCTAAACCATATAAGTTTCAATGGTTGAATGAGAGTGGTGAAGTTAAAGTAGATAAGCAAGTGCTCGTGTCATTTTCTATTGGAAGGTATCACGATGAAGTTTTATGTGATGTTGTACCTATGCAAGCAGGCCATATTCTATTAGGAAGGCTATGGCAATTTGACAGACGAGTTATGCACGATGGATTCAAGAATCGATATTCCTTTGTAATGAATGATAAACCCGTCACTCTTGTACCATTATCACCTCAACAAGCTTATGAGGATCAATTAAGGATTAAAACTGAGAGTGAACAGAAAAGAGAGATGGAAAAAAGAGAAAAGAGAGGAGAAAACGTGAGAACAGAAGAGAAAGAGAAGAAAACAGAAAGTTCCTATGCAAAAGAAAGTGATGTCCAAAGAGCAATTTTTGCCAAACAACCTATGATCACACTTTTGTATAAAGTGGCTTATTTTAACACTAACAAGTTTGAGTCATCTTTGCCTAGTGTTGTTGTTGTTCTAGTGTAGGAATTTGAAGGTGTATTCCATGACAATGACCCAAGTGGATTGCCACCCAAGAGAGGAATTAAGAATCAAATTGTTTTCATCCCTGGTATATCCATCCCAAACCACCCAGCATATAAGAGTAATCCTAAGGAGACAAAGGAGCATAAAAGACAGGTTGAAGAACTTATTTTCAAAGGATATGTGAGGGAAAGCATGAGTCATTGTGCAATTCCTATCCTACTTGTACGAGGAAAGTTGAACAGAAGGAATGCCAAGTGGATCAAATTCATTCAGACCTTTCCCTACGTCATCAAGTATAAACAAGGTGACGATTCAAGGACGAATCTTTTTGAGGAAAGGGGGAATGATGAGAACCGTAGAGATGAAGGGTGGAAGGCTTCAAAGGAAGGAAAAAGTCCATTACACATTCAAGAAGGCCCAATAACACAAGCTAGAGCTTCAATTGATACAAGAGGTCCATTGCACATTCCAGAAGGCCCAATAACACGAGCTAGGGCCAGAAAGATTAAAGAAGCACTAAATGGGCTGATTCTAGACATTCAAGCCAACCAGACTTCAAATGGTGCGAATTCAAGTTTTAAAGAGAGCCCAGGCCTAATTAATATAATTGGACTACTTAATGGGTCAAACTAAGTGATACCGTTCACTCCTAAATAGGAGTTCTATGTGCTGAAATTAGTCCAAAATTCCTCCAAAATAGGGATTTCTCCTAAATAGGAATTTTACCCGTTTAGGATTGCTATCTAAGCCTATAAGTAGGCACCCCTTGTAAGCTTTGGAAGCAAACAACTTTGAGTGGAATAAAAAGCAAGGGTTTTTCTCCCTCGGTTCTTTTAAGAACTAAAGAACTTATCAAGAGGTACTTCTTCTTGTGGCGTTCAAATCGACTTATCACTCCCAATTCCTTCCTTTTCTGGAGTGTGGCATCCATATCCATCTTGAATACCCTAGGTTCGTGTTCCTTCGAATATTGGGTCTAGGGTTTGTGTTATTAAACTCTGATTTAGCTTTCCTGGATGCTCTTTGATTCATTGTGTGCATTGGGTCCTAAGCCACGTCTTTTTGGGGTTTTCCGCATCAAAATCATCATGAAATTAATTGTTTTGACTATAAAAATCATTATATTCATTATGTCAAGCACATCCTTTCAACTTTGGCACTCTAAATCCATCGAATTTCATCAAGGAAAGGAGTCAAAGAACTTCATTATCTTTTCCTTTTAGGTTTGAATGTTTAAATTCGTAAAGGATGAGCCTATAATTTTATTTCATACTAAGAAAACTTTTCTTTTATCACACGAAGTCATTCACACAAAATGACACAAAATGATTATGAAATTATTTTATGTCTACACTAAACATTATATTCATTATGACAACACATCTTGACACCTTTTGATGGGAACCTTAAAGAGAACCATGAGACCAACAAGCAAGACAAGGAATTCAAAACTCTAAGAAAACTAAATTAGGTTCAACAAGAGTTAAGGAAAAAAAAAACCCTTGATAAAAGTCTCTCAAATTTTTTGTTAAAAAAGAATCAATTAGCCAACACCCTACAAAAGAGGGTTGCACACCTATTGATGAGATCCATGTTGGAGCCAATGCATGAAGGGCTTCAAAGAATCCATTGAGCATTCATGAAGGGCCAATGACACATACAAGGGTTAAAAAGATTAAAGAAGTACTAAATGGGCTAATTGAGAATATTTGAGCCAACCATATAACAAATGGCATGAATTCAAACTTGAAACAGGACCAAGGTTACATTAATATGATTAAAGTGCTTAATAGGTCAAGGTGAGTAATAAAATCCACTTTTAAATAGGAGTTTGTTATAAAGTGAGAGGTTATAAAATAAAAGTTTACAATAAAAGCAGTGTCTCTATTTTAGGAATATAGGATTAGGCTTGATTTATTTGTTAAAAGATATAGATCATTGGTGAAAATAAAAGTGAGAATTTTCTGTTTTGGTTCATCATTGAACTTTGCGAACTTATCAAGATTATTGTCTTGTAGCATTCCAACCAAACTTATCACTCCCAAATCCCTTCTTTTTGAAGTGTGGCATCCATATCCTTCTTTATACGTTTTGTTTGTGTTCCTTTGAACCTTGGGTCTAAGTTTATACTTTTGGTTCATGTTCCTTTGAACATTAGGTTAAGGTTTTAGCTTTGTTAAACCTAATTTAACTTTCTTAAGGTTTTGAATTCCTTAATTTTCTTGTGTATCTCATTGTGCTTTTGGGATTTATATTAGTTGATATAAAACTTTTAGGGTTTAAATTAGGTTTACTTAACTAAATTTGAATTTTTTTCTCTTACTCTTCTTTTAGGCCAACTTTTATAACCTCTTACTCTTTGAATCCCCCAAAGCCTAATTTATCTTTTCTTGTGTTTAAATTTAAGCAAAAAAAAACAAAAAAACAAAAAGCAAAACAAAACAAAGAAAGAAATAGAAAAAAAAAGAGCAACAATAATCCACTTTGATGCAATAGCTTAACAGTTTGGTCAAACTAGCGATAATAACAACCTAATCCTCTAGTTTAACTTTACTTCCAATATCTATTTTCCTATTCTATCACCTAGGTACTTGTTTCCTTTCAATTTACTTCCTTCAATTTATTTTCCTTGATGTTCCTTTGTTGTTTTATAATTTCTTATTTTTCATTAAGTCAATTATATCATATTTATTTTATTTTGTGAGTTGGTTCGCCTAAAATTAATCTTCTTGATTTAGCTTGTTTAGTTCTTAAAGAGCTAAAAAGGGGAGGTAAGAGTGGTAAAAGGCATGAGTGTGAGCTCATTATAAGAAAAGCCACTAAAAAAAACGTAAACATAAGGGTTGAGTAACAATAATTGAGAGAAGCATGTGAGGGAGTGCATGTAAGGTTATTTTTAATGTTTTTGATGTAGGTTAGGAACATGACTTTGAAAGATAAGGAGTGAGTAAGGAATGTAGGAAGGATGATTTGTTCATACTCTAAGCTATAGAATAATAGTTTAAGTACATAAATGTTGGGTTTGGTGAGATGAGAGATTAGATGGAGAGGCAAGATGCTATTATAGCTAATTTGCAAAGGGGACAAACATAGGAATCTCCTAATGCATGAAGGCAAGAGAGGCATAATCATAATGATGACTACAATGATGATGGAGATAATGATGCTGATTTTGATGATCTAGTAAATACAAAAGTAATTACATGATCGTTTTTCTTGAATAAGTCTTTCCAATGAAAGGAGATGCCTTGTTAGAAAGAAATGAAACAACATTGTGAACCTTCACAAATTGAACCATAGAATCCCTATAAGATAAAATAATTAAGATCAACAACTACTTTGTTTGGTGGAATTCAATGGATATAGAGTCCAAAGCTGTAAGGATGTGCTTGTTATAAGAAATATATTGTTTGGTGCAGTTACAAACGTTAATTTCATGGTTAGTTTGTTTGAATAAGTTGTTGCAATAAAAGGAAAAACCTTGTTAGCAAGAAATGAAGTGATGGGCTCATCCTTCAAGAATTGAACCATTCAATCCCTATAACAAAAATAAATCAATATCAATGACTCCTTGTTTGATGAAATCTAATAAATTCGAAGTGTCAAAGGTCCAAAGACATGCTTGTTGCAAATAATATAGAGCTTGGTGTAGTTAGAAAAGTTAATTTCACTATCATCTTGCTTGAATGAGTTCTTCCCAACAAGGACTCTCCTTTCTTTGCAAGAACTAGCTGCCTTCTTGTTCTTTTTAGTCCAATTCGGCTTCCAAGATGAAATAGAACCTGAATGCTGCCCAAACCATGTGGAACCTTTTTGTTTAAGTTGTCTTTCAACTTTCATTGCCATGTGCACCTCGTCTTCTAATTCCACATAGTGTTGTAACTCAACCACATTGGCTATGTCTCTATTTAGCCCTCACAGAAATCGAACCATGGTTGCCTCTCTATCTTCTCTTACATTTACCCTAATCATGGAAATCTCTATCTCTTTATGGAGGTCCTCAACACTTTTGGTACCCTAAGTGAGCCCTTGCAGCCTTTGGTATAAATCTCTATAATAGTGATTAGGGATAAACCTCCTCCTCATGACACCCTTTATCCCCTCCCATGTATCAACAGGCCTCTCACAATTCCTTCTCCTAGTCAATACAAGTTGATCCCACCAAATAATGGTATAATCAGTAAATTCAACAGCAGCAAGCTTTAGCTTTTTCTCTTCGATGTAGTTGTGGTAGGCAAAAACCAATTCAACCTTCTTCTCCCATTATAGGTACACATTAGGATCATTCTTACCTTGGAATGGTGGAATTGTCCTTTTAATGCTGCCCAAATCACGGTCATAGGTGCCTCGCCTCCTAAAATCTCTCTGATCCTTTATATTGTTGGCAATTCTAACCATAGTAGTTTAACCATCAAATTCATCATCTTCATGGTCATAAGCTTGTCTCACTTGCCTTCTTGCATTAGGAACCTTACAATCTAGATGGCTTATTTGCAACTTTACTATTGTATTAGTTTGTTCTTCTATCCTCTCCCTCATATCATCAAATCTAGTATTCATGCGCTCAAATTGTTGTTGTATAGGTTTGTTCATGAAGGACACATCACTAACTTCCTCCTAAGTGGCACCTTTGTCATTGGAACTCATAGTATTACTTCTGCACAAAATGATTAGGATACCTCACAAAACGTCCCTCACATGTTTCACTTAAAAAGGGTGTCACACTCCCTCATGTTTTACACTTTTTATGGCTTTTCCTTAATATGAACTTGCACTCTTGCCTTTTATGACTCAAATTTTCCCTTTTAGTTCTTTAAAGAACTAAACAAACTAAATCAAGAGGATTGATTTTGAACAGAATAAGGTAAATTGGGTGGAATTGAATTAATTAGAGAACAAGGAGTAAAAAAGAAAACAAAACGAAAAAGGATATCAAGACAAACGAATTTAATGAACTAGTCTCATATAAATCAAGATAAGGGGCTAAACCTAGAGGACAAACTTGGATGATATAATAAGAAAATAGATAGTAGAATTGGAGTTGAACAAGAAAATTGTATTATTATTGTGACCAATTTGACCAAACCATTTAACTTTGATCGATAACTTGAACTTAATGCTTTTTTCTTTATTCCTCTTTTTTTTTTGTTCCTCTTTTTTTTGTTCCTTTTTTTTTTCTTCTTCTTTTTTTTTCTCAACACAAAACAATAGTAGAATACTAAAAGATAGCAAATAGAATTGGAAGTAGCACATTTTGACAGTTATGCTCTCAAACAAATGAGCAAAGTAAGAGGAATTGCAAACAGACAGATTAGTGCATTTAAATGGTAATGTGCTTAATAGACAAATTAAATAGAAATAAACAAATCACAAGGCATCAAATTAATTGATCCAACTTGATTTAGAGTTTGGCTCTAATACTAACTAATGTGAACCTCACAAGACATGACTTAATAACTCAACACGTGCAAGGATTTAAACAATTCCCAACAAAATTACGACAAATTTCAATTACACAGACCCTAAACCCAATATTCAAAGGAACACAAAGTTACGGTGCTAAGAAGAATATAGATGTCACACTCCAGAAAAGAAAGGAATTGAGAGTGATAAGTCAAGTTGAACGCCACAAGAAGACTTACTTCTTAATAAATTTGTTAGTTATTGAAAGAACCAAAGCACAAAACTCTCGCTGTTTATTTTGAGCTTACAAGGAGGCACCTATTTATAAGCTAAGATAGCAACCCTAAAAGAGACATAAATTCCTATTTAGAAAAGGTCCTTATTTAGGACAAACTGCTATCTAAGACAAATTCTTATTCATAAAACTTTTGCTTTTATAACAAACACTTATTTAGGACAAATTCCTATTTAGGAGTAAATGCTATTACTTAACCTTGGCCCATTAAGTACTCCAATCATATTAATAAGTTCTTAACCCTCTTTCAAGTTGGAATTTGCACCATTTATAGCTTTGTTGGCCTGAAAGTCTTCAATTAGTCCATTTAGGGCTTCTTTCATCTTCTTAGCTCTAGCTTATGTTATTGGACTTTCTGATATGAGTAATGGATCTCTAACATCCTTTGAAGCCTTCCATGCATTAGCTCTAAGCTTCTCATCAGACATTCCATCAAGATTCCATTCCTTTGATGGTAGTGCCTGCATCAATTAAGGTGATGGTAGAAAAAAGATACCCCTTATTAATAACAATGATAATTTTAGTATGTCATTTATGGGCAATAACTCTATCAATTAGATTAACATATTGAAGCACAATTAAGTCCTTTTTTAAAGAGGTATTTGGAATGTCTATAGGGTTTTCGACCTTCTATGACATTGTTTCTAGAACTAAAATTCTTTACTTTACCCCTTTTATCTCAATTGTTAATTGATTTATTTCAATTTTAAGCTCTCAATTGTCAAAGGTTCTATAGCTCTGGTTTTTGAAATATAGTGATTATTCCTAATTCTTTGATTATTCCTAAATCAAAGGTTCTTTGATTTATTTCAATTTTAAGCTCTCAATTGTCAAAGGTTCTATAAGTCTCTAATGTACTTGAATCCTAGTATTTTTGCAATAAATGTCACAATAAAGGCATTCCTTCGAAATACTTTATCAGCCATTATATTCTCCTTGCCTTGCAGCTACCACTATCAAATGAGGCACCTTGTATGAAAGATGTGATCTCGTTACACCTCATTCTCTTCCTTAACTAAAACATTTAATGCTTGCCTTGTGACGAGAGCTACTCCAACTAGATACCACTCTCCATCACTTTGAGCCTTCAATGCAACACAAAATCAGCATCTAACCCACTTTTGGTCTCAATGTCACCACTACCTTTCAAGACCATTGCACACTTATTTGGACATTGAGATTCAATTTGACCCCTTCCCAAACACTTAAAACATTTAACATCTTTATTTCTATTGGGTTGGGGATCAAAATTACTTGTCTTCTAGCTAGAACCCACATTCTTGCTCTTGGATAGCTTGGTTTTAGACTTGTAATTAGCCTTCTTGTCTTTTTTACTCCAATTCAGCTTCCAAGATGAAGTAGGACCCAAATTATGTCAAAACCATATAGAATCCTTTCATTTGGGTTGTCTTTTAACTTTCAGCATGATGTGCACCATTTCTTCTATTCAGCCCTTGCAAGAATTGTGCCATTATTGCTTTTCTTTCCTCCTTCACATCAGCTGGAATCATTGCAATCTTCATCTCCTTGAACAGTGGTTGAAAAAAAGAACATGGGTTTTAGGGAGGGTTGTGATCAAGACAAAGATTTTATTTTGATAAAGGAAAAATTAAGTTATGCATCCTTACTTACTTTACTTTACTTTTCTAAAACTTTTTAGATTGAGTGTATGTTTCGAGTATTGGCATTGGAGTGTTTTAATGCAAGTGATGATTTGGGAATGAATCCTTTTGAGGAGAGGAGGAATGAAGAGATCCATGGAGGAGCCGATGTATAGAGAGCTTCTAAGGATCCATTAAGCATTCATAAAGGGCCAATGACATGTTTAAGGGTTAAAGGATGAAAAAGGCACTTAGTGGTTTGATTGAATAAGTTTGGGCTAACTAAGCTAATTCAAGTTTGAAGAGCAGCAAAGCATATTTGAATATGAGTTGAGGCCTATGTGTGTCGAATGGGCCTATGTGTTAAGTGATTGTAAGGGTTTCTACAATAATCCCTAAAAAAGTAGGAGTGGATTTTTTGTCAACCTATATAGGTAGTTTATCCTTATCTCTAGGGTTGTATAAATTGGATTAATTTCATTGTCAAAGGGAGATCATTAGGCTTCTCCTTTCATTGCAAGAACTCATTCATAGAAAATGATTATGAAAGTTTTATCAGAAGGTACTATGGTGAAGTTGTATGTGATGTTGTACCAATGCATGCAAGCCATATGCTATTAGGAAGGCCATTGCAGTTTGACAGACGAGTTATGAATGATGGCTTCAAGAATTGATATTCCTTTGTAATGAATGAAAAACCCATCACTCTTACACCATTCTCACCTCAACAAGCTTATAAGGATCAGTTAAGGATTAAAAATTAGAGTGAATAGAAAATAGAGATTGAAAAAAGAGAAAAAAGAGGAGAAAACGTGAGGACACAACAGAGAGAGAAGAAAATAAAAAGTTTCTATGCAAAAGAAAGTGATGTCAAAAGAACATTTTATACTAAATAGCCTATGATTATACTTTGTACAAGGAGGCTTATTTTAACAATAACAAGTTTGACCCCTCTTTGCCTAGTGTTGTTATTTCTTTTTTGTAGGAATTTGAAGATGTATTTCCCAATGATGTCCCAAGTGGATTGCCACCTAAGAGAGAAATTTAGTATCAAATTGATTTTATCCTTGGGGCATCCATCCCAAATCAGCCAATATATAGGAGTAATCTTAAGGAGACAAAGGAGCTTTAAAGGTAGGTTGAGGAACTTATTTTGAAAGGATATGTAAGGGAAAGCATGAGTCCTTGTGTGATTCTTGTCTTACTTGTACCCAAGAAAGATGGAACTTGAAGGATGTGTGTTGACTATCAAGAAATCAATAAAATCACTGTAAAGTATTGTCACCCCATACCTAGGTTAGATGACATGTTGGATGAATTTTATGGTTCATGTGTCTTTTCTAAAATTGATTTGAAAAGTGGATATCCCCAGATTAGGATAAGAGAGGGAGATGAGTGGAAAACAGTTTTCAAAACTAAGTATAGTTTATGTCAATGGCTTGTTATGCCATTTGGTCTCACTAATGCACCAAGCACTTTTATGCAACTAATGAATTATGTTTTGCATCCATTCATTGGTAAATTTGTGGTTGTGTACTTTGATGATATTTTGGTCTATAGTAAAAGCCTAGAAGAACATCTTAATCATTTACATTTTATTTTAATTATTTTACATTCTAAAAAATTGTATGCTAACTTGAAGAAAGGTTCTTTTTGTACTAATGAGATCATATTTTTTAGCTATGTTGTGAGTGCTAAAGGTATTGAGGTTGACAAGGAAAATGTTAGGGCAATTTGTGATTGGCTGACACCTAAGTCAATTAGTAATGTGCGTAGCTTTCATGGTCTAGTTAGTTTCTATAGATGCTTTGTTAGGCTTTTTAGCATTATATCTGCACTACTAACTAAGGTTATCAAAAAGAATATGGGTTTTAAGTGAGGTAGTGATCAAAACAAGGCTTTTAATTGCATTAAGAAAAAATTAAGTTATACACCCTTACTTGCCTTACCTGACTTTGCAAAAACTTTTAAGATTGAGTGTCATGTTTCAGGGATTGACATTAGAGTTGTTTTGATGCAAGAAAGGCACTTAATTGCCTACTTTAGTGAAAAGCTATGTGGAGCAAGTCTCAATTATCCTACTTATAATAAATGGATGAATGCATTGGTATAGGATTTGGAGACATGGCAACATTACCTTTGGCCCAAGGAGTTTGTCATCCATACTAACCATGAATCCTTGAAGTACTTGAAAGGATAAGAAAAGTTGAACAAAAGACATGCCAAGTAGATCAAATTCATTGATACCTTTCCCTACATAATCAAATATAAACAAGATAAGGAAAATGCGGTAGCTGATGCATTATCTTGTAGGTATGCCCTTATCTCTACACTTACTACAAAATTATTAGGATTTGAATATATTAAAGATTTATATGTGGAAGATCCTGACTTTGCTAATGTGTATGAAGCATATAAGAAGTCAGCCTTTGAGAAGTTTTATAGGCACAAGGGTTTCCTATTTAGGGAAAATCGTTTATACTTGCCTATGAGCTCTTTAAGGGTATTAGTTGTGAGAGAAGCTCATATGGGTGGTCTAATGGGTCACTTCAGAGTTAGGAAAACCCTAGATGTTTTAACTAAACATTTCTTTTGGCCACACATGAAATGAGATGTTGAGAGGGTATGTGAGAGATGCATAACATGCAAATAGGCTAAATCTAGAGTTTTATCCTATGGCTTATATACCCCCTAACTTATACCTAGCCATCTCTGGGTTGATTTATCTATGGACTTTGTATTAGGGTTACCACGATCAAAAAGGGGTAGGGATTTTGTATTTGTTGTTGTTGTTGATAGATTTTCAAAGATGACACATTTCATCCTTTACCATAAAACTAACGATACAAGTAATGTGGCTAACTTATTTTTTAGAGAAGTAGTACGTTTGCATGACATGCCACGAAGCATTGTTTCAGATTGGGATACAAAGTTCTTAAGCTACTTTAGGAAGACTTTCTGGGGTAAGTTAGGTACTAAGCTATTGTTTTCAACTACTTGTTATCCACAAACTGATGGGCAAACTAAAGTGGTTAATCAAACTTTCTACTCTTTTGCATTCTATGGTTTTAATTTGTTGAATCCTTTGGATTTAGTGTCTATACTTATCGATGAGTATGTTAGCTTAAATGGTGAATGAAAGGCTAACATGGTGAAGAAATTGCATAAGAAGGTATGACAACATATTGAAAAACGAATTGAGCAATCCCATATCAATGAAGGATGAAATAAGGTGGTGTTTGAATCTCGTGATTGGGTTTAGGTGTATATGCACAAGGAATGGTTCCCAACTTAGGCATTCAAAGTTACAACCTAGAGGAGATGGTCCATTTACTTATAAGTTGGACCTCCCTAATGAGTATAATAGGAATGTAACATTTAAAGTTTCTGATCTTTCTCCTTTTGATGTTGGTGATGATTCGAGGATGAATTCTTTCAAGGAGAGGGGGAATGATGAGATCCTTAAAGATGATGGGTGGAAGGCTTCAAAGAATGCAAGAGGTCCATTGCACATTCCAGAAGGCCCAATAACATAATCTAAAGCCAAAAAGATGAAAGAAACACTAAATGGGCTAATTGACGACATTTAGACCAACCCAGCCACAAATGGTACAATTTCAAGCTTGGGAGAAAGTCAAGGCCTTATTAATATGATTGGAGTATTTAATGGGCCAGAACTAAGTGATAACATTCACTCCTAAATAGTAATTTATCCTACATAAGTGATTGTATAAAAGTGAGTTTTCTATGTAAGACTTTATCCTAGATAGGAATTCCTCCTAAATAAAGATTTGTCATAAATAAGAATTTATGCCTCTTTAGCATTGCTATCTTAATCTATAAATAGGCACCTCCTTGTAGGTTCTGGAACATCAGACAAATTTGAGAGAAATAAAAAGGAAAGGTATTCTACTTTGGTTCTTTCAAGAACTAAAGTACTAATCAAGAGGTACCTCTTCTTGTGGCATTCAACTTAACTTATCACTCCCAATTCTTTTCTTTTCTAGAGTGTGGTGTCCATATCCTTCTTAAATTCCTTAGGTTTGTGTTCCTTTGAATGTTAGGTCTAGGATTTGTGTTATTATAGTATGATTTAGCTTTCCTTGTGTGCATTGGGTTCCTAAGCCACGTCTTTTTGTGGTTTTCCTCATAAATTCCTAGTACCAAAGGTGTAAAGACGTGCTTGTTGCAATAAATATGTTGCATGAATGAGTTCTTACAATGAAAGGTGGAGCTTTGCTTAGAAGAAATGAAGAGACAACCTTATTATTCAGGAATTGAACCAAAAATTTGGACTACCAAACTTTGATCTCATTATGACATGCATGTCAATACACATTGGGTAAAATGAATCCATTGAATTACATCAAACAAATGAGTTTTTTTTTCTTGATTAACTTTCCTTACATGGATAGAATGGTTCATTGCCTAAAATATGAGTTTGTCACCTCATTTCAAATAATGTTGATCCATTCATTCTAAGGAGTTATTTGCATAAAGAAATCAGGAACATACATAAGTTTTTACACTAATAGCATATTTTGTTCCAAGGAGTCATTCAAGAGTAATAGCCCCTTTATTCATTAAACTTAAGATGCATTTGGACTACCTTAAGAGAAGTTCTATTGTCAAGTAATCAAGTGACATTCTCATGTTTCAAGTAATGAATGATTCTCTCCTAGCAAAGATGGCTAGATGAAAATAATAGCTCCTTTATTTGATGGACTTCAATGGGTTTAAACTAAGAGGGCATGCTAATGTTCTTTTTATAATGAAATCATTGATTAGTATAGAAATGTAAGTTAATTTCATGACAATAGGACTATCGTAAAAAAATTTGGACTATCATTGATGTAGAAAACTCCTTTTGTAGTATAGACTCGATCACTAAAAAAATCAAACTTTTCCGACCAATGGATATTAATCCGTTTGGCCAGCCATGGAACATGTTTAATGTCCACATCCAAAACATTCATTTGCTTAGCCATAACAACATAATCCCATTTAATAATCCATGGGATATGATACCATGTAGCGAATATCAAGAAGGGGGTCTTGAACTTCCTCATTTGCTTCACAAAACCATTCAGATTATTTTCTTTTATAAGGACTAATAAGTCATTACTTTTACATAAAACTTGATAGTAATTGCATTGACCATTATAACTACCACTAGACTTATCTTTAAAGGTAGTTTCTTCCTTAAGAAGATTTACCTCTAAATTTGATTATTTAAATTCTCTTTTTGATAAAAAGATATACATTACTAACCTCTTAAAGTCTTCATTTACAAATAACTCTTGAATTTTTTGTTTCATGTTACATTCATTAGAATAATGCTTTATTTGTCTACATTTATAATAGACAATTGTTTTCTTTTTCTTTTTCGATAGAGTAGACTTTTTCTTTTCTTTTGATTTTTACTTTGATAAAAGGATTTCTTTTGAAGTATGGGTTTATAACCCTTCTTTCTAAAATTTTTTAGATATTTCATAAGTGGATGACCCATTTGTTCACAAAAGTCACCTAAGGCTTTTCTGCCTTGAATTTTCTCATTCTATAATTGCTTATGCAGTATTATTTTGTTTTAGAGTTTAACTCCTCTAGCTACCACCTTACCAGCTAACTCTCCATAAGTGTAATTAGAGTAATCAATAACTCCAATATGATAAGATTTAATCTATTCTTTACTCTTTTAGCAAATAAAGTAAGTAACCCAAACAAAAATTTTCTTTTTAGAAAATATTTTAATTGTCTTCTCTAATAAAAACTTTAGAGAAAAAGACATTCTTCTACTACAAATTAATGAGTTGCTTATATGTCTTACCTATTAATAATGTAGTTATATCAATAAAATAATTAGTAATCATATAAATTAGTGTATTAACACTAATTATGTGGGATTAGGCTAAGTTGCTTGAAAAATGGACATTAGAAAAAATAGTTGAATTTGTTAAATACGTATATAGGTAAATGGAAGAAATTGTTGAATATAAAAAATGGGTATGTTGAAATTTGATTTGCACCATTTAGAAGTATGAGGTTAAACCAATTGACTTTCCCTCTTCAACTTTAGCTTCTATGGCTAATGAATCATTATAAATGTCTAGTCAGACTTCTAGGTCTAGATCTCCTTCTTTATTTGATATGGGATATTAAGATGAAGATAAACTATGTCCTTGAAATAGTAAATAAGATAGAAGAAAAGGTAAAAAAGTTATTTTACTCTCCAAAAAATGCTATTAAAAGAAAATAGTTTTTTATAACCTTTATCCAGAAAGAGCTAGAGATCTAGAGTAAACATTATAAAAAATACATTGCTGAAATGGAAGTAATCAATATCTTTCCCTAATTAGAGAAGGTTTATAAAAGTAAAAGAAAACCTCTTCCAAATTTTTTTGCCTCGGAGGAGTGTATGATCCTTAAGAAAGTCTATCAAGAATATGCTACAAAAAAGGGAAAGAGGGTTATTAGCTCATACTTTGAATTTAAGTATAAAGGTAGAAGAAAGTGAGATTATAGTTTCACCATATAAAGTGGAACCATCTAGTAGTACTATTATATAGCAAGGAAACTACACCAATCTCTACCTCTAATCTATAGGTAATCAATTTAATAAAGTGTAAGAAACATTTGAAAAAATATCTTATCAAGCACAAAACCTCTAGTTAAATCAAAAATAGAAAAAAGAGTTTTATTTAAACCCCTACCTTCAGAAGTAGACTATAATATATTAGGTAAAAATCTTGAACAAATAGTAGATGAGATAGTCAAAAGGTTCAAAAACCTTGGTTTAAAGGAGAAAAAGGCCTCTATTATTGGAAAAGAGGAACAAATTAAAGAAGTAGATGAAGAAGTTGAAAATCATATTGATAAATTAGAAGAAATGTTCTTATTAGAACAAAATCTACTACATAGGAACCATCACATTCTTATGAGAAGGTTCCCACAAAATTGTATTATTCTAGACCAACTCTAGTTCACCCCTTATTAAAGGAAGAGTTTAATTACAACTATATTCAATATGATGGAAGCAATATCGTAAAATGGAATCTTGATGGAATGTTTAAACTTCAAATCCTTATTCTACTACATTATACGATGATATTTGCTATTATTGTAAAATCAAAGTGTAATTCTAACCCTCAAATAGCAAGATTTATATCTAGTGAATTTATTGGACAATTTAAAGGTTAATGGGATTTTTATTTATCAAAATAAGTTAAAGGTCAAATTTTGTCTACTATGAAAATAAAACAAGGTATGCAACTAGTTAATAGTATTAATACATTGATCTATACAATTACCAATCATTTCATTGGTATGACCACCTTATTAATGGATAAGACATATGAGTAACTTATTAATCTAAGATGCCCAGATTTGTCTCATTTTAAGTGCTACAGAGATGTTTTCTTCTCTAAAATTTTTACGAGGGAAGATAGTTATCTACCTTATTTGCTGAAAAAGTAAAGAATAGATTAAAATCCTATCATGTTGATGTTATTGACAATTCTAACTAAACATATGGAGAATTAGTTGCAGAAGTAGTAAGAGAAGGAGTACAACTCTATAATGAAATAAAACTATATAAGAAGTTATAGACTGAGAAAACATAGGGTAGAAAAACTCTAGAAATTTTTGTGAAGAAATGGTTTATTTACCCATGATATTATCCGAAAAATTTCGACAAAAGGAGTTATAAACCCTTAGTTCAAAAGAAAACCTTTTATTCGAAGGAAAAGAATAAAGAGAAAGAAAAGAAGGGGCTTAGTTTGCAAATGAAGAAAAAAATAGTAATTTGTTATAAATGCAGAAAAATAGGGCATTATTTTAATAAGTGCAAAGTGAAGCAAAAAATCCAAGAATTATCTTTGGACGAAACCTTAAGAGGTCATTAATGCATATTTTCTCATTTGAAAGTGAATTTGAAGAATTAGACTTAGAAATAGATCTTTTTGAAGAAGGAGAAACTGCCTCTAAAGATAATTTAGATAGTAGTTGTCATGAATAATGTAACTATTATTAAGCTCTATGCAAAAAAAATTACTTATTAGTCCTTACAAAAGAAGATAATTTGATATTAAATCTTATTGATAAAATAATAGATTTAAAAGAAAAAAAAAAGAACAATTAAAGAAACACCTTCATCTAGTTAGAGGTGAGAATAAAATAAATGAACCAAAAGAAGACTATAGTTTAAAATTATTATTCAGAGAATTAGGAATAATCGCTATATTTTGAAAAGTAAAGCTATAGCACCTTTGACAATTGAGAGCTTAAAATTAAAATAAATCAATTAACAACGGAGATAAAAGAGGTAAAGTAAAGAATTTTAGTTCTGGAAACAATGTCATAAAAGGTTGAAAACCCTTTACACATTCCAAATACCTCTTTAAAAGAGGACTTAATTGTGCTTCAATATGTTAATTTGATTGATAGGGTTATTACCCATAAATGACATACTAAAATTATTATTGTTATTAATAAGGAGAATATTTTTTCTAGCCTTGCCTTAATTGATTCAAGCACTACCATCGAAGGAATAATTTCTTCGAGATGCTTTTCAAAAACTACTGAAGTGTTCTAAACACAACAAATAAAAGTAAACTTGTTATTAAATATAAGTTATCATAAACCATTATATGCAATGAAGGAATTTGCATTAAAATTCCTTTTGTCCTTGTTAAAAACTTATCTCAGGATGTTATCATGGGAAATCCTTTTTTGCATATGTTGTATCCTATTAAGAAAATTAGCAATCAAGAGATTTACTCAAAAGTTAATGGAAAGTTTATTAGTTTTAAGTTTGTATTTACTCCCTTATATAAGGAGATAGATCTATTTCAAAGAAACTAGAAAAAAGAGATTTATTCAATCTCTATAATCTCATGTTAAAAATAAATATTTACAAGAAAGAATTAATACTTATGTTATTCAAGTTAAGATATAAGAACTAAAAATAAAGTTAAAAGCCTTAGTTTGCTCCAACTTCCTTACAACTTTTTAGAATAGAAAAAGG
Organism: Bruguiera gymnorhiza; assembly: GCA_020883675.1. NCBI lineage: Eukaryota > Viridiplantae > Streptophyta > Magnoliopsida > Malpighiales > Rhizophoraceae > Bruguiera > Bruguiera gymnorhiza. Next base: position 133,278 of record JAIRCJ010000237.1, on the reverse strand, counting down.
CATGTAGTAGAGTTACCATATGAATAAACTTTTAATAAAAGTCAAATACCAACAAAAGCTAGGCCTATGTCCATGGGTCCAAGGCCTTTATAGATCTCTAAAAATGAGATTAATGATTTTTTTGGAAAAAGGTTTTATTAGAAAAGGCAATAGCCCTTGGAGTTGCCTAACTTTCTATGTAGAAAATGCCACTGAATTAGAAAGTGACCCAAGATTGGTCATTAATTATAAGCTTTTAAATAAGGTATTACAATGGATTTGGTATCCTATATTTAATAAAAAAGATTTACTTAATAGACTTATAAAGTACAAATTTATTCGAAATTTGATGTGAAATTTGGTTATTGGCAAATCCATATTCATGAAAAGGATAAATATAAAATAGTATTTATAGTTCCATTTGGACATTATGAATGGAATGTAATGTCATTCAGATTAAAAAATGCACCATTTGAATTTCAAAAGATTATGAGTGAAACATTTAATTCTTATTTAGCATTCATGATTGTTATATTGATGATATATTAGTATTTTTTAATACCATTAAACAATATTTTAAACTTTTGAACCTTTTCTTAAAGGTTATTGAAAAGTAAAGGTTATTGAAAAGTAGGATTAGCAGTATCTACTAAGAAGATAAAGTTATTTCAAACTAGAATAAGGTTCCTTGGTTACTTCATTGAGAATGAAGCAATAATTCCTATTATTAGAGCAATTAAGTTTGCCTCTAAATTTCTTGATGAAATAAGGGGCAAACAACAAATGCAAAGATGTATAAGAAGTTTGAATTATATTTCATAATTCTATAAAGTATTGGCTTATTATGCAAGCCACTCTTTGAAAGATTATAGAAAAATCTGCCAAATTAGACTGACAAGTATACACAGGGAGTTAAGAACATAAAATTTAGAGCTAAAGAATTGCCATGCTTTGGCCTTCTTCATCTAGAAGCCTTTAAAATAATAAAAACAAACGCGTCATGGTTACGGAGGAATCTTTATACAAAGGATTAATTCTAAAGAATAACTAGTATGCTTCACTTTAAGAGTTTCTAGAGGTGATGAGAAGCTTAGAGATGATGTGTGGAAGGCTTTAAGGGATGCAAGAGGTCCATTGCACATTTCAAAAGGCCCAATAACACAAGCTAGAACCAAAAATATGAAAGAAGTACTAAATGGGCTAATTAAGGATATTTAAGTCAACCAAGCTATAAATGGTGTGAATTCAAACTTGAAAAAGAGTTAAGGCCTTATTGATATGATTGGAGTACTTAATGGGCCAAGACTAAGTAATAGCATTCACTCCTAAATAGGAGTTTATATAAAAATGAAAGTTTTATGTGTAAGAATTTGTCCTAGATAAGAATTCTTCCTAAATAAGTATTTGTCCTAAATAGGAATTTATACCTCTTTAGGATTACTATCTTAGCCTATAAATAGGCATCTCCTTGTAAGCTTTTGAATATTAGAAAACTTTGAGAGAAATAAGAAGTAAGGGTTTTTTCCTTCGGTTCTTTTGAGAACTAAAGAACCTATCAAAAAGTACCTCTTCTTGTGGCATTTAACTCGACTTATCATTCCTAATTGCTTTCTTTTCTAAAGTGCGGCATCCATATCCTTTTTAAATACCCTAGGTTCATGTTCCTTTGAATGTTGGGTCTAAGGTTTACGTTATTAAAGTCCGATTTAACTTTCCTGGATATTCTCTGATTCCTTGTGTGTGTTGGGTCCCTAAGCCACATCTTTTGGGGGTTTTCACATCAATTGTTATCAGAGCCCAGTTCTAAATCAAGTTGGATCAACTAATTCTTCAATTTGCTGCCTTATGATTTATTTATTTCTACCATTCAAATGCACTAATTTATTAGCTTGTAACCTTTCTCACTTTGTTTGTTTGTTTGTTTGAGATCATAACTATAAAAAATGTGCTAATTTTAATTTCAATTGTTATCTTTAAGTATTCTATTGTTATTTTGTGTTGAGTAAAAAAAAAAAAGGAAAAAAAAAGAGGAATAAGAAAAAAAAGGCATCAAATTCAAGTTATTGATAAAAGTTCGATCGTTTGGTCATATTAGCCACAATAATAATATAGTTTTCTTACTCAACTCCAATTCTACCATCTATTTTCTTGTTATATCATTCAAGTTTTTCCTCTAGATTTAACCCTTTATCTTGATTTTTGTGAGTTTAGTTCATTAAATTCATTTGCCTTGATATCCTTTTTCATTTGTTTGACTCCTTGTTCTCTAATTAGTTCAATTATATGCCACTAATTTTTTTTCATTCAAGATCAATCCTCTAGATTTAGCTTGTTTAGTTCTTTATAGAGCTGAAATGGGAAATTTGAGTGGTAAAAGATAAAAGTGTAGGTTCATATTAAGAAAAAATTCATAAAAAGCATAAACATGAGGGAGTGTGACACCGTTTCTTTTAAGTGAAACACGAGGGAGTGTTTTGTGAGGTATCCTGATCATTTTGTGTAAAAGTAATACTATGACTTCCATAGATAAAGGTGTAACTCAAGAGGGAGGTAGTGATATGTCTTTTATGATCAAAGCTATGCAACAATAATTTGAGTGCATGAATATCAGATTTAATGATATAAGGGAGAAGATAGAAGAGCAAGCTAATATAATAGTAAAGTTGCAAATAAGGCATAGGGACTATGAGGCTCCTAATGTAAAAAGGCAATTAAGACAAGCCTATGATCATAAAGATGATGTAGAAAATGATGAGTTTGACAATCGAATTACTATGGTTAAAACTGCCAACAATAGAAGGGATTAGAGAGATTTTGGGTGGCAAGGCACTTATGACCATGATTTGGGAAGCATTAAAACGACAATTCCACCATTCCAAGGTAAGAATGATCTTGATGCATACCTAGAATGGGAGAAGAAGGTTGAATTGGTTTTTACTACCACAACTATTATGAGGAGAACAAAGTAAAGCTTGCTATCGTTGAATTTACTATTTGTACTATTATTTGGTGGGATCAACTTATTTTGACTAGGAGAAGGAATTATGAGCGGCCTATTGATACATAGGAGGAGATGAAGGCTATCATGAGGACAAGCTTCATCCCTAATCACTATTATTATGAGTTGTACCAAAGGCTACAAGGGCTCACTCAAGGCACCAAAAATGTAGAGGATAACCACAAGGGGATGGAGATTGCCATGATTAAGGCGAATGTAAAAGAAGATAGAGAGGCAACTATGACTTGATTTCTACAAGGGCTAAATAGAGACATAGCCAATGTAATTGAGTTGCAACACTACGTGGAATTAGAAGACATAGTGCACATGGTAATGAAAGTTTTAAGACAACTTAAACAAAAGGGTTCCATACAGTTTAGGCAGAATTTGAGTTCTACCTCATCATAGAAGCTGAATTCTAGAGCATGTGAAAAGTCAGCGTTTGAGAAGTTTTATACGTATTAGGGTTTCTTTTTTAGGAAAATTGTTTATGCATACATATAAGTTCTTTGAGGGAGTTGGTTGTGAGAGAAGCTCATAGTGATGGTCTAATGGGTCATTTTGGAGTTAAGAAAACCCTAGATGTCCCAACCAAACATTTATTTTGGCCATATATGAAATGAGATGTTAAGAGAGTATGTGAGAAATGTATAACATGCAAATAGGTTAAATCTAGAGTTTTACCCCATGACCTATATACCCCTTTATCCATACCTAGCCATCCTTAGGTAGATTTATCTATAGACTTTGTACCAAGGTTATCGTGATAAAAAAGGCATGGAGATTCTGTATTTGTTATTATTAATAGATTTTCAAAGATGACACACTATATCTCATGTCATAACACTAATGATGCAATTAATGTGGCTGACTTATTTTTTAGAGAAGTAGCACATTTGCATGGCATGCCACAGAACATTGTTTCAAATTGGGATACAAAGTTCTTAAGCTACTTCAGGAAGACTTTATGAGGTAAGTTAGGTACTAAGCTATTGTTTTCAACTACTTGTCATCCCCAAACTAATGGGTAGACTTAAGTGGTTAATCAAACTCTTTCAACTCTTTTATGTGTTATTATTCAAATGAATTTGAAAATATGAGAAGATTGTTTACTGCATGTCAAGTTTGCATATTATAAAAGTGTTTATTCTACTATTAGTTACTCTTCATTTGAAATTGTATATAATTTTAATTTGTTGACTCCTTTTGATTTAGTATCTATACCTGTTGATGAGTATGCTAGCCTAGATGGTGAACACAAGGTTAACATGGTGAAAAAATTGCATGAGAAGTTATGACAACATCTTGAAAAATGAATTAAGCAATATGTATCCCATGTTAACAAAGGGCGAAAAAAAGTGGTGTTTGAATTTGGTGATTGGATTTGGGTGGATATGCACAAGGAACAGTTCCCAACTTAGAGGCATTCAAAGTTATAGCTTAGAGGAGATGGTCTATTTCAAGTTATAGCACAAATTAATGGCAATGCCTATAAGTTGGACCTTTTCGGTGAGTAAAATGTGAGTGCAATATTTAATGTTTTTTATCTTTCCCTTTTTGATGTAGGTGATGATTTGAGGACGAATCCTTTTAAGGAGTGGGAAAGTGATGAGAAACACAGAGGATTTGCACATCACGCTTGTCTAACTCCACTCTAGCTTAGTTCTTCAAACTGTCTTTGAAGTGCAAGAGAAATTACTTGTTAGATATGTTGATTTCAGGCATTAGAGTAATAAATTCCTTGATGTAGTTGGAAAAACTACCTATTTGCCTTAGGCAATGGAACTTTCCCCTAACTTTGCTGTTCGCATTGTAAGGTACAAAGTGCTTATGCAATTCAACCTTAAATTGCTTCCAAGTGTTGAAAACGCACAAGCCTTTCTCTCTTTTGGAGTGCTTCTGTCTCCACCATGGTTAGGCAACATCCCTTTAGAAGATTAGGGTGTTGCTCACCTTGGCAAGGTCCTTGACAACACCCATGACCTCAAAGTATTGTTTGAGACCGACAAGAAAGTTCTCTACCGCAATAGCATTATGGATGTCATTGTACATGGCAAGCTTGGGAACCTTTATACCATGCACAACAGAAGTGCTAGTAGTGGCAACTGTACTAGTAGAAGGTGGAGTGCTTCAATGGAGCAACTCCATCTCCCTACGGAGGTTGTGTATCTCTCCTTCAACGAGATCCCATAAGTCGGATAGTTCTTAGTTTAGGGAGCTTAGTTCTCCCATAAATGAGCAACAAAAATCTTTAATCATATAATTGGCAACCCTTATGATTTCAGAATTCTCATGGATCATGTTATTAACTTGCTCATTGAGCTCATCCACTTTAGCATACAAGTTGGTGATGCTCCTCTCTAAGCCAACAGCATGAGACTTTGTGGATTCTCTTACTGGTGCCTTGGATCTATTTCATTTCAGCTAAACACATTGCTTCTCTCACCCATGAACTTGGTGCTCCACTTGTTGTTCTTCCATAGTGGTCATAACAATTCCTTCCATGCTTGCCATGCTAATAACTTCGCGAACAACCAGGTCATACTTAGGATGAAACTATTGCTTTGATACCGCCTATCTTGGAGTTAGACCTTATTTGTGCTAACCCACGTGACACTTAGTTGATCTTGCAAAGGAGAAAACCCAAGCTTTTTATTTCACTCAAAATTGTTTGATCGTCTAGAGCTTACAAGGGGAGCCTATTTATAGGCTAAGATAGCAATCCTAAATAGGCAGAAATTCCTACTTAGGACAAATCCTTATTTAGGAGGAATTCCTATCTAGGGACAAATTCTTACACAAACAATAAACTCTTATTTAGGAATGAATACTATTACTTAGCCTTGACCCACTAGGTACTCCAATCATATTAATAAGGCCTAGACTCTCTTTCAAGCTTGAATTTGTACCATTTGAAACTTGGTTGGCCTGAATGTCCTTAATCAGCCTATTTAGTGCTTCTTTCATCTTTTTTGCTTTAGCTGGTGTTATTAGGCCTTTTGGAATATGCAATTGACCTCTTGCATCCTTTGAAGCCTTCCACCCATCACCTCTAAGGTTCTCATCATTCCTCCTCTCCTCAAAATGATTTGTCCTCAAATCATCACCTTGTTTATACTTGATGATGTAGGGAAAGGTTTGAATGAATTTTATCCACTTGGTATGTTTTTTGTTCAACTTTTCTTGTACAAGTAGGAGAGGTACTGCACAAGGACTCATGCTTTCCCTCACATATCCTTTCAAAATAAGTTCCTTAACCTGCCTTTGAAGCTCCTTTGTCTCCTTGGGATTATTCCTAGTTGCTGGCTGGTTTAGGATGGATGCACCAGGGATGAAATCAATTTGATGCTTAATTCCTCTCTTATATGGAAATCCACTTGGGATATCATCAGGAAATACATCTTCAAATTCCTGCAATAAAGCAACAATAACACTAGGCAAAGATGGCTTAAACTTGTTAGTGTTAAAATAAGCCTTTTTGTACAAAAGTACAATCATAGGTTGTTTGGCATAAAATGCTCTTTTGACATCACATTCTTTTGCATAGAAACTTTATATTTTCTTCTCTCTCTCTTGTGTCATCATGTTTTCTCCTCTCTTTTCTCTTTTGTCAATCTCTCTTTTTTGTTCACTCTCACTTTTAATCCTTAACTGATCCTCATAAGCTTGTTAGGGTGATAATGGTAGAAGAGTCACGAGTTTTTCATTCACTACAAAAGAATATCAATTCTTGAAGCCATCATGCATGACTCACTTGTCAGACTACCATGGCCTTCCTAATTGAATATGGCCTGCATTCATAGGTACAACATCACATAAAACTTCATCATAGTACCTTCTGATAGAAAATGACATAGGCACTTGCTTATTTACCTTGACTTCACCACTTTTATTCAACCATTAAAACTTATATGGCCTAGGATGCTTCTTAATAGGTAAATCTAGCTTCTTAACCATAGTTATGCTAACAACATTAGTGCAACTCCCATCATCAATTATCATACTACATACCCTATCTTTGATGAGACACCTCATCTGAAAGATGTTATCTTGTTGCACCTCATTTTCTTCCTTTATTTGCACATTCAATGCTCACCTTGTGACAAGAGATACTCCATTAACCAGATGCTCCTCCCTATCACTTTCACCCTCTGATGATGGAACAGAATTATGATATGATTCACTTGCAATTTCAACATCATTGTTACCTATCAAGATCATTGCACGCCTATTTGGACATTATGATGCAATGTGTTCCCTGCCTAAATACTTAAACCATTTAACATCTCTATTTGTACTTGGTTGGGGGTCAAAATTACCTACCTCCTTACTAGAACCTGCATTCTTGTACTTGGATAGCTCGACTTTAGACTTGTAATTGGCCACCCTATCCCTTTTACTCCAATTCGGCTTCCAAGATGAGGTAGAACCTGAGTTGTGCTCAAACCATGTGGACCCCTTTTGTTTAAGTTGCCTTTCAACTTTCATTGCCATGTGCACCATGTCTTTTAATTCCACATAATGTTGCAATTCAACCACGTTGGCTATAACTCTATTTACCCTTTGTAAAAAGGGAGCCATGGTTGCCTCTCTATCTTTTTCTAATCATGGCAATCTTCATCTCCTTATGGTAGTCCTCCATATTTTTAGTGCCCTAAGTGAGCCCTTACAGCCTTTGGTACAACTCCCTCTAATAGTGATTAGGGACAAACCTCCTTCTCATGATAGCCTTCATCTCCTCCCATGTATCAATATGCCACTCACAATTCCTTCTCCTAGTAAAAACAAGTTGATCCCACCAAATAATAGCATAATCAGTAAATTCAACAGTAGCAAGCTTTACCTTTTTCTCCTCAAAATAGTTGTGGCAATCAAAAACCAATTTAACTTTCTTCTTCCATTCTAGGTATGCATTAGGATCATCCTTACCTTAGAATGAAGGAATTCTCATTTTAATACTACCCAAATCATGGTCTAGGTGCCTTGCCTCCCAAATTCTCTTCGATCCCTTCTATTGTTAGTAGTTCTAACCACAGTAGTTTGATCGTCAAATTCATCATCTGCTACATCATCTTCAAGGTCATAGGCCTGTCAGAATTGCCTTTTTGCTCTAGGAGCCTTATATTCCCCGTGCCTCCTCTACAACTCTGCTATTGTATTAGCTTGCTTAACCATCCACTCCCTCATATCATCAAATATGGTATTCATATGCTCAAATTGTTGTTACATAGCTTTGATCATGAAGGACACATCACCAGCTCCCTTCTAAGCTAAACCTTTGTCTTTGGATATCATAGTATTACTTTTTCACAAAATAATTAAGATACCATACAGAACACTCCCTTATGTGTTTCACTCAAAAGAAGGTGTCACACTCCCTCGTGTTTACACTTTTATGACTTTTCTTTATGTGAACTTTCACTCTTTCCTTTTTCCACTTGGCTTTCCCCTTTTAGCTTTGTAAAGAACTAAGAAAACTAAATCAAGAGGATTGATTTTGAATCAAATAAGATACATGACATAGAATTGAACAAATTGGAGAATAAGGTGTCAAAAAAAATGAAAAAGGGACAGCAATGCAAACAAATTTAGTGAACTAAACTCATAAAAACCAAAATAAGGGTTAAACCTATAGGACAAACTTGGATGAGATAACAAGAAAATAAATGATAGAATTGGAGTTGAGCAAGGAAACTATATTATTGTTGTAGCCAATATGAGTAAGTTGTTAACTTTTATCAATAACTTAAATTTGATGCCTTCTTTCTTTTGTTCCTTTTCTTTTCTTTTTTGCCTTTTTGTTGCTTTTTTTTATTTCTTTTCTTTTGCTCAACATAAAACAACAATAGAATACTTAGACATAACAATTGGGATTGAAATTAGTACATTTTTTATAGTTATGATCTCAAACAAACAAGCAAAAGAGAAGGATTGCAAACAAATAGATTAGTGCATTTGAATGGTAATGCACTTAATAGACAAACTAAACAAAAATAAATAAATCACAAGGTAGAAATTTGAAGAATGCATTGATTCAACCTAATTTAGAGCTAGGCTTTGATACCAACTAATGCAAAAAACCCTAAAAAGACATGGCTTAGAGACCCAATGTACACAAAGAATCAAAGAATAGCCAGGAAAGCTAAATCACACTTTAATAACATAAACCCTAGACCCAACATTCAAAGGAACACAAACCTAGGTTATTTAAGAAGGATATGGATGCCATACTCCATAAAAGAAAGAAATTAGGGGTGATAAGTCAATTTGAATGCCACAAGAAGAAGTACCTCTTAAAAAGTTCTTTAGTTCTCAAAAGAATCAAGAGAGAAAACCCATTCTTTTTATTTCACTCAAAATTGTCTGATCTTCCAGAACTTACAAGGGGTGCCTATTAATAGGCTAAGATAGCAATCCTAAAGGACAAAAATTCCTACTTAAGACAAATCCTTATTTAGGAGAAATTCCTATCCAGGGATAAATTCTTGCATAAACGATAAACTCTTATTTAGGAATGAATGTTATTTCTTAGCCTTGACCTATTAGGTACTCCAATCACATTAATAAGGCCTGGACTCTCTTTTAAGCTTGAATTCACACCATTTGAAGCTTAGTTGGCTTCAATGTCCTTAATTAGCCCATTTAGTGCTTCTTTCATCTTTCTGGCTCTAGCTCGTGTTATTCGGCCTTTTGGAATATGCAATGCACCTTTTGCATCCTCTGAAGCCTTCCACCCATCACCTTTAAGGTTCTCATCAAAAATTTTATTTGTTTTTGATTTTGACATCAAGTTTATTGAAGGAACTTCTAATTCCTTACAAGATTTCCTAACTCAATTTTTGTGAGGTACAACTCAATGAGTAAATGGTCCCTTATGCAGGGGGTTCAATCCCTAGCAAAGTTGGTTATTTCATGGGTAAAAGATGCATTTAGTTCAAAAAATAAAGAAGTTGATAAACTTTGGGATGATGGTTGTAAGTAAGCTTTGGATAAATCCATAATAAAGTTCACCTTTGATATAATAAAGTTGATAGATTCTACCTTAAAAATGATATGTATCCTCATACTAGTATTAAGGATTGCTTATATTATCAACAAATTTTGGTTGAAACAGACTTAGTGATTATTGAACCTATTGAACAAGGCTTTGGCTCACCTAATGGCTTTAAAGATTGGGCCTATGCTAAATTCAAGATAAAGAAAATTCTTTATCAAGAAGATTGGCAAGGTGATTTTTTAGATACAGAGATTTGAGAGAATGGTTGAAGGTTAAATCCTATAATTATTTCCATTATATTGAATTATGGAAAAGAGCTTTATTATATGAAAATAGGCAAAAGAAACTTAACTTATTCATTCAAATCCATCTTCCAAATAATCCAAAGAAATTTCAAAATTGGTTTAAAACCTAGTTTTTTAAGTGGGATTTGCATTGCTTAACCCTGCTTAGCAATCTAAGAGTTGTTTATGAAGAGTTTTGCAAAAAGAATGATAAAATTAAAGATCCCTTGTTAATGTTTGCCTCTTAGTATCATGTCTTATAGATTATTAAATAGGATTATACTATTATGGCAAAACAAGACAATGTGTTAGATGTCGACAAAATTGCATTATCCCCAACCAACTTCAATATACCTTTTATTAGAGGAATAGCTTAAGAATAATTATATCTAATATGATGGCAATAGCATTGTATAATGAAATCTTGAAGGAATGTCTGAACATCACATCCTTATTCTATAACATTATAGAAAGATGTTTACTACTATTGCAAAATCAAAGGGTAATTCGGACCCTCATATAGCAAGATTTGTAGCTAGTGGATTCATAGGATAGTTTAAAAACTAATGGAATTTTTATTTATTCAAAAAATCTAAAGCATTAATATAACAAAAAGATAATTTGATATTAAATCTTATTGATAAAATAATAGATCCAAAAGGAAAGAGAGAACAATTAGAGATGGGAATAAGACTACAGTTTAAAAATTGTTATTCAGAGAATTAGGAATAATCATTCTAGCTTAAAAATTGGAAGTGTAGAACCTCTAATAAGTGAGCTTGAAGTTGAAATAAAACAATTAAGAACTAAGATAGAAGAGCTAAGGGGAAGGGTATTAGTTCTAGAAATAATTTCTAATAAGGTTGAGGATCCTTCAAACATTCCAAATACCTCTTTAAAAGAAGAATTAAGTGCTCTTTAATATGTTAATCTGATTGATAAGGTTATGGCCCATAAGTGGCATACTAAGATTACTGCTATAATCAATAAAGAGTATATCTTTTCTACCATTTCCTTAATTGATTCAGGTATAGATATGAATTGTATTAATGAAGGGATAGTTCCTTGGAAATATTTTTCAAAAACTATAGAAGTGTTAAACATCACTAATAACAATAAGCTTGCTATTAAGTATAAGTTATTGCAAGCTACAATTTGAAATGAAGGAATTTTCATTAAGATTCCTTTTGTCCTATTTAAGAACCTATGTCAGTATGTTATCTTGGAAAATCCTTTTTGGCTTATACTATATATCTTATTGAGGAAATTAGTGATTAAGAGATTTACTCAAAAATTAATGGAAAACCTATTAACTTTAAGTTTGAATATACTTCTCAATATAAAGAGATAGATATATTACAAAAAGCTATTAAAAAAAAAGAGAGATTTATTCAATTTTTACAATATGAGGTTAAAAATAAACATTTACTAGAAATAATTAATACTCTTGTAATTCAAACTAAGATACAGGAACTAAAAATAAAGTTTGCTTTGACCTCCTTACAACTTTTTGGATTAGAAAAAGGCATGTAGTAGAGTTACCATATAAATAGACTTTTAATGAAAGTCAAATACCAACAAAAGTCAGGCCCATAACCATGGGACCAAGACATTTATAAATCTGTAAAACTAAGATTAATGATCTTTTGGAAAAAAGGCTTAGTAGTAAAAATAATAGCTCCTAGAGTTGCCCAACTTTCCATGTAAAAAATGTTGCTGAATTAGAAAGAGGTGTGCCAAGATTGGTTATTAATTATATACCTTTAAATAAAGCATTACGATGGATTAGGTACCCTATACCTAATAAGAAATATTTACTTAATAGGTTTTATTAAGTACAAATTTATTTGAAATTTGATACGAAATCTAATTATTAGCAAATCTAGATTCATGAAAAGGATAAATATAAAATAGCATTTACAGTTCTATTTGGACATTATGAATGAAATTCAACATCTATGATTGTGTACATTGATGATGTATTTGTATTTTCTAATATCACTGAACAACATTTTAAACATCTAAACTTTTTCTTAAAGGTTATTGAAAAAGCCATAATAGCATTATTTGCTAAGAAAATGAAGTTTTTTTAAACTAAAACTCAGTTTCTTAGGCACTTTATTGGGAATGGAACAATAATTCCTATTGATAAAACAATTGAGTTTACTTCTAAATTCCTTAAAGAAATAAGGGATATATAACAATTTTAAAAATTTTTAGGAAATCTGAATTATATTTCAAAATTTTATAAAAACTTAGCTTATGATGGAAGTTATTATTTAAAAAATTATAGAAAAATATGTCAAACTAGAAGGATAAGAATACATAGGTAATTAGAAAAAATAAAATTTAGAGTTAAAGAACTATCATACCTAGCCCTTTCTTTATCCAGATGCCTTTAAAATAGTAGAAACATGCATATTGTATAAAGGTTATGGAGAAATCCTTAAACAAAGGATTAATTCTAAATAATAACTAGTTCCTTTCACTTCAGAGGTATGAAAGGGAGTTAGAATTAATTACTCTGCTATAAAAAGGAAATTTTGGCTATTATGTTATGCATTCAAAAATTTCAATGTGATATGTTAAGAACATCACTTCTAAACAAATCTTTACTAGATAGCAAGGAATTTTATCTGTTTTTTTATTTTGATAATAATTCTAACTCTTTATTGGATTTCCCAACTCATTAATTTTTGTAAGGAATTCCTTAATGAGTAAAAGCCCCACATACAAAGGCCTCAGTCCCCATCACAGTCAATTATTTCACAGGCTAAAGATGCTTTCAATCCAAAAAAATAAAGAAGTTAATAAATTTTGTGATGATGCTTATGAGTGAGTTTTGGATAAATGCATAACATACATTTGATTCCAAAGCACATTGATTTTTTATGTGCTATTGAGAATAATTATGCTCAGCTTAGACCTAATGAGGTCATCCAATTCTATCTTAAAGATAATATGTATCTTTAGACCAATATGAAGTATTAGGTGTATTACCAATAAATATTACATGAAATAGACTCGGTAGTTATTGAATCCATTGAACGAAGATCTGGTTCAACCTATGGATTTAGAGATTGTGCTATTGCCAAATTTAAGATAAAGAAAATACTTTATCCTAAAGATTGGAAGAAATCTGAGAGAATGGTTGAAGGTTAAATCTTATAATTCTTTCAATTATATTGAAGTATGAGAAAAAGCCTTATTATATGAGAATAGGAAAAAGAAATTCAGTTGGCTCATTTAGATTCATCTTCCAAATGATCCAAAGAAATTTCCAAATTGGTCTAAAATATGATTTTTTTTTTTAAGTGGGCTTTGTATCACTTAACCCTGCCTAGCAAAGTAAGAATTGTCTATGAATAGTTTTAAGAAAAGAATGATGAGATTAAAGATCCCTTGTTAATGTTTGCCTCTTGGTATCATGTTCCATCGATTATTAAATGGATTATACTATTATGACAAAACAAGCCAAAGTGTTAGATGTGGACATTAAACATATACCATGGTTAGCAAGAAGGATAAATATCCATTGGTGGGAAATGTTTGATTTCTTTGATGATGGAGTATATATGGGCAAAGGAATCATCTATATAAATGGACCCAAGGCTCCACCACCAAAGTTTACCCCTTGAACACAAGAAGAATTACTTAAAACTTTAATGGAGTTTGTGTCTAAAGAAAGGTTATTAGAAATGAAGGCCTCATTGCTTTAACAAAAATAAGACACACAGATAAGTCACGCTGAAAGTAGTAGGAAACCTGACAATGATGACATTATACAAGATTCAAAGGAAAAGAATAAAGAGAAAGAAAAAGAAAAAGAAAAAAACCTAGTCTGCAGAAGAAAAAGAAGATAGTGGTTTGTTATAAATGCAGAAAAACAAGACATTATTCTATTAAGTGCAAAATGAAGCAAAAAATCCAAGAATTATCTTTGGACGAAGACCTTAAGAGGTCATTAATGTACATTTTCTTATCAAAAAGTGAATTTGAAAATTCAAATTTAGAAGTAGATCTTCTTGAAGAAGAAGAAGTTACCTTTGAAGATAATTCAAATAGTAGTTGTTATGGGCAATGTAACTATTATCAAGCTCTATACAAAAGTAATGGCTTATTAGTCCTTACAAAAAAAATAGTTTGATATTAGATCTTTTTGGTAAAATAATAGATCCAAAAGAAAAAAAACAATTAAAGAAATGCCTTCATTTGGTTAAAGATGAGAATAAAATAAAGGAACCAAAATAAGACTTTAATTTAAAAATTGTTATTCAAATAATTAGAAATAATCATTGTTGTTGAAAAACTAGAATTGTAGAACCTTTGACAAGTTTAAAGTTGAAATAAATCAATTAAAAACTAGATAAAAAAAGGTAAAAGAAAGAATTTTAGTTTTAGAAACAATGTTTGACAAAGTCGAAGACTCTTCAGAGATTACAAATACCTTGTTAAAGGAGGAATTAAGTGCACTTCAATATGTTAATCTAATTAATAGAGTTATTACCCATAAATGACATACTAAAATTACTATTGTAATTAATAGGGAGTATATCTTTTTGCCATTGCCTTAAATATAAATTAACTTTTGCACCCATAACAGACATTATATTCATTGCAACAAGCAATTATGTACATCTTTGGAATAAGGAATGCATTGAATTGCATCAAACAAGAGGACCTTTGGTAATTATCAATTTTTCTTATAAGTACTTTTGGTTTAATTCCTAAAAAATGAGATTGTCTCTTCATTTCTTCCCAACAAGGTTCTAGCTTTGATTACAACAACTCATTCATGCAAAAAGATCTTCAAAATAACTTTTGTGTCCATAATTGGCATTATAGTCATTGTAATAAGTACATCTATACAACTTGGGAACTAGAAATCCCTTAAAGTCCATCAAACAAAGGAGTCTTTGATAATTATAAGGTTTTCTTACAAGTTTCTTTTGTTCTATTAATGAATAATTAGATAGTCTATTCATCTCTTCCTAACATGGTTCTAGTTTTTATTTCAACAACTCATGCAGCCAAAATGATTTTCAAAATGACTTTTGTTTCCAAAACAAACATTATATTCATTACAACAATTGCATTTATAACCTTTTTGCACTAGGAATCCATTGAATTCCCTTAAGTAAAAGTGGCCTTCATCATTATTTGCTTTTCTCACAAGAACAAGTCCTCTAGTACATTCCATTCATAATAATCTTGATAAGTTCACAAAGTTTAATAAAGAACCAAAAGAGAAAATTCTTACTTTTTTTTTTTCCCACAATGATCTGTATCTTTCTATAATGAAATCAAGTTTATTTATAGGTTAAAGTAACAATCCTAACCCTAAAATTAAAGACAATGATATACTCATAAAATATAAGAACACTTTTATTTTATTATAAACTCTTATTTTATAAAAAACTCCAACTTAGGAGTAGATTTTATTACTTAACTCTGGCCCATTAAGCACTTCAATTACTCTTATCTCAGTGATATATCTTTTATGGCATTTACACCATATTTCCCTTTCTTTCTCTCTAAAGATCATAAAAAGCCATTTTCTTTTTAAGTATTTTCTAAAGAGTAAAATAATTGTTTTACCTTTTCTTTTAACTTATTAATTACTTCAAGAACATAAAAGCTTCCTTATTTATATTAAGGTTCATTGACTTGTTCTTTTATTCTTCTAATACCTTCTAACTCAGTAGGTACAGAAGAGGTAGAATATTTAGGTTTAACCTTTTATTTTCCTTTTTTGAGATTTAACTGCATAGTTCTAAATGGAACAAATTAAATTTTGATATCCCCATCTCTATATTCAATAATTTCTTTTATTTGCCTATTCACCTATTTAACACGTTTAACTACTTTTTCTAGCATTCATCAAATAAAAGAGCCATTACTTCTTATTTAGCTTTGTTTAGTAGGAAAGAATCATATATTACTTGATTCTTCAGTTTGTCACCTAATTCTAGGGCAATAAGGCTTCTCCTTCTGTTGCAAGGCAACATTCATAGAAAATAATATAATCTTGCAATTGACATCCATGTCTACTTCAAACATTAATGTCATTGTGAAATACATGTCAATACAACTTGAGTAGTTTGAATCCATTGAATTCCATCAAATAAAGGAGTAATTCACTTTCATTAGCTTTTTTTCCATGCATACAATGGTTCATTGCCTAAAGATACAAGAGTCATTCCATTTCTAACTAGTAAGGCTTCCCTTTTCATTCTATAGAGTCATTTACACAAAGGAATCATGACATTAACTTAAATGTCTACACTAGTCACAAATTTCACTTGAAGATGCACATTATTATGTGTAAAGTAGTCCAAATCCATTAAAGTGCATTTAATAAAAAAAACTATTGCTCTTGATTACCTTTCTCTATTATAAGAGAATCACTCATTACTTGAAACATAAGATCATCTATTGATTAGCTTTTTTTTTACCAAAAGAGAATTGTTCATTGCATGAAACTTGACATTGTTGCAAGATACCTTGGCAATAAGGCTTCTTCGTTTGTTACAATGGATCATTCACACAAAATGATCATATAAGTAACATCTATGTCTACACATTCTTACAACTTTGGTACTTATAATCCATTGAATTCTATGAACAAAAGAGTCACTAATCTTGATTAAATTTGTTGCTTCTCGTTTCATTACACAAATTTATTCACACAAATAAATAATGAAATTGGTTTTTATCTCTCTAAATGTTATATTTAATGTGACAAGTACCTCATTACAACTTTGGCACTTTGAATCCATTAAATTTCATTAAACAAAGGAGACATTGACCTTGACTAACCTTTCTTATTGGGTTTAAATTATTCAATTCTTGAAGGATGAGACCATCTCTTCTTTTATTGCTAATAGAGCTTCAGCTTTTGTTGCACAGGGTCATTTACACAAAATGACCATGAAATTAACTATTGTCTCTATACCAAATTTTATATTCTTTTTGACAAGGACGCCCTAACACCTTTGGTACTTTAAATCTTTTGAATTCTATCAAGCAAAGGAGCCACTGATCTTGAGTAATTATCCTATAACTTTATTTGTCATTAACAAGACTTCTCCTTTTCTTGCACTAATCACAGATTTCACTTTGAGATGCATGTTATTATGTGTAGGGTAGTTCTAATCCATTAAAGTGCATTTAATAAAAAAACTATTACTCTTGATTAAATTTTTTTATTATGGGAAATCACTCATTGCTTGAAACATGAGACTGTCTCCATATTAGCTTTCTTTACCAAGAGAGAAATGTTCATCGCATGAAACTTAAGATTGTCCCAAGATTCCTTGGTAATAAGGCTTCTTTGTTCATTACAATGGATCATTCATGCAAAATGATCATATAAGTAACATCTATGTCTACACATTCTTACAACTTTGGTACTCATAATCTATTGAATTCTATGAATAAAAGAGTCACTAATCTTGATTAACTTTGTTACTTCTTGTTTCATTGTGTGAACTTATTCACACAAACAAATAAGGAAATTGACTTTTGTCTCTCCAAACATTATGTTTAATGTGACAAGCACCTTCTTACAACTTTGGTGCTCTAAATCCATTGAATTTCATTAAACAAAGAAGACATTGACCTTGATTAACCTTTCTTATTGGGTTTGAATTACTCACGATTCCTTCCCCTTATCAAAACAAGTTAATCCCACCAAATAATAGCATAATCAATAAATTCAACTACAACAAGCTTTACCTTTTTCTCCTCGGAATAATTGTGATAGTCAAAAACCAATTCAACCTTCTTCTCCCATTATAGGTATGCATCAGGATCATTCTTACCTTAGAATGGAGGAATTGTCATTTTAATACTGCCCACATTATGGTCATAGGTGCCTTGCCTCCCAAATTTTCTTCAATCCCTTTTATTGTTAGTAGTTCTGATCACAGTAGTTTGATTGTCAAATTTATCATCTTCATGGTCATAGGAACATCTCAACTACCATTTTGCTTTAGGAGCCTTATATTCCCCATGCCTCCTTTGCAATTTTGTTATAGTATTAGCTTGCTCCTTCATCTTCTCCCTCATCTCATCAAATTTGGTATTCATACACTCAAATTGTCTTTGGATGTCATAGTATTACTTCTACACAAAATAATAAGATACCATACAGAACACTCCCTCACGTGTTTCACTCAAAAGAAGGTGTCACACTCCCTTATGTTTACACTCTTTATGGCTTTTTCTTTATATGAACTTTCACTATTGCCTTTTACCACTTGGATTTCCCCTTTCAGCTCCATAAAGAACTAAGCAAACTAAATCAAGAAGATTGATTTTGAATAAAAGAAGATAAATGGCATAGGATTAAATAAATTGAAGAACAAAGAGTTGAAAAAGGATATCAACACAAATGAATTTAATGAACTAAACTCACAAAAATCAGAATAGGGGGTTAAACCTATAGGACAAACTTGGATGGCATAACAAGAAAATAGATAATAGAATTGGAGTTGAGCAAGGAAGCTATATTATTATCGTAGCCAATATGACCAAGCTATTAACTTTTATCGATAACTTGAATTGAATGCCTTCTTTCTTTTGTTCTGCTTTTTTTTTCTTTTTTTTTCATTCCTTTTTTTTGTTTTTTTTTCAACACAAAATAATAGTATAATACTTGGAGACAACAATTGGTATTGAAATTTGCACATTTTTTATAGTTATGATCTTGAACAAATGAGTAAAGTAAGAAGGGTTGCAAAAAGACAGATTAGCACGTTTGAATGGTAATAGATAAATCACAAGGTAGCAAATTAAAGAATTAATTGATACAACCTGATTTAAAGTCAGGCTTTGATACCAACTGATGCAGAAAACCCTAAAAAGACGTGGATTAGGGACCCAACGCTCACATGGAATCAAGGGAAAACTAGGAAAGCTAAATCAGAGTTTAACAACACAAACCCCAAACCCAACATTCAAAGGAGCATGAACCTAGGGTGTTTGAGTAGGATATGGATGCCACACTCCGAAAAAGAAATGAATTGGGAGTGATAAGTCAATTTGAATGCCACAAGAAGAAGTACCTCTTGATAAGTTCTTTAGTTCTTAAAAGAACTAAGGGAGAAAACCCTTGCTTTTTATTTCACTCAAAGTTGTATGATTTCTAGAGCTTACAAGGGGTGCCTATTTATAGGCTAAGATAGCAATCCTAAAGAGGCATAAATTCCTACTTAGGAGAAATCCTTATTTTGGAGGAATTTCGGACAAATTCTAGCACATACAATAAACTCCTATTTAAGAGTGAATGCTATTACTTAGTCTGGCCCATTAAGTATTCCAATTATATTAATTAGGCCTAGACTCTCTTTCAAACTTGAATTCACACCATTTGATGCTTGGGTAGGCTGAATGTCCTCAATAAGCCCATTTAGTGCTTCTTTAATCTTTTTGGCTCTAGCTCGTGTTATTGGGCCTTTTGAAATGTGCAATGGACCTCTTACATCAATTAAAGCTCTAGCTCGTGTTATTAGGCCTTTTGGAATGTGCAATGGATCTCATGCATCTATTGAAGCCTTTCACCCATCATCTTCACGGTTCTCATTATACATCAAAGAAAAATTAAGTTCTACACCCTTACTTGCTTTTAAGATTGAGTGTGATTCTTCAGGTATTGGCATGGGAGCTATTTTGATGTAGGAAAGGCACCCAATTCCTTACTTTAGTGGAAAGCTAAGTGGAGCAAGCCTTAAATATCCTACTTATGATAAAGAGATGTATACATTGGTACAGGCTTTGGAGACATGGCAACATCACCCTTGGCCCTAAGGAGTTTGTTATCTGTACTGACCATGAATCTTTGAAGCATTTAAAGGGAGAAGGAAAGTTGAACAAAAGACATGCCAAGTGGATTGAATTTATTGAGACCTTTCCCTACATCATCAAATATAAACAAGGTAAGGAAAATGTGGTAGCTGATGCATTATCTCGTAGGCATGCCCTTATCTCTACACTTATTGCAAACTTATTGGGATTTTAACATATTAAAGATTTATATGTGAATGATCCTAACTTTGCTAATGTGTGTAGAGCATGTGAGAAGTCAACCTTTGAGACGTTTTATAGGCATAAGGGTTTCTTATTTATGGACAATCGTTTATGCATGCCTATGGGTTCTTTGAGGGAGTTGGTTGTAAGAGAAGCTCATGAGGGTGGTCTAATGGGTCATTTCAAAATTAGGAAAACCCTAGATGTCCTAAATGAACATTTCTTTTGCCCACGCATGAAATGAGATCTTAAGAGGATATGTGAGAAATGCATAACATGCAAATAGGCTAAATCTAAAGTTTTACCCCATGGCTTGTATACCCCCTTACCCATACCTAGCCATCCCTGGGTTGATTTATCTATGGACTTTGTACTAGGGTTGTCACAATCCAAAGGGAGTAGGAATTTTGTATTTGTTGTTGTTGATAGATTTTCAAAGATGGCCAACTTCATTCCATGCCATAAAACTGATGATGTAAGCAATGTGGCTAACTTATTCTTTAGACAAGTAGTATGTTTGCATGGCATGTCATGGAGCATCATTTTAGATTGGGATACAAAGTTCTTAAGCTACTTCTAGAAGACTTTATAGGGAAAGTTAAATACTAAGCTATTGTTTTTAACTACTTGTCATCCACAAACTGATGGGCAAACTAAGGTGGTTAATTAAACTCTTTCTACTCTTTTGTGTGCTATTATTCGAACGAATTTCAAAGCATGGGAAGATTGTTTACCATATGTTGAGTTTGCATATAATAGGGATGCTCATTCTGCTACTAGTTACTCTCTATCTGAAATTGTTAACGATTTTAATCCCCTAACTCCTTTGGATTTAGTACCTATACTTGTTGATGAGTATGCTAGCTTAGACAGTGAATGCAAGGTTGACATGGTGCAAAAATTGCATGAGAAGGTGCGACAAAATATTGAAATATGAACTAAGCAATACGCATCCCATGTCAACAAGGGATGAAAGAAAGTGGTGTTGGAACCTAGTGATTGGGTTTGGGTGCATATGCGCAAGGAATGGTTCCTAGCTCAGAGGTGTTCAAAGCTACAACCTAAAGGAGATGGTCCATTTCAAGTTATAGCACGAATTAATGACAATGCTTATAAGTTGGAGCTTCCTAGTAAGTATAATGTGAGTGCAACGTTTAATGTTTTTGATCTTTCCCCTTTCAATGTAGGTGATGATTCAAGGATGAATCCTTTTGAGGAGAGGGGGAATGATGAGAACCTTAGAGATGAAGGGTGGAAGGCCTGAAAGGATGCAAAAGGTCCATTGCATATTCCAAAAGGCCCAATAACATGAGCTAGATTCAAAAAGATGAAAGAGGCACTAAATAGGTTGATTGAGGACATTTAAACCAACCAAGTTTCAAATGGTGCGAATTCAAGCTTAAAAGAGAGTCCAAGCCTTATTAATATGATTGGAGTACCTAATGGGTTAGGACTAAGTAATAGCATTCACTCCTAATTAGGAGTTTATTGTCTGTGTAAGAATTTGTCCCTAGATAGGAATTCCTCCTAAATAAGGATTTTTCTTAAGTAGGAATTTGTGCCCTTTTAGGATTGCTATCTTAGCCTATAAATAAACACCCCTTGTAAGCTTTGGAACATTAGACAATTTTGAGTGAAATAGAAATTAAGGGTTTTTCTCCCTCAGTTCTTTTGAGAACTAAAGAACTTATCAAGAGGTACTTCTTCTTGTGGCGTTCAAATTGACTTATCACTCCCAATTTCTTTCTTTTCTAGAGTGTGACATCCATATCCTTCTTAAATACCCTAGGTTCATGTTCCTTCGAATGTTGGGTCTAGGCTTTGTGTTTTTAAACTTTGATTTAGCTTTCTTGGTTGTTCTTTGATTCCTTATGTGCGTTGGGTCCCTAAGCCATGTCTTTTTGGGGTTTTCCACATCATTTACTAAAGTAGCTTTAATAAGAGCCTTTTATTTGTTCCTATAACTACTTTTCCATCCAAAGTATTTTGTCCATTTGCTCTTTACAACTTATCCAAGTTATGGGGGTCTTGCATAATATCATCGTTGAGGTGTCTAATTGCCTTTACTTGGGTTTGCTTGCATGTTTGATTTTGGTTGGAGCAAGGTAGCCATCATTTCTAATAACCTCTCTTTTGAAACTGACTCTATTGAAATTTTTAATATCTCCTTTGGACTAGATGGTGTGGGCTTTTATGGTGAAACTTTAGGCCTATTGATACAAATGATTTCGTTGCCCATGTAGACTCCATCATCAAAGAATTCAAACTTTTTCCCACTAGGAAATATTAATCTATCTTGCCAACCATGGAATATGTTTGATATCTACATCTAGACATTAACCTATTTAACCATAATAGTATAATCTCATTTGATAATCCAAAGGACATGGTACCAAACTAAAAATATAAATAATGAGTCTTTAACCTTATCCTTTGTTTCACAAAGTTGTTTATAAACAATTCTCACCTTATGAGGTAGAGTTATATAATGTAAACCCTACTTAAAAAACCATGTTTTAAATCAGTTCAAAATTTTCTTTAGATCATTTAGAAAGTGTATTTAAATAAACCAATTAAATATCCTTTACTGATTTTCATATTATAAGACTTTTCCCCATGATTCAATATAATCATAGTAATTATAAGTTTTAACCTTCCACCATTTTTTTAGATCTTGATAACCAAAGAGATTAACTTGCCAATCTTTTGGATAAAGTATTTTCTTTATCTTGAATTTGGTGTAAGCCTAATCTCTAAAATTATAACCAGATCTAGATCCTCATTATATGGGTTTAATAGCCATTGAGCTTGTTTCATGTAATATTTGCTAATAATATAAGTAATCCTTCTTACTAGTATAAGGATGCATATCATCTTTAAGATAAAATTTAGCAACCTCATTAGGTCTCAATTGAGTATAATTATTTTCTATAGCACACAAAAAATCTATGTGCTTAAGGATCAAATGATATATGATGGATTTATCCATAACTTGCTCATAAACATCATTGTGAAGTTTATCAACTTCTTTTCATTTTGCATCTTTTGCTAGTGAATTAACCAACTTTACCAAAAATTGAGGCCCTTGTATAAAAGGCCTTTTACTCATGTTATTATTCCTTTCAAAAACTCACAAGTTAAGGAATCAGGTAAAGAATTAAAAATTCCTTTAATAAACTTGATATCAAAATCAAAAATAGAAATTATTGCTTGCTATCTAGTAAAAATTTGTTTGAAGTGATGTTCTTAACATTTTTAGTAAGGACATCTTTTACTACCTTACAATCTATTCCAAGAAGAGATTTTTGATTGAATAGATCACTTTCAAACTTTTGAATACATAGCACAATTGCTAAAATGTCTTTCTTTATGGTAAAGTAGTTAACTTTAACTCCTTTTCAGACTGTTAAAGTGAATCGAACTAATTGTTCTTTTGAGTCACTCCTTTGCTTAAGGATTCCTACTTATCTTTTATTTGTTGCATTAGTTTTCATTATTTTAAAAACATCAGGATAAGGAAGACTAAGACTTGATAGTTCTTTTGTTTTTATTTTTATTTTTATTTTGATAGTTCATCTGACTATTCTGGCAGATTTTTTTGTAATCTTTCAAACAAAACTTTAGCATTATAAGCTAATTCTTTATAGAATTCTAAAATATAGTTCAAAGATCCCAAAATTCCTTGCAAGTGTCATTTTTCTGTAATTTCATTGGGAAATTTAGAGGCAAACTTAATTTCTCGGTTAATAGGAATAATAATATCATTTTTAATAAAGTGACAAAGAAATCTAACCTTGGTTTGAAATAACTTCATCCTTTTAGTCAATAAAGTTGGAATGGCTTTTTAAATAACCTTTAAGAATAGGTTTAAATATTTAAAATGCTATTCAATGATATTAGAAAATACTAATATATCATTAATATAAATAATAGTAAATATTAAATAAGTATTAAATATTTCATTCATAATTTTTTAAAATTCAAAGGGTACATTTTTTAACTTAAAAGGCATTACATTCTACTCATAATATCTAAATGGAATTATAAGTGCAATTTTATACTTATCTTTTTCATGAATTTGGATTTGTCAATCACTAAACTTCATATCAAATTTTGAAACTACTTGGGCTTTATAAAACCCATTAAGCAAATCTTTTTATTAGGTGTAGGATACCAAATCCATCATAATGACTTATTTAAAAGCTAATAATTAATGACCAATCTTATAACTCCATGTTCCAATTTTGTAGCATTTTTTCACATAAAATACTAGGCATCTCCAAGGACTATTGTTTTTTCTATTAAGCCCTTTATTTTAGAGATCATTTATTTCATTCTTACAAATCTTTAAATGCCTTGGTCTCATAGATATGGGTCGAGCCTTTGTATGTATCTAGCTTTCATTAAAAGTTGTTTCATACAGTAATTTTACTACAAGCTTTTTCATATTCTGAAAAAGCTATAGGAATTTTTGCATAAACTAATGTTTCTAATTTTTCCTATATTTCCTTTATTCTACCTTGGATAATAGGAGTATTAATCTTTTCTTTTAGATATTTATTTTCTACTTCATTTTAAAAAAAAAATGAATAAATCTTTGTTTTCTTTGAATTGCTTTTTAAAGTAGATTTATCTCTCTATATTGATGGTTAGATATAAACTTCAAACTAATAAATTTTCCATTTATCTCTAAAAAAATCCCTTAATCGCTAATTTTCTTAATAAGATAAAGCATATGTAAGAAAGGATTTCCCAAAATAACATCCTAAGACATGTTTTTAACCAATATGAAAGGAATTTCTATACAAATTCCTTCTTTACATATAGTTGCTTGTGACAACTTGTATTTAAAGACAAGCTTACTTTTATTAGCAGTGTTTAATACTTTAATTATTTTTGAAAAGTATTTTGAAGGAATTATTCCTTCATTGATATAATTCATATCAGCACTTGAAGGAATTAAGGTGATGACATAGAATATATACTCTTTATTGATTATTAAAGTAATATGAATATGTCATTTATGGATAATAACCCTATCCATAAGATTAACATATTGAAGAGTACTTAACTCTTCTTTTAAATATGTGTTTGGAATGTTTAGAGGGTCTTTGACCTTATTAGACATTGATTCCAAAACTAACACCCTTTCTTTTAATCATCTTAGTTTAATTTTTAACTAATTGATCTTAGTTTTAAGATCACTTATTGAAGGATCTATTGTTCTAGTTTTTAAACTAGAATGATTATTTCTAATTCTTTGGATAATAGTTTTAAATTGTTATTTTCTTTTGGTTCTTTGACTCCATTATTGTCTCAAGACAGATGCAAATATCTTTTTAAATGTTCCTTTTTTTTTTTGAATATGTAATCTTATCAATAAATCTAATATCAAACTATCTTTTTTGTAAGAACTAATAATCCATTACTTTTACATAAAACTTAATAATAGTTATAGTGACCTTTATGACTATTACCAATATTATCTTCATTCTTAAAGGTAGTCTCTTCTTCTTTGAGAAGATCTACTTCTAAGTCTAATCCTTAGATTCATCTTTTGATAAAGAGATGTGCATTATTGACTTCTTAAGATCTTGATCTACAGATAATTCTTGAATCTTTTGTTTCATTTTATATTTATTAGAATAATGTCCTATTTTTTCACATTTATAATAGACAATTATCTTTTTCATTTTTTTTCTGTGAAATAAGCTTTTTCTTCTCTTTTAATTTTTCATTTGAATAAAAGGTCTTCTTTTGAGTTATGGGTTTATAACCCTTCTTTTTTAATCTTTTAGGATATTTCATTGGTGGATGATCCATCTATTCATAAAAATGTCTTAGGATATTTTTGCCATGTATTTTCTCATTCTATAACTACCTATGCAGTTTTATTTTCTGATAGAGTTTAACTCTGTTTGCTACAACCTTTGGAGGTAGTTCTCCATATTTATAATCAAAGTAATCAATAACTCCAATATAATAAGTTTTTAACCTATTATTTACCCTTTTTGAAAATAGGATAGGTAACCCCTATAAAACCTTTTCTTCCCAAAAGATATCCTGACTATTTTCTCTAGTAAAAACTTTTGAGAAAGTTGCTCGTAAGTTTTATTTATAAATAAGATAGTTGAACTAATGAAATGGTTTTTAATTGTATATATTAGTCTATTAACACTATTAGCAAGTTACATTCCTTGCTTTATTTTTGTAGTAGGAAAGATTTGAGACTTGGCTTCTTTTGATAAATAAAATTACACCAACCTTTAAGTTGTCGTATAAAGCTACTTATTATAAATCTTGCTATTTGAGGGTTTGAATCACCTTTTGATTTTGCTGCAATGGCAAACATCATCAGATAATGGAGTAAAATGAGAATCTAATGCTTTGACATTCCATCTAAATTCCATTCTAGATGCTTTTACCATCATATTGTACATAATTATACATTGGTCGTTCCTCTAATAAGAAGTCTAGAAGAGTTGGTCTCGAATAATATAATTTTGAAGGGACTTTATTGAAAGTCGTTTTGTCGATATTCATTAATTCCTTCTCATTAAAAGGTGAAGGATCTTTTTGTATTAAATTCTATTCTAATAAGAACATTTCTTGAATTTTATCCACATAATCCCTAGCCTCTGAAGATTCTTCTTCTTTAATCAATTCTTCTTTTCCTAGAATAGAGGTTTCTTTCTCTTTTAACCTAAGGTTTTTTAAACCTTTTGACTATTTCATCAACCAATTCAGACTATTTAGGATTTTTACCTAACATCTTATATTTTACTTCTTCTGAAGACATGGTTTTATTTAAACCCATGCCATAAACTTAAGTGTAAAAGTTGAGGATAGTGATGTTATAGCATCACCATATAAAGTGAGTCATCCATTAGTGTTGTTATATAGTAAGAAAATTATACTAATCTATATCTTCAGTCTATAGGCAATTAGCTTAATAGAGTTGAAGAGAAGATTGAAGAAATGTCTTAGCAAGCTCTAAGACGTCTAGTTAAATTAAAGATAGAAAAAAGGGTTTTATTTCAACCAATGTCTTTAAAAGAAGTAGAATATAAGATGTTAGGTAAATCTTGAATAGTCTGAATTGGTTGATGAAATAGTCAAAAGGTTAAAAAAAAAACCTTAGGTTAAAAAAGAAAAAAGCCTCTATTCTAGGAAAGGAGGAATCGATTAAAGAAGAACAATCTTTAGAGGTTGACAATTATATGGATAAAATTCATAAAATGTTCTTATCAGAACAAAATCTAATACAAAAATATCCTTCACCTTTTAATGAGAAGGAATCCATGAATATCATCAAAATGACTCTTAATAAAGTCCTTACAAAATCATATTATCTGAAACCAACTCTATAGACCTCTTATTAAAGGAACAATCTAAATATAATTATGTATAGTATGATGGTAGCAATATGAAAGAATGGAATTTAGATAGGATGTTAGAATATCATATTCTCATCTTACACCATTATATAATGATATTTGCCACTTCAACAAAATCAAATGTTTATTATAAGCTAACAAATTCTTGTACTTTATTAAAAACTTCTAATGTTAAGCATCTTTGTGGCTTTTCCACCAAAAATAATTTTATCAATTTTACAACTCATAGAGATCTTGTAAATCCTATATAATATCATAAGGCTTGTGCTTTCATAACAAGGAATTATTCGCCAAAAATGATCTTGTAATTAACATCCATGTCTACACTAATCATTGATGTGATTATGACATGCACATCAATAAGTCTTATATAGTTTGAATCCATTGAATTCTATCAAACAAAGGAGCCACTGATCTTAACTATTTATTCTTCTAGGGATTAAATGGTTCAATTCCTAAAGGATGAGCCAACAACTTCATTTCTTGCTAACAAGACTTTTTCTTTCTTTGCAAAAAGTCATCCACACAAAATGATTATGAAAATAACTTTTATATCTATATCAAACATTATGTTCTTCGTGACAACAATATTCTTACACATTTAGTACTCTATATCCATTGAAATCCTTCAAACAAATAAAGTCGTTATTCATTGCTTGAAACCTGAGATAGCCAAATAAAGGATCCTCATTTTTTTAAGTATATAATGGTTCAATTCATAAATAATGAGATTTTATCTTCATTTCCTCCAAACAACTCTCCCATTTTCATTGCAAGAACTCATTCGTCCATAATGATCTTAAAATTTACTTTTGTGCCAACAAACACAAGTGAGAGTGACATCTCTTCTTTTAAGTGAAACACGTAAGGGAGTGTTTTGTGAGGTATCCTAATCATTTTGTGCAGAAGTAATACTATGACTTCCATAGACAACGATGCAACTTAGGAGGGAGTTTGTGATGTGTCCTTCATGATCAAAGCTATGCAACAACAATTTGAGCGCATGAATACCAGATTTGATGATAAGAGGGAGAGGATGGAGGAGCAAGCTTATACAATAACATAGTTGCAAAGGAGGCATGGGGAATATAAGGCTCCAAAAGCAAGAAGGCAATTAAGACGTGGCTATGACCATAAAGATGATGTAAAAGATGATGAATTTGACAATTGAATAATTGTGGTTAGAACTACCAACAATAAAAGAGATCAGAGAGATTTTGGGAGGCAAGGCACCTATGACCATGATTTGGGCAATATTAAAATGACAATTCCTTTGTTCCAAGGTAAGAATTATCCTGATGTGTACCTAGAATAGGAGAAGAAGGTTCAATTGGTTTTTGACTGCCATAACTATTATGAGAAGAAAAAGGTAAAACTTGTTATTGTTGAATTTACTGATTATGCTATTATTTGGTGGGATCAACTTGTTTTGACTAGGAGAAGGAATCGTGAGTTGCTTATTGATAAATAGGAGGAGATGAAAGCTATCATAAGAAGGAGGTTTGTCCTTAATCATTATTACATAGAGTTGTACCAAAGGCTGTAAGGGCTCACTTAGGGCACTAAAAGTGTGAGGGACTACCACAAGGAGCTGGAGATTACCATGATTAGAGCAAATGTAGAAGAAGATAGAGAGGCCACCATGACTCGATTTCTACAAGATCTAAATAGGGATATAGCCATTGTGGTTGATTTGCAACACTATGTGGAATTAGAAGACATGGTGCACATGGCAATGAAAGTTGAAAGATAGCTTAAACGAAAGAGTTCTACCTTAGGTACAACTCAGGTTTTACCTTAGCTTAAATGCGGCTTGGGCAAAACTTAGGTTCTACCTCATCTTGGAAGCTGAATTGGAGTAAAAGGGATGAAAAAGCTGATTACAAGTCCAAAGCAGAGCTATCTAAATGCAATAATGTGGGTTTTAATAAGGAGGTAAGTAATTTTGATGCCTAACCAAGTAGAAATAGAGAAGTTAAATGTTTTAAGTATTTGGGTAGGGGTCATGTTGCATCTTATTGTCCAAATAAGTGTGCAATGATCTTGAGAGGTAACAATGATGTTGAAACTGCAAGTGAATCAAATGATGATCCTAAGCCATCATTAAAGGGCAAAAGTGATGGAGAAGAGTATTCAGTTAATGGAGTAGCTGTCATCACGAGGCAAGCATTGAAAGTGCAAGTAAAGGAAGAAAATGAACCAATCACTAATTTTAGTGAGTCATACATGTTATGATGTCTTAGGTAGTCCAAATCCTTGAAAGTCCATCTAATAGAGAAGCTATTACTATTGATTAGCTTTTGATAAGATTTGTGGAGGTGTCGATGCATAGAGGAATTTTTGCACAAACTATTGTTTCTACTATTTTTTGTATTTCCTATATCTTAACTCAAATAACAAGAGTATTAATTTTTTCTTGTAGATGTTTATTCTTGACTTTATTTTGAAGAGATTGAATAAACCTCTCCTTTCTTCTTATTATTTTTTGAAATAAATTTATTTTTTATATTGAGGAGTAGATATAAACTTAAAACTAATAAACTTTCTATCTATTCTGAAGAAAATCCCTTTATCATTAATCTCCTTGATAGAACACAACATATGTAAGAAAGGATTTTCCAAAATAATATCTTACAACAGGTTTTTAACTAGTACAAATGAAATCTTAATACAAATTCCTTCATTACATATAGCAACTTGAGATAGTTTGTATTTAATAACAAGTTTGCTTTTGTCTGTAGTATTTAACATTTCTGTTATTTTTGAAAAGTATTTTGAAAGAACTACCCTTTTACTAATATAGTTCATATCAACGCCTAAATCTATTAAGACTATTGTAAAAAAGATATAATTTTTATTGACTACTACAATAATATGAGTATGTCACTTGTGGATAATAATCCTATCAATTAGGTTGAAGTATTATAGGGTACTTAATTCTTCTTTTAAAGAAGTACTTGGAGTATCAGAAGGATCTTTGTCTTTTTTGGTCACAAATTAAGTACTAATTCCTTTTCTTTTGATTTCATTTATCTATCTGGGATATTTTTTATATAGAGAAAAATAAGAGCAAGCTTGATTATACATGTGGAAGTACAAGAATAAGAAGATAGTTGGAAGTTACAGTGAATTGGATATTTGAATTATTTTCAATCTTACTTTGAATTTGTAAATTGCTAAATTCTAAAGTTTGTAACCATTGAGGATTAGTATAATAGGTGCATGAGAAATGGTATGTGAAAAGTGTAAATAAATCTCATTTTATCGATACTAAACTTCCATCTCTTCATCTCTATAACTCTTATTCTCTATTTATCTCTCTCTTGAAATTCCTCTGTGGTCGTCATTATTAATTAAGCTCAAAATTGATTCACCACCAATCTTTGAATCCCTACTCAATTTCCTCCAAAACTAGTTCTCCTTACATCAGTGGTATTGGAGCTTGTGATCATGTTACTTATGGAGAAATTCTTTGCTACATATGTTCTGTTTCCTTTTTTTTTTTTTGGGCACTATATTGACTATCTATTTGTGAAAAGGACCTTCCTTTACTTCTTGTGTTGTGTGAGAACCATGACAACTTCAGTAGATTGATCCTCCTCCTGGATCCAAGAAGTTATGCTCTGCAACATCAAGCAACATGGTATGATTAAGGATTACATTGCTTCGTTCCATTCCTTTTGCAATTTAAGTTCCTTACTTATAAATTATGTAGTCAATTGCTTTGTTTTTGGATTAAATCTAGAATTGCAGGAGCATTTGAGGTTATTTCCCCACAAAACCTGTAATGATGCATGCACCTTAGCAAAGCTGCATGAAGCTACTTTAAAATTCCTACATTCATAAGTACTTCCACAAGTCATATATGCTTCATCACCTAAAGTCTTGGTTGCCTTCTAAAATGTTGAAGTCTAAAGGGTTAGTGTGTAGTATCTTAATGCTAGAAGAATTTCTAATTTGTGCCTTTAGCGTGATAGTCCTTATGGACATTGTGGCAATAATCATAACCTATTGTTGGAGATCTATGATGAGAATATTAACTCAACAATTATGAGTAAGGAAGTCAATAGTTAGTGGGAAGGAATCAAGCATTGGTGGTAGAAGAGGAGCAAAAGTTTGTGATGAATGTTTGGTTACTAGATTTATTAACATTGAAGCTTCATTAGTTACCAATGTTGCTACAATTGATAAGAGCATAAAAAAAGTTTTGATGGTAAGGAAATAGGAATGGAATAGTGTGTGGTTTCACTTCCTGAGGTGCCTCATGTTGAATTCATTTGCATGGAACTTGATAACTTGGGGAGGACAATCACAGAAGTTTTTCAAAAAACACTTGATGTGTTTAAGCCTTCTCCTTTAGACCTTCCAATTACACAAGTGACTGCTAGTTGTTTTGGCCTTCTAAACAAAGAATCAATTGTTTCCAATTTGGAGACTTCATTTAGAGGCACTATGTTCCTCTATAGTGATGGCTTACATCTAACTAACACCATGAAACTACTGTCTATGAATACTCGACCACCTTAGGTAAATGATATGAGGGCATAACAAGTGCTTAGAGGTCTTAGGGAAAATATCGAGGGCCAACAAGGACCTATGGTGTGCTTATAATGAAAAAGTATGTAATCTTGGAAGTTCCTAGGAATGCACTAGCTTCTATGGGGGTTGCAAACTTTTCCAATAAGAGAGTTTGGCTTTTGTGCCTATCGCTCCTTGTCATGGTGCTCCTACAATACTCAATTTTTCCAAGTTCCCTCCTTGATATTCTTGCATGCATTGATACACCACTCCCTTTACATAATGTGTATGTAAGCAGCTAGTAGCAGATAGAGAAAAAAAGCTAATATTGTCCCATTCATAAGTTTTTAAGCTTACTGAGTATAATAACACTGGGTTTGGCAGGTTCCTTCTTCAATTTGACGCAATTATGGATAATGAGTTCTTTAATTCTCAAAACCATGATTTGGCATATTTAATGGTCACAACACTTTCCATACTAATAGAGTCATTTTGTGAGAAGCCTACATAATGGCCTAAATTCATGCCATCGGTTGTATTGATTTATTGAGATCAATTGTGGTCAAGATAAGCATGTCATGTGGCTTTATGTGTAGGCCTATTAAACTACTTCAGTCACAAGCCTTGACTTTTAGCCAACAAGTTGGAGAACTTATGCTTAAAATCAAGGTCTACAACATCCATTTGTCCTTAGGAAGAACAAGAGACTACAGTGGCAAATGACTTAATCCTTAGCATGGAACGAGATAGCTATCACCCTCCTAATTGTTATTGATTGTATTAAATATAGGTGGAAATTAGCATTTATGTGTGATACATGTCTGGTTGTGAGTTCATGTCCAAGAGATGCCTTCATTAGCAATATATTCAGTGGTCGGCTTACATACACGATCAGTGATGTAGGAGTAGCAATTTTTGTTGTTGTGTGTGATCTTCCATTCTTTGGTGATGTAATGGGGCATTGGCTTGGACTTTTTGAAGCAACAAGTTTGTTAGTATTGTAGCAGGTGACTGGGTTCTAAACCTTGCTAGCAGCATGTGTTAAGGAGTAGGCTACTGCCTCTTACAAGAGTTAGTATTTTATTACCATGGGCTATAAACCTAGATCAAAAGGGTTAGGTTGATTATGAGTTTGTAACTATTTTAATCCTTATGTCATCTATGATTGTAGACATGGTCATAGTCTTAACAACAAAGGATAAGGTTTGGTTTGGCTATTATCTAATTGGGGCTTTTGGTCTTATTTTGCTTATGTAAGAGATTATTGGATAAAAAAATGATTGGATTGGATTGGATGACACTAGCAAAATTTCAGATATTAACAATGGTTGCACAAACAAGTTAAGCAATGTAGAAGAGCCATTTGGTAGTTATTCATCTATTAAGGTGTATGTTGTGATTTTGTTACAAGTTAGAGAATTAGAAGTCCTTCCCACAAATAAATGGCCAAAGCCTCCTCTAAAGCCTATGCCATTTGGTAACCTAGAAGAATTATTAAAAGCCTTAATGGAGTTAGTATCAAAAGAAAGACATTTGGCAATGATGGCCTTATTGCTCCAACAAGAGATGACCCCATGGGCAAGCCCAGCTGAAAGTGGTTAAGGTCATGATAATGATGACATTATGCAAGACTCACAGGATCCTTGTGAGTTGTAAAAAACAACAAACTACTTTTGGTAAAAAAGAGGCAAAGATGCCCGACAAGTAGCTTTTATTAAAGCCACTTTAGGAAATGCAAGGAATCAAGGACAACTTAACTTAATGGGGAAAAAGAGGCAATGATGGTTTATCTCTCTCTTTTTTTTTCAATATAAATAAGTCTCGCTAAGACAAAGAAGAGTAGAGTCTAACAGTCATTTGTATTAGTTTTTATTCTTTCTATCTTATCACTTGTAATCTTCTTTCTCTCTTATCAATTGTAAAATGTAAGCTTGTATTGACTATTGCTATGAAATGAAAGCTTTAGTTTTGTAAGTCATTTAATTTCACTGATTTCGTAATTGTTGTTATTAAATTGCTTGCCAGTTATAGCTTTTTGTAAATTAGTTTATTAATATTGCTAGTTATTGCCAATTAAATTCCTATGTCTTCTTGTGTGTTGCCAAGACTTGTATCATTAGACTTGTTATGAATATCACAAAATTGCTATTGAATATTGAGTTGAAAGTTTAATTTCAGGTATATTTCCATTACTTTTTTTTTTTATTTTTCTTAGTCATCTTATATCAAATTTGACATCAAAGCTTAAATTACATACCAAAATATCACAAAAGACCTTTAAATTTATTTTTTTTGCAACTGTTGCCACTATTTCTTGTAAGGTATCTATTAATACCACCATATGCATCACTGCCATTATTCACTATCACTAAATGGAAGCCATTTCCTTAGGACCCACTATTCACTGATCTACATGTTCTTAGGCACCATATGCCAAAATTGGTTGGGAATAACTAGAAATGCTTGCCCGACTTTTTGCCACCACATGTTTTATTGCTCCATCATCCATCTTCCATAACAAATTAGTGACCTCTAATATGTTCACCCTTGATGATGACATGTAAGGTTCATGCCTCGATACTGTTGTTCTACTGATTTTTTGTTTGAAAGTTGGCATGCCTTTATAATGTAACATTAATGGATCAAACCCATATTGCAAGAGCCATTAGATCATCATCTCATCATATACCCCAAGATGATATCCAAGCCTTCTAGTATGACATGAATAATCTCAGTAGTGATTTTGCATAATTTTCTCATAAATTAAACTCAGTTTTAAAAAGCTTGACAAGTTTATTTTCTTGTAGATTTTTTTTAACATAAAGGAGGATTGCGATATACCTCTTATTTTAAGGATACCTTTTTGAGCTACAAGTAAAAGTTTAATTGATGAGTTACAAAGAAAGTTAATCCTTAGAAGGCAAGATAAACAAGTCACCTTTAATGTTTTTGAAGCTATTAAATATCCCTTTAATGATGAAATTGGTTTTGCAATAAATACCTTTGACCATGAAGTTAACTCTTCTTCTTTGATAGATTTGATGAAGGAGAAATTTTTTAGAGTTTTAAAGGAGCATATGAAAGCCTGAGGGTAGACAACAACTGACATCAAGGGAATCAATCCTTTCATTTACATGCACAAAATTCTTATGCAAGAAGGTTATAAGCCTAACACCAAAGAAGGCTAAACTTAAGTATTCAAGATGTAGTAAAGGATGAGGTGGTTAAATTACTGAATGCATGTATAATCTATTCTATTTCTAATAGCTCATGGGTAAGTTCAATTTAAATAGTACTTAAAAAGGAAGGTATGATTCTTATGAAGAATGATCCAAATGAATGGATTCTTACTAGGACAATGATTAGGTGGTGGGTTTGTATGAATTATAAAAGGTTAAATGATACCTCTAGAAAAAGGGGTAAAGTGATTATTTGGAGTTAATTTATTTAACTTTTACATATTTTACTTTCTTTTGTACGAAAGGGGCAAAGTGAATATTTTGAGTTAATTTATTTAGCTTTTACATATTTTAGTTTCTTTTGTAAGGGGAAAAGTGAATATTTAGAGTTAATTTGATCCACAAATGTGAAAAATTATTGATAGAGGAGAGAAAAGAAAAATAAGAGAATCCTTAAAAGGTGTCTTTTTCAAATTTAGAGATTTACTTTAATGAGAACGTTAGAGATTGAAAGCTTTAAAAGATGCAAGAGGGAGGTCTATTACACATTCTAGAAGGCCCAATAACACGAGTTAAAGCCAAAAAGATGAAATAAGCACTAAATGGGCTGATTAAGGACATTTAGGTCAATCGAGCTACAAATGGTGCAAATTCAAACTTGGAAGAGTCAAGGCCTTATTAACATGATTGGTGTACTTAATGGGTCGGGAGTATATGATAGCATTCACTCCAAAATATTAGTTTATCCTAAATAAGTGATTGAATAAAAGTGAGTTTTTTATGTAAAAATTTGTCCTAGATAGGAATTCCTCTTAAAAAGGATTTGTCCTAAATAAGAATTTATACCTCTTTACGATCGTTATCTTAGCCTATAAATAGGCACCACCTTGTAAGTTCTGGAACATCAGACAACTTTGAGAGAAATAAAAAGCAAGGGTTTGCTTTTTTGGTTCTTTCGAAAACTAACAAACTTACCAAGAGGTAACTCTTTTTGTGACGTTCAACTCAACTTATCACTCCCAATTCCTTTCTTTTCTGAAGTATGGCGTCCATATTCTTTTGAAATACCTTAGGTTCATGTTCCTTTGAATGTTGGGTCTAGGGTTTATGTTATTATAGTATGATTTAGCTTTGTTGGATATTCTTTGATTCCTTGTGTGCATTGGGTCTCTAAGCCACATCTTTTTGGGGTTTTTCCCATCAATTTGTATTAGAGCCTGGCTCTAAATCAAGTTGGATCAACTTATTCTTTAATTTAGTTTGCCTACTAAGCGCATTACCATTCAAATTTGCTAATTTGTTCATTTGTAACCCTTCTCACTTTGCTTTTTGTTTGACATCATAACTATCAAAAGATGTGCTAATTATTGTCTCTATGTATTTTACTATTGTTGATAAAAGAAAGAAAAAGACATCAAATTCAAGTTATTGATAAAAGTTAAAAAGTTTGGTCATATTGGCCACAATAATAATATAGTTTCCTTACTTAACTCCAATTTTGCCATCTATTTTCTTGTTATGTCATCCAAGTTTGTCCTCTAGGTTTAACTCCTTATCCTAATTTTTGTGATTTTAGTTCATTAAATTCATTTGCCTTGGTATTCTTTTTCATTTTTTTTACTCCTTGTTCTCCAATTTGTTCAATTCTACATCATTTATCTTATTTTGTTCAAAATCAATCCTCTTGATTTAGTTTGTTTAGTTCTCTAAAGAGTTGAAAGGAGAAATTTAAGTGGAAAAACGCAAGAGTGCAAATTCATATTAAGAAAAAAGCCATAAAAGGTTTACATACAAGGGAGTGTGACACCTTTTCTTTTAAGTGAGACACATGTAAGACTGTTCTATAAGGTATCTTAATCATTTTTTATGAGAACCATGGAGATGATGGGTGGAAGGCTTTAATAGGTGCAAGAGGTCCATTGCACATTCCAAAAGGCCCAATAACATGAGCTAGAGCTTTAATGGATGCTAGAGGTCCATTGCGCCTTCCAGAAGGCTCAATAACATGAGCTAGAGCCAAAAAATTAAAGAAGCACTAAATGGGCTGATTAAGGACTTTCAGGCCAAAGTGGTTGAATTGCAACACTATGTAGAATTAGAAGACATGGCGCACATGATAATGAAGGTTGACAAATAGCTTAAACAAAAGGGTTCCAAGTGGTTTGGGTAGAATCTGGGTTCTACCTCATCTGGGAAGCTGAATTGGAGTAAAAGGGACAAGAATGCCAATTACAAGATAAAAGTCGAGCTATCCAAGCCCAATAATGTGGGTTCTAACATGGAGGTAGGTATTTCTAACCCCCAACCAAGTAGAAATAGAGATGTTAAATGCTTTAAGTGCTTAGGTAGGGGTTACATTGCAGCTTAATGTCCAAGTAAGCATGCAATGATCTTGAGAGGTAATGGTGATGTTGAAATTGCAAGTGAATCAGATGATGATTATATGTCATCATTAGAGGGTGAAAGTGATGGAGAGAAGTATCTAGTTAATGGAGTAGCTCTCGTTGCAAGGTGAGCATTGAATGTGCAAGTGAAGGAAGAAAATGAGGTGCAATGAGATAACATCTTTCAAACGAGGTGTCTCATCAAAGATAAGGTATGTAGTATGATTATTGACGGTGGGAGTTACACTAATGTTGCTAGTACAAATATGGTTGAAAAGTTGAATTTATCTACTATGAAGCATCACAAGCCATATTGGTTGAATGAGAGTGGTGAAGTCAAGGTAAATAAGCAAATGATTGTGTCATTTTCTGTCGAAAGGTACCCTGATGAAGTTTTATGTGATGTTGTACCTATGTATGTAGGGCATATTCTATTAGGAAGGCCATGACAATTTGATAGGTGAGTTTTGCATGATGACTTCAAGAATTCATATTCCTTTGTAATGAATGAAAAACCCATCACTCCTGTATCATTATCACTTCAACAACCATATGAGGATCAGTTAAGGATTAAAAATGAGAGTGAATAGAAAAAGGAGATTGAAAAAAGAGAAAAGAAAGGAGAAAATGTGAGGACACAAAAGAGAGAGGAGAAAGTGTGAGGACACAAGAGAGAGAGGAGAAAATGTGAGGACATAAGAAAGAGTGAAGAAAATGGAAAGTTTCTATGCAAAAAAAAAGTGATGTCAAAAGAGCATTTTATACCAAATAGCCTATGATTGTACTTTTGTACAAAGAGGTTTATTTTAACACTAACAAATTTAACTCGTCTTTGCCTAGTGTTGTTATTTCTCTTTTGTAGGAATTTGAAGATGTATTCCCTAATGATGTCCCAAGTGGATTACCACCTAAGAGAGGAATTGAGCATCAAATTGATTTTATCCCTAGTGCATCCATCCTAAACTAACCAGCATATGGAAGTAATCCTAAGGAGACAAAAGATCTTTAAAGGCAGGTTGAGGAATTTATTTCAAAGGGATATATGAGGGAAAGCATGAGTCCTTGTGCGGTTCCTGTCTTACTTGTACCCAAGAAAGATGGAACTTGGAGGATGTGTGTTGACTATTGAGCGATCAACAAAATTACTACTTTGGAGACATGGCAGCATTACCTTTGGCCTGAGGAGTTTGTCATCCATACCAACCATGAATTCATGAAGCACTTGAGGGGACAAGGAAAGTTGAACAAAAGACATGCCAAATAGATGGAATTCATTGAGGTCTTTTCCTACATAATCAAATATAAAGAAGGTGATGATTCAAGGACGAATCCTTTTAAGGAGAGGGGGAATGATGAGAACCTTAGAGATGATGGGTGGAAGGCTTCAAAAGATGCAAGAGGTCCATTGCACATTCCAAAAGGCCTAATAACATAAGTTAGACCCAAAAAGATAAAAGAAGCACTAAATGAGTTGATTAAGGACATTCAAGCCAACCTAGCTACAAATGGTGTGAATTCAAGTTTGGAAGTGAGGAGAACCTTAGAGATAATGGGTGGAAGGCTTTAAACAATGCAAGAGGTTAATTGTATATTCTAGAAGACCCAATAACACGAGCTAGAGCCAAAAAGATGAAAGAAGCACTAAATGGGTTGATTAAGGACATTCAAACCAACCAAGTTTCAAATGGTGTGATTGGAGTTTATTAATATGATTAGAGTCCTTAATGGGTTAGGAATAAGTAATAACATTCACTCCTAATTAGGTGTTTATTGTCTGTGTAAGAATTTGTCCCTAGATAGGAATTCTTCCCAAATAAGGATTTTTCCTAAGTAGGAATTTATGCATCTTTAGGATTGTTATCTTACCCTATAAATAGGCACCTCCTTGCATGCTCTAGATCATTAAACAACTTTAAGAGAAAGAAAAAACAAGGGTTTTCTCCTTCGATTCTTTCGAGAACTAACGAACTTGTCAAGAGGTACTTCTTCTTATGGAGTTCAACTCGACTTATCATTGTCAATTCCTTTCTTTTGTAGAGTGTGGCATCCATATCCTTCTTAAATACCCTAGGTTTGTGTTCCTTTGAATGTTGGGTCTAGGGCTTGTGTTATTATAGTCTGATTTAGCTTTCTTGGATGTTCTTTGATTCGTTGTGTGCATTGGGTCCCTAAGCCACGTCTTTTTGGGGGTTTTCACATCAGTTGGTATCAGAACCTAGTTCTAAATCAGGTTGAATCAACTCATTCTTCCAATTTCAACCTTATAATTTATTTATGTCTATTTATTTTGTCTATTAAGTGCATTGCCATTCAAATGCACTAATCTATTTGTTTGCGATCCTTCTCTCTTTGCTTGTTTGTTTGAGATCATAACTATTAAAAATGTGCTAATTTCAATTCCAATTGATGTGTCTAAGTATTCTACTGTTGCTTTGTATTGAGCAAAAGAAAAGAAAAAAAAAAGAAAGAGCAACCAAAAAAAAAAAAGCAAAAAAGAAGAGAAATAAAAGCATAAAGGTATCAAATTCAAGTTATTGATAAAAGTAAATAGTTTGGTCATATTAGCCATAATAATAATATAGTTTTCTTACTCAACCCCAATTTTGTCATCTATTTTTTTGTTTTGTTATCCAAGATTGTCCTTTAGATTTAACCTCTAATCTTGATTTTTGTGAGTTTAATTCATTAAATTTGTTTGCCTTGATATCTTTTGTTGTTTTTTTTTAACTCCTTGTTCTTCAATTAATTCAATTCTAGTCATTTAACTTATTTTGTTGAAAATCAATCCTTTTGATTTAGTTTGTTTAGTTCTTCAAAGAGTTAAAAGGGGAAATTTGAGTGGTAAAAGGCAAGAGTGCAAATTCATATCAAGATAAAGCCATAAAAAGTGTAAACAAAAGGGAGAGTGACATCTCTCCTTTTAAGTGAAACATGTGATGGAGTGCCTTGTGAGGTATCCTAATCATTTTGTGCAAAAGTAATACTATGACTTCCATAGACAAAGGTGCAGCTCAAGAGGGAGTTTGTGATGTGTCCTTCATGATCAAACCTACGCAACAATAATTTGAGTGCATGAATACCAGATTTGATGATAAAAGGGAGAGGATGGAAGAGTAATACAATAGTAGAGTTACAAAGGATCCATGGGGAATATGAGGCTCTTAAAGCAATAAAGCAATTGAGACGTGTCTATGACCATGAAGATGATGTAGAAGATGATGAATTTGACGATTGAACTATTGTGGTTAAAACTGCTAACAATAGAAGGGATTAGAGAGATTATGGGAGGCAACTATGACCGTGCTTTGGGCAATATTAAAATCACAATTCCTCCATTCCAAGGTAAGAATGATCCTATTGAGTACCTAAAATGGGTGAAGAAGGTTGAATTGGTTGTTGATTACCATAACTATTTCAAGGAGAAAAAGGTAAAACTTGTTGTCGTTGAATTTACTAATAATGCTATTATTTGGTGGGATCAACTTATTTGGACTAAGAG
This sequence comes from Bruguiera gymnorhiza, assembly GCA_020883675.1. Classification (NCBI taxonomy): domain Eukaryota; kingdom Viridiplantae; phylum Streptophyta; class Magnoliopsida; order Malpighiales; family Rhizophoraceae; genus Bruguiera; species Bruguiera gymnorhiza. Next base: position 92,014 of record JAIRCJ010000237.1, on the reverse strand, counting down.
AAGGACTCATGAGCAGCCTATTGATACATGGAAGGAGATGAAGGCTATCATGAGGAGGAGATTTGTCCCTAATCACTATTACAGGGAGTTGTACCAAAGGCTATAAGGGCTCATTTAGGGCACCAAAAGTTTAGAGGACTATTATAAGGATATGGAGATTGCCATGATTAGAGTCAATGTGGAAGAAGATAGAGAGGTAACCATGGCTTCATTTATGCAAGGGCTAAATAGAGACATAGCCAATGTGGTTGAATTACAACACTATATGGAATTAGAAGACATGGTGCACATAGCAATGAAAGTTGAAAGACAACTTAAACAAAAGGGTTCCACATGGTTTGGGTAGAATTCAGGTTCTAGCTTATCTTAAAATCCAAATTGGAGTAAAAGGGATGAGAAGGTAGATTACAAGTCTAAAGCAGAGCTATCCAAGAGTAATAATATGGGTTCAAACAAGGAGGCAGGTATTTTTGACCCCCAACCAAGTAGAAATAGAGATTTTAAATGTTTTAAGTGTTTAGGCAGGGGTCATATTGCATCATAATGTCCAAATAAGTGTGTAATGATCTTAAGAGGTAATGATCTTTAATCAGATGATGATTATGTGCCATCATCAGAGGGTGAAAGTAATGGAGAGGAGTATCCGGTTAATGGAGTAGCTCTCATCATAAGGCAAGCATTGAATATGCAAGTAAAGGAAGAAAATGAGGTGCAATGAAATAACATCTTTTAGATGAGGTGTCTCATAAAAAATAAGGTATGTAGTATGATTATTAATGGCGGGAGTTGCACTAATGTTGCTAGCACAACTATGGTTGAAAAGCTGAATTTACCTACTATGAAGCATCCTATGCCATATATGATAAGAACCTTAGAGATGATGGGTGGAAGGCCTTAAAGGATGCAAAAGGTCGATTGCACATTCCAGAAGGCCCAATAACATGAGCTAGAGCCAAAAAGATGAAAGAAGCTCTAAATGGGTTGATTAAGGACATTTAGGCCAACCAAACTTCAAATGGTGTGAACTCAAGCTTGAAATAGAGTCTAGGCCTTATTAATATGATTAGAGTACCTAATGGGTCAAGACTAAGTAGTAGCATTCACTCCTAATTAAGAGTTTATTGTCTATGTAAGAATTTGTCCCTATATAGGAATTCCTCTTAAATAAGGATTTTTTCTGAGTAGGAATTTGTGCCTCTTTAGGATTGCTATCCTAGCCTGTAAATAGACCCCTTTGTAAGCTCTGGAAAATGAGACAATTTTGAGTGAAATAGAAAGCAAGGGTTTTTCTCCCTCGGGTCTTTTGAGAACTAAAGAATAAGAGGTACTTCTTCTTATGGCGTTCAAATTGACTTATCACTCCTAATTCCTTTCTTTTCTAGAGTGTGGCATCCATATCCTTCTTAAATACCCTAGGTTCGTGTTCCTTTGAATGTTGGGTCTAGGGTTTGTGTTATTAAACTTTGATTTAGCTTTCCTTGTTGTTCTTTGATTCCTTGTGTGCATTGGGTCCCTAAAGCATATCTTTTTGGGGTTTTTCGCATCAATATAAGGTTCAATGGTTGAATGAGAGTGGTGAAGTCAAGGTAAATAAGTAAGTGCTCATGTCATTTTCTATCAAAAGTTGCCATGATGAAGTTTTATGTGATGTTGTACCTATGCATGCAAGGCTTATTCTATTAGGAAGGCCATGGCAGTTTGATAGGTAAGTTATGCGTGATGGCATCAATAATCAATATTCCTTTGTAATGAATGACAAACCCATCACTCTTGTACCATTATCACCTTAACAAACTTATGTGGATTAGTTAAGGATTAAAAATGAGAGTGAACTGAAAAGAGAAAAGGGTGGAGAAAACGTAAGGACATAAGAGAGAGAAGAAAACAAAAGTTTTTATGTAAAAGAAAGTGATGTTAAAAGAGGCTTTGTACTTTTATGCCTAACATCTTATGATCATACCTTTGTACAAAGAGGCTTATTTTAACACTAACAAGTTTAACCTATCTTTGCCTAGTGTAGTTATTTCTTTTTTGCAAGAATTTGAAGATGTATTCTTTGATAATGTCCTAATTGGATTGCCACCTAAGAGAGGAATTGAGTATCAAATTGATTTATCCCTGGTGCATCTATCCTAAACTGGCCAGCATATAGGAGTAATCTCGAGGAGACAAAGGAGCTTTAAAAGCAAGTTTAGAAACTTATTTTGAAGGGATATGTGAGGAAAAGCATTAGTCCATGTATGGTTTCCATCCTACTTCTAAGACAGATGGAACTTGGAGGATGTGTGTTGACTATCGAGCAATCAATAAAATCACTATAAAGTATCGTTGCCCCTTACCTAGGTTAGATGACATGTCAGATGAATTCCATGGTTCATTTGTCTTTTCTAAAATTGTTTTGAAAAGTGGATATTACCAGGTTAGGATGGGAGAGAGAGATGAGTGGTAAACAACTTTCAAAACTATGTATGGTTTGTATGAAAGATTGGTTATGCCATTTGGTCTTACTAATGCACTAAGCACTTTTATGGGACTAATAAATCATGTTTTATGTCCATTCATTGGTAAATTTGTATCCATCATCTTTTACATTCTATTTTAATTGTTTTACATTCTAAGAAATTGTATGCTAACTTGAAGAAATATTCATTTTGTACTAATCATATCACATTTTATGGCTATATTGTGAGTGCTAAAGGAATTGAGGTTGAAGAGTAAAAATTTAGGGCAATTAGTGATATGAGTAGTTTTCATTGTTTAGCTACTTTTTATAAACGTTTTGTTAGGGACTTTAGCACTATTGATGCACCACTAACTAAGATTATGAAAAAGAACATGACTTTTAGGTGGGGTAGTGATCAATACAAGGTTTTAATTGCATCAAGAAAAAATTAAGTTATACACACTTACTGGTTTTACCTAACTTTGTGTAAACTTTTGAGATTGAGTGTGATGCTTCAAGTATTGGCATTAGAGCTATTTTGATGCAAGAAAGATGCCTAATTGCCTACTTTAATGAAAAGCTTAGTAGAGCAAGCCTTAATACTACTTATGGTAAAGAGATGTATGCATTGGTATGGGCTTTGGAGACATGACAACATTACCTTTGGCCCAATGAGTTTGTCATCCATACTAAACATGAATCCTTGAAGCACTTAAAGGGACAAGGAAAGTTAAACAAAAGACATGCCAAGTGGATTGAATTTAGTGAGACCTTTCCCTACATCATCAAATATAAACAAGGTATGGAAAATGTGATAGTTGATGCATTATCTCGCAAGTATGCTCGTTACACTTATTGCAAAATTATTAGGATTTGAATATATTAAAAATTTATATGTGAATGATCCTAACCTTGCTAATGTGCATGGGGCGTGTGAGAAGTCAACCTTTGAGAAGTTTTATAGGCATGAGGGTTTCTTATTTAGGGAAAATCATTTATGTGTGGCTATGAGTTCTTTGAGGGAGTTAGTTGTGAAAGAAGCTCGTGTGGGTGGTCTAATGGGTCATTTCAAAGTAAGGAAAAACCTAAATGTCCTAACTAAACATTTCTTTTGGCCACACATGAAACAAGATGTTGAGAGGTTATGTAAGAAATGCATAACATGCAAATCCAATAGAGTTAATAGATTAAAAGGATAAAAAATTTCAAATGGTGGATAATGAGTAGCAAAATGAACACTTTTGTTATAAGCAAACTTTGATTATGGCAAGCACTCCTCTTAATGCTTTAAGTTCTTTCAACTAATAGCATGCAAAAAAGTTGATAAAGTTCTATATACCACTTTAATTTATCCATCTATTTGTGGATGAAAAGAAGTTTAAGAACTTGGCATATAGGTTTGAAACTATGCTTCCTAGCATACCACACAAACATACTATATCTAGATAGCTTATCTTTGGTAGTTTAATTGATAAGAGATTAATTGAAGAGCTTCTCTCAATTAACAATGAAATAAGAAAAGATTTAAAATCATAGATTTTGTCATTATTCTAAGCCAAATATTCAATTAAAAAATTAATGAACTTTAGGGTCAATGATCAATGTGTGAATCTAATGGTCTAAATATCCTTATTATCGAAGGTGTGTTCATCTATTCTTTTATCTATAATCAGCTTTTTATTTAGATTTTTATTAATGTAATTAAAACCAAATTCCTCCCTCTTTGTTCTTTTTTTTATGTGAACTTAGTGGGGCAGAGATCTTTTTATTAATTGATTAATCAAAACTTAATTTTTATGGATTTGACCTCTACTTGCCTTTATTACAAACTTATTAATTAAGTAATTCAAAGTAATTTTGATTTATTTGGCACACATCATATCACTTATGGTCCTCTGAATCCATTGAATTCCATCAAACAAAGGAGTCATTGATCTTGATTACCTTTTCTTACTAGGTTGGAATTGTTTAATTCTTGAAGGATGAGATTGTAACTTCATTTGTTACTAACAAGGCTTCTTCTTGGTCATAAAGACTCATTCACACAAAATGACCATGAAATTAAATTTTGTATTTACACCAAACATTACATTTAGTGTGACAAGGACCTTCATACAACATTAATACTCTCAATCCACTAAATTTCATTTAATAAAGGCGACATTGATCATGGAAATTGAATTATTCAATTTTTGAAAGATGAGACCATCACTTTATTTCTCACTAGTAAGGTTTATTCTTTAATTTCAAAGACTCATTCACACAAAACCATCATTAAAGTAGCTTTTGTCTTTACACTAATTATTATATTTATTATGACCATTACATCTATACAACTTTAGCACTCTAAATCCAATGAATTTCATTAAGTAAAGGAATTAAGGATCTTCATTAGCTTTTCTTATTAGGTTTGAATGGTTTAATTACTAAAAGATGAGACCATCACTTCACTTGTTACTAACAAGGTTTCTCTACTCGTTACAAGGACTCATTTATAGAAAATCATCGTGAAATTAATTGTTTTGACTACAAAAATTATTATATTCATTGTGTCAAGCACATCCTTTCATCTCTTACTAACAAGGTTTCTCTACTTGTTACAAGGACTTATTTAGAGAAAATCATCATGAAATTAATTGTTTCGACTACAAAAATCATTATATTCATTGCGTCAAGCATATCCTTTCAACTTTGGCACTCTAAGTCCATTGAATTTCATTAAGGAAAAGGAGTCAAAGAACTTCATTATCTTTTCCTTTCAGGTTTGAATATTTAAATTCCTAAAGGATAAGCCCATAACTTTATTTCATACTAAGAAAACTTTTCTTTTATCACACGAAGTCATTCACACAAAATGACACAAAATGATCATGAAATTATTTTATGTTTACACTAAACATTATATTCATTATGATGACACATCCTGAAAACTCTAAGAAAACTAAATTAGGTTCAATAAGAGTTAAGAAAAAAAAAACACTTGATAAAAGTCTCTCAAATTTCTTGTTAAAAAAGAATCAATCAGCCAACATCTCACAAAAGAGGGTTACACACCTATTGATGATATCCATGGAGGAGCCAATGCATGAATGGCTTCTAAGGATCCATTGAACATTAATAAAGAGCCCATTGACACATACAAGGGCTAAAAAGATGAAAGAAGTACTAAATAGGTTGATTGAGGATATTTGAGCCAACCAAATAACAAATGGCATGAATTCAAACTTAAAAGAAGACCAAAGTTACATTAATATGATTGAAGTGTTTAATGGGTCAAGGTGAGTAATAAAATCCACTTCTAAATAGGAGTTTGTTATAAAGTGAGAGGTTATAAAATAAAAGTTTACAATAAAATAAGAGTGCTTCTATATTTTAGGAATATATCATTGTCTCTACTTTTAGGATTAGGGTTATTACTTCAGCCTATAAATAGGCTTGATTTTATTGTTAAAAGATATAAATCATTAGTGAAAATAAAAGTGAGAATTTTCTGTTTTGGTTCATCATTGAACTCTGTGAACTTATCAAGGTTATTGTCTTGTAGCATTCCAACCAAACTTATCACTGCCAAATCCCTTCTTTTTAGAGTGTGGCATCCATATCCTTCTTTATATGTTTGGTTTGTGATGAGAACTAGAGAGATAATGGGTGGAAGGCTTCAATGGATGCAAGAGGTCCATTGCACATTCCAGAAGGCCCAATAATATGAGCTGAAGTTTTAATGGATGCAAGAGGTCCATTACACATTCCAAAAGGCCTAATAACATGAGCTAAAGCCAAAAAGATTAAAGAAGCACTAGATGGCCTGATTAAGGACATTCAGGCCAACCAAGCTTTAAATGGTGCGAATTCAAGTTTGAAAGAAAGTCCAGGCCTAATTAATATAATTGGAATAGTTAATGGGGTAGACTAAGCAATATCTTTCACTCCTAAATAAGAGTTTATTGTTTGTGTAAGAATTTTTCCCTAAATAGGAATTCCTCCTAAATAAGGATTTGTCCTAAGTAGGAATTTGCGCCTCTTTAGGATTGTTATCTTAGCCTATAAATAGGCACCTCTTGTAAGCTTAGGAAAATCAGACAACTTTAAGTGAAATAGAAAGCAAGGGTTTTTCTCCCTTGGATCTTTTGAGAACTAAAGAACTTATCAAGAGGTATTTCTTCTTGTGACGTTCAAATTGACTTATCACTCCCAATTTCTTTCTTTTATGGAGTGTGACGTTTATATCTTTCTTAAATACCATAGGTTCATGTTCCTTCAAATGTTGGGTCAAGGGTTTGTGTTATTAAACTCTGATTTAACTTTCCTAGTTGTTCTTTGATTCCTTGTGTGTGTTAGGTCCCTAAGCCATATCTTTTTGGGGTTTTCCGCATTAATTTGTGTTTCTTTGAACCTTGGTTCTAGGTTTATACCTTTGGTTCATGTTCCTTTCACATCTTTTTGGGGTTTTTTGTATTAATTTGTGTTCCTTTGAACCTTGGGTCTAGGTTTATACCTTTGGTTCATGTTCCTTTGAACATTAGGTGAAGGTTTAGCTTTGTTAAACCTAATTTAACTTTTTTGGGATTTTGAATTCCTTAATTTTCTTGTGGATCTCATTGTGCTTTTGGGATTTATATTAGTTGATATAAAACTTTTAGGGTTTAAATTAGGTTTACTTAACTAAATTTGAATTTTTATCTTACTCTTCTTTTGGCCAACTTTTATAACCTCTTACTTTTTGAATCCACCAAAGCCTAGTTTATCTCTTCTTGTCTTTAAATTTAAGCAAAAGAAAAAAAAAAAGAGAAAGAAATAGAAATAAAAGAGCAATAATAAAATAAAAAAATAATCCACTTTGATGCAATAGCTCAACCGTTTGGTCAAACTAGCCATAATAACAATCTAATCCTCGAGTTTGACTTTACTTCCAAGATCTATTTTCCTATTCTATCACCCAGGTACTTGTTTCCTTTCAGTTTACTTCCTTTAATTTATTTTCCTTGATGTCCCTTTGTTGTTTTCTAATTTCTTATTTTTCATCAAGTCAATTATATCCTATTTATTTTATTTTGTGAGTTGTTTCGCCTAAGATTAATCTTCTTGATTTAGCTTGTTTAGTTCCTTAAAGAGCTAAAAAGGGAAGTATGAGTGGTAAAAGGCATAAGTGTGAGCTCATTATAAGAAAGTAAACATGAGGGTTGAGTAACAATAATTAAAAGAAGCAAGTGCGGGAGTGCGTGTGAGGTTATTTTTTAATGTTTTTGATGCAGGTTAAGAACATGGCTTCAAAAGATAAGGGAGTGAGTAAGGAATGTAGGAAGGATGATTTGTTCATACTTTAAGCTATATAATAACATTTTGAGTGCATAAATATTGGGTTTGGTGAGACAAGAGATCAGATGGAGAGGCAAGATGCTATTATAGCTAATTTGCAAAGGGGACAGACACAGGAATCTCCTAATGCATGAAGGCAAGAGAGGTGTAATCATTATGATGACTACAATGATGACAGAGATAATGATGCTGATTTTGATGATCTAGTAAATACAAAAGTAATTACAATGAAAGGAGATGGATGCCTTGTTAGCAAGAAATGAAACAACATTTTGAACCTTCACATATTGAGCCATAAAATCCCTATAGGATAAACTAATTAAGATCAATAACTACTTTGTTTGGTGGAATTCAATGAACATAGAGTCCAAAGCTGTAAGGATGTGCTTGTTATAAGAAATATATTGTTTGGTGCAGTCACAAAAGTTAATTTCATGGTTAGTTTGTTTGAATAAGTTGTTGCCATAAAAGGAAAAACCTAGTTAGCTAAAAATGAAGTGATGGGCTCATCTTTCAAGAATTGAACCATTCAATCCCTGTAACAAAAATGAATCAATATCAATGACTCCTTGTTTGACAGAATCCAATAAATTCAATGTGTTAAAGGTCCAAAGACATGCTTGTTGCAAGTAATATAAAGCTTGGTGTACTTAGAAAAGTTAATTTCACTATCATCTTGTTTGAATGAGTTCTTGCAAAGAAAGGAGCATCCTTGTTGGGAAGAAATAATGATGCAGAAAACCCCAAAAAGATGTGGCTTAGGGACCCATGCACACAAAGAATCAAAGAACAACCAGGAAAGCTAAATCAGACTCTAATAACAAAAGCCCTAGACCCAACATTTAAAGGAACACAAACCTAGGGTATTTAAGAAGAATATGGATGCTACACTCCAGAAAAAAAAGGAATAGGGAGTGATAAGTCAATTTCAGCGCCCCAAGAAGAAGTATGTCTTGATAAAACCCTTACTTTCTATTTCATTCAAAATTGTCTAATCTTTTAGAACTTACAAGAGGTGCCTATTTATAGGCTAAGATAGCAATCCTAAAGAGGCATAAATTCTTACTTAAGAAAAATCCTTATTTAGGAGGAATTCCTATCTAGGGAAAATTTCTTACACAAACAATAAACTCCTAATTAGGAGTGAATGCTATTACTTAGTCCTGACCCGTTAGGTACTCCAATCATATTAATAAGGCCGGGACTCTCTCTCAAACTTGAATTCACATCATTTGAAACTTGGTTGGCCTAAATGTCCTCAATCAGGTCATTTAGTGCCTCTTTCATCTCTTCGGCTCTAGCTTGTGTTATTAAGCCTTTTGGAATGTGCAATGGACCTTTTGCATCCTTTAAGGACTTCCACCCATTATCTCTAAGGATCTCATCATTCCCCCTTTCCTCAAAAGGATTTGTCCTTGAATCATCACTTACATCAAAAGGGGAAAGATTAGAAACATTAAACATCACATTCATATTATACTCACCAGGAAGGTCCTACTTATAAGCATTGTCATTAATTCGTGCTACAACTTGAAATGGACCATCTCCTATAGGTTATAGCTTTGAACGCCTCTGAGTCGGGAACCATTCTTTGCACATATGCACCCAAACCCAATCACTTAAACACCACCTGCTTTCATCCCTTATTGACATAGGATGCATATTGCTCAGTTCATTTTTCAATATGTCACCACACCTTCTCATGCAATTTTTTCACCATGTCAGCCTTGCATTGATCATTTAAGCTAGCATACTAATTGATAGGTATAGGTACCAAATCAAAAGGAGTCAGCGGATTAAAACCATAAAAAATTTCAAATGGAGAGTAACTAGTAATAAAAGGAACACTCGTATTATATGCAAACTCAATATGTGGTAAACATTCTTCCCATGCTTTCAAATTCGTTTGAATAATAACATGCAAAAGAGTAGAAAGAGTGCGATTAACCACCTTAGTCTGCCCATCAGTTTCTGGATGACAAGTAGTTGAAAATAATAGCTTAGTACCTAACTTACCCCACAAAGTCTTCTAGAAGTAGCTTAAGAACTTTGTATCCCAGTCTAAAATGATGCTTTGTGGCATGCCATGCAAACATACTATTTCTTTAAAGAATAAGTCAACCACATTGCTAACATCGTCAGTTTTATGGCATGGAATGAAGTGTGCCATCTTTGAAAATCTATCAACAATAACAAATACAAAATCCCTACCCCTTTTTTATCACGACAACCCTACTACAAAGTTTATAGATAAATCAACCCAAGGATGGCTAAGTATGGGTAAGGGGGTATATAAGCCATGGGATAAAACTCTAGATTTAGCTTGTTTGCATGTTATGCATTTCTCACATATCCTCTCAACATCTTGTTTCATGCGTGGCCAAAAGAAATGTTCATTTAGGACATCTAGAGTTTTCCTAACTTCGAAATGACCCATTAGACCACCCTTATGGGCTTCTCTTACAACCAACTCCCTCAAAGAACTCATGGACATGCATAAATGATTTTCCCTAAATAAGAAACCCCTATACCTATAAAACTTCTCAAAGGTTGACTTCTTATATGCTCCATACACATTAGCAAAGTCAGGATCATTCACATATAAATCTTTAATATGTTCAAATCCTGGTGAGTTTGCAATTAGTGTAGAGATAAGGGCATACCTGCAAGATAATGCATCAGCTACCACATTTTCCTTACCTTGTTTATATTTGATGATGTAAGGAAAGGTTTGAATGAATTTAATCCATTTAGAAAGTCTTTTGTTCAACTTTTCTTGTACAAGTAGGAGAGGCGCTGCACAAGGATGCATGCTTTCCCGTACATATCCTTTTGAAATAAGCTCCTCAACTTGCTTTTGAAGCTCTTATGTCTCCTTAGGATTACTCTTATATGTTGGCCGATTAGGGATGGATGCACTAGAGATGAAATTAATTTGATGCTCAATTCCTCTCTTAGGTGGCAATCCACTTAGGACATTACTAGGAAATACATCTTCAAATTCCTACAATAAAGCAACAACAACACTAGGTAAAGACGGTTCAAACTTGTTAGTGTTAAAATAAGCCTCTTTGTACAAAAGTATGATCATAGGTTGTTTGGCTTCTGATAGAAAATGACACGAGCACTTGCTTATTTACCTTGATTTCATAACTCTCATTCAACCATGGCTATGCTAGCAATATTAGTGTAAGTACCACCATCAATAATCATACTACATACCTTATCTTTGATAAGACACCTCATCTAAAAGATGTTATCTTGTTGCGCCTCATTTTCTTCCTTTACTTGCACATTCAATGCTCGCCTTGTGACAAGAGCTACTCCATTAACAGTATACTCCTCTTGATCATTTTCACCCTTTGATGATGACATGGAATCATCATTTGATTCACTTGTAGTTTCAACATCATCGTTACCTCTTAAAATCATTGCACACTTATTTGGACATTGAGATGCAATGTGACCCCTACCTAAACACTTAAAACATTTAACATCTCTATTTCTACTTGGTTAGGGGTCATAATTACCTACCTTCTTGTTAGAACCCACATTATTGCACTTGAATAGTTTTTCTTTGGACTTGTAATCAGCCTTCTCATTCCTTTTACTCCAATTTGGCTTCCAAGACGAGGTAGAACCCGAGTTCCGCCTAAACCGTGTGGAACCCTTTTGTTTAAGTTGTCTTTCAATTTTCATTGCCATGTGCACCATGTCTTCTAATTCCACATAATGTTGCAATTCAACCATGTTGGCTATGTCTCTATTTAGCCCTTGCAAAAATTAAGTCATGGTTGCCTCTTTATCTTCTTCTACATTTGCCCTAATCATGACAATCTTCATCTCCTTATGGTAGTCCTCCACACTTTTGGTGCCCTAAGTGAGCCCTTGCAGTCTTTGGTACAACTCCCTGTAATAGTGATTAGGGACAAACCTCCCTTTTATGATAGCCTTCATCTCCTCCCATGTATCAATAGGTCGCTCATGATTCCTTCTCCTAGTCAAAACAAGTTGATCCCACCAAATAATAGCATAATCAGTAAATTCAATAGTAGCAAGCTTTACCTTTTTCTCCTCAAAATAATTATGGCAATCGAAAACCAATTTAACCTTCTTCTCCCATTTTAGGTACGCATCAAGATCATTCTTACCTTAGAATGGAGGAATTGTCATTTTAATATTGCCCAAATCATGGTCATAGGTGCCTTGCCTCCCAAATTCTCTCCAATCCCTTCTATTGTTAGTAGTTCTAACCATAGTAATTCGATCATCAAATACATCATCTTCATGGTCATAGACATGTCTCAATTCCCTTCTTGCTTTAGGAGCCTTATATTCCCCATGCCTCCTTTGCAATTTTGCTATGGTATTAGTTTGCTCCTCCATCCTCTTCCTCATATCATCAAATCTGGTATTGATGCATTTAAATTGTTGTTGCATAGCTTTGATCATGAAGGACACATCACTAGCTCCCTCCTAAGTTGCACCTTTGTCTTTGGACGTCATAGTATTACTTCTATACAAAATAATTAGGATACCTCACAAAACACTCCCTTACGTGCTTCACTCAAAAGAAGGTGTCACACTCCCTTGTGTTTACACTCTTTATGGCTTTTTCTTTATATGAACTTTCACTCTTGCCTTTTACCACTCAAATTTCCCCTTTTAGCTCTATGAAGAACTAAGCAAACTAAATCAAGATTATTAATTTTGAACAGAATAAGATAAATGACATAGAATTGAACAAATTAGAGAACGAGGAGTCAAAAAAAAATGAAAAAAGTATTACAACACAAACGAATTTAATGAACTAAACTCACAAAAACTTGAATAGGGTGTTAAACCTATAGGACAAACTTGGATGACCTAACAAGAAAATAGATGATAGAATTGGAGTTGAGCAAGTAAACTATATTATTGTTATAGCTAATATGACCAAGCTATTAACTTTTATCGATAACTTGAATTTGATGCCTTCTTTCTTTTATTCCTTTTTTTTTTCTCTTTTTTTGTTGCATTTTTTTTTGTTTCTTTTCTTTTGCTCAACACAAAACAATAGTAGAATACTTAGACACAACAATTAGGATTGAAATTAGCACATTTTTTGATAGTTATGATCCCAAACAAACAAGCAAAAAAGAAGGATTGCAAACAAATAGATTAGTACATCTGAATGGTAATACACATAATAGACAAACTAAACAGAAATAAATAAATCACAAGGTAGAAATTTGAAGAATGAGTTGATTCAACCTAATTTAGAGTCGGGATCTGATACCAACTGATGCAGAAAACCCCAAAAAGACATGGCTTAGGGACCCAACACACACAAAGAATCAAAGAATAGCCAAGAAAGCTAAATTATAGTTCAATAACACAAACCCTAGACCTAACATTCAAAGGAACATGAACCTAGGGCATTTAAGAAGGATATAGACACCATACTCCAGAAAAGAAAGGAATTGGGAGTGATAAGTTAATTTGAATGCCGCAAGAAGAAGTACCACTTGATAAGTTCTTTAGTTCTCAAAAGAATTGAGGGAGAAAAACCCTTGCTTTCTATTTCACTTAAAATTGTCTGATGTTCCAAAGCTTACAAAAGATGCCTATTTATAGGCTAAGATAGCAATCCTAAAGAGCACAAATTCTTACTTAAGAAAAATCTTTATTTTGGAGGAATTCCTATTTAGGGACAAATTCTTACACAAACGACAAATAAATAAACTCCTAATTAGGAGTGAATGCTATTACTTAGTCCTGACCCATTAGGTACTCCAATCATATTAATAATGATGTGGAAAACCCTTAAAAAAGACATGGCTTAGGAACCCAACCCACACATGGAATCAAGGGACAACCAGGAAAGCTAAATCAGAGTTTTATAACACAAACCCTAGACCCAACATTCGAAGGAGCACGAACCTAGGGTGTTTAAAAAGGATATGGACACCATACACCAAAAAAGAAAGGAATTGAGAGTGATAAGTCAATTTGAACACTACAAGAAGAAGTACCTCTTGATAAGTTCTTTAGTTCACAAAAGAACCGAGGGAGAAAAAACCCTTGCATTCTATTTCACTCAAAGTTGTCTAATAAATTGTATGATGTTCAAAGCTTACAAGGAGTGCCTATTTATAGGCTAAGATATCCTAAAGAGGCATAAATTCCTACTTAGAACAATTCCTTATTTAGGAGGAACAAATTCTTACACAGAAAATAAACTCCTAATTTGGAGTGACTACTATTACTTAGTCCTAACTCTTTAAGTACTCCAATGATATTAATAAGGCCTAAACTCTCTTTTAAGCTTGAATTCACACCATTTGAAGCTTGAGTGGCCTGAATGTCATTAATCAGCCCATTTTGTACTTCTTTCATCTTTTTGGCTCTAGCTCGTGTTATTGGGCCTTCTGGAATGTGTAATGGACCTCTTGCATTGATTGAAGCACTAGCTTGTGTTATTCGGCCTTTTGGAAAGTGAAATGGATCTCTTGCATCTATTGAAGCCTTCCACCCATCATTCTTATGGTTCTTATCATTCCCCCTTTCCTCAAAAGGATTCATCCTCGAATCATCACCTTGTTTATACTTAATGATGTAGGGAAAGGTCTGAATGAATTTGATCCATTTGGCATGTCTTTTGTTCAACTTTTCTTGGACAAGTGGGATAGGAACTACATAAGGACTCATGTTTTCCCTTACATACCCTTTTGAAATACATTCCTTAACCTGCCTTTGAAGCTCCTTTGTCTCCTTAGGATTACTCCTATATACTGGCTGGTTTGGAATGGATGCACCAAGGATGAAATCAATTTGATGCTCAATTCCTCTCTTAGGTGGCAATCCACTTGGGACATCATCATGGAATACATCTTCAAATTCCTGCAATAGAATAACAATGACTCTAGGCTAAAATGGGTCAAACTTGTTAGTGTTAAAATAAGCCTCTTTGAACAAAAGTATGATCATAGGTTGTTTGGCAAAAATTGCTCTTTTGACATCACTTTCTTTTGCATAGAAACTTTCTGTTTTCTTTTCTTTCTCTTGTGTTCTCACATTTTCTCCTCTCTTTTCTCTTTTTTCAATCTCTCATTTCTATTCACTCTCATTTTTAATCCTGAATTGATCCTCATAAGCTTGTTGAGGTGGCAATGGTTCAAGAGTGACAAGTTTTTCATTCATTATAAAGGAATATCAATTCTTGAATCCATCATGCATAACTCACTTATCCAACTGCCATGGCCTTCCTAATAGAATATGGCCTTCGTTAATAGGTACAATATCACATAAAACTTCATCACGGTACCTTTCGATAGAAAATAACACGAGTACTTGCTTATTTACCTTGACTTCACCACTCTCATTCAACCATTGAAACTTATATGGCATAGGATGACTGATGCAAAAAAACCCCAAAAAGATGTGGCTTAAGGACCCAACACACACAAGGAATCCAAGAACAACCAAGAAAGCTAAATCAAAGTTTAGCTAAATCAAAGTTTAGCTTTCAACAATTTCTTCCATTTACCTATTTAACAAATTCAACTGCTTTTTCTAACATCCATTTTTCAAGCAACTTAATCTAATCCCACATAATAGTTTTAGGAACTAAAACATTTGTTTCTAACCTATTAGTCAAGAACAATGTTGTAGTCCACTTATCTGTATATTTAGCTTGAATTTTTTTAAGTTATGGGACAATAGTGGTCATAACCTTATAATGAATCCCATAAATAAGGATTAGATTTTCCAAAGTGGACATTATATTGAATCTTAAAAATGATCTTGAAAATGACTTTTATGGACACAATAAATATTATATTCATTGCAACAAGCAGATATGTAAACCTTTTGCACTAAAAATTCATTGAATTCCCTCAAATAAAGGAGGGATTGATCATTATTAGCTTGCTTCACAAGTAAGCAATAGTTTAATTCTTGAATAATGAGATTGACTCTTCATTTCATCATAACAAGACTCTAGCTTTCTATGCAAGAACTCATTCACACAAATTGATCTTGAAAATAAATTTTGAGTTGATAGCACACATTATATTCATTGCAACAAGCAAGTTTGTACACCTTTGGAATTAGGAATGCATTAAATTCTATCAAGCAGTTTTTTATAATGATTAGTTTTTGTTACAAGTATTTTTGGTTCAAATCCTGAATGATGCAACCATCTCTTTATTTCTTCCTAACAAGGCTTTAGCTTTCTTATGTGAACCCCAAAAAATAGGGCTTAGGGACCTAAAATGAATAGGGAATCAAGCAAGAACTTAAGAAAACTAAATCAAATTTCAATCATATAACTCCTAAACCTAATGTTTAAAAGAACATGAACCTAAGGTATAAAGAAGTATATGGATGCCACCCTCTAGAAAAGAACAAATTTATGAATGATAGATTACAAATTTATGAATGATAGATTAGGTTGAATGTCATAAAAAAAATTTGTTTTTAATAAGTTCTTTAATTCTTAAAGGAATTTAAGGGGAAATTTCTCACTTTTAGATTCACATAATCATCTGCCCCTTTAACAATGAAATCAAGTCTATTTATAGGTTGAAATAACAACAATAAAAGCTCTAAAAGTAAAGAAAATGATATATTCTCAAAAGCTAGGAACACTACTATTTTATTGTAAACTCTTATTTTATAACAAACTCTTACTTTATAACAAACTCCTACTTTATAACAAACACTTATTTAGAAATGATTTTTTTTTACTTAACCCTAACCCATTAAGCACTTAAACCATATTAATAAATTTTTTCTCCTTTTTCAAACTTGAATTCATACCAAGTCTAATTTGGTTGGCCCAAACAACTTTAATAAGTCTATTTAGTGTTTCTTTCCTTTGAATGTGTCATTGGCCCCTTGTGAAAACTCAAAGGATCCTTAAAAGCCCCCCATGTATCGGCTCCTCCATGGATCTCATCACTTTCATTACAATAACTCATTCATGTAAAATGATTTGGAAAATTACATTTGTGCCCACAACAAATATTATATTCATTGCAATAAACATGTCTATACACCTTTGGTCCAAGGAATCCATTGAATTCCATCAAACAAAGGAGGCTTTGATAATGATTAATTTTCCTTACAAGTATTTTTGGTTCAATTTCTTAATAACTAGTTCATCTCCTCATTTTTTTCTAACAAGGTTCCCCTTTTGATTACAAGAACTCATTTATACAAAAATGATATGGAAGAAGGGAAAGAAAAGAAAAAGAGCAATTGATAAGCTTTGGTAGAAAAATGACACTAGCTTTGACTTTATATTTCTATCTTTAGGGCTAAATTTTGCTTGATTTTTATTACTTATACTTTGATGTATTCTTGTTGAATTTCTTCTTAAACTCCATGGATTTGTTGAATTTCATTATGACTAACTAAGTTGTGTTAAGCTAAGGTTTAGATGTAGTTTGATCTTTTATTTATGTGACTAGTTATTCAATTAAACTAAGACTTCTTTTATTTGTTATTTACATGATGAGTTTATATTGTTAAACTTAATACTTTAAAAGTATAGTCACCTTTTGCATGATTTTGTGATCCATATATGAACTTAAGAAAGAATTGTATGAATTAGGCCAATACTAATATAAACTATTTGTTTGATTATGAGATCAAGAGATGATTAACATTACAGATGGTAATTATGGAAGAGAAGAGAGTTATGAGTTCCCCCTTCTTACATTAGAGATTTTCACAAAACATGATGCTCACTTAAAATTACATATAACTATGATTCATTTGATAGGCAAGAGAAAGATTAACTTGAGTTGAGGAAGCAATTACTTGATTAAAGAAAATATGCTATCACATGCAATAATTATTAATAAACCTTATATTTTTTTGGTTATGTATTGAATTAATTTATTAATAGCATAAGGATACCCCCATATCCTTTATATGATACCTCTATTTCTTCTATTTTAAAAGTATTAAGATGAGGAAGGGTTAAACATGATAGTTCTTTTACTTTACTGTTAATCCTTATAACTGCTCTTGTATGCTCAACCATCTATTTTAGCGAATTCTTCTAATTCCTTATAAAATTCTGAAATATAATTCAAACTTCCCATAAAGCTTTGCAATTATTGTTTAGCTCTTCTTTCATTAGCAAATTTAAAGGTAAATTCAATTGCTCAATCAATGAAAACTATTGTTCCATTTTCTATGTAGTGGCATTCAATGGATACAAACTATCTTAAATAAATAACATGTATATTGCAATAAAATCAGTGATAGATGAAGACATTTAAGTTAATTTCATGATGTCTTTGTATGAATGACTTCTTGAAATGAAAATAGAAGCCTTACTAGTTAGGAATGAAGTAACGGTCTCATCTTTCAAGCAACAGGCCATTCCATGTAAGAAAAGCTAATCAAGATAATGGAACTACCACATTTGAGATAATGCATCAACTACCACACTCCCCTTACCTTATTTATATTTAATGACGTAAAGAAAGGTCTTAATGAATTCAACCCACTTGGCATGTCTTTTGTTTAACTTCCCTTGCCCCTTCAAGTGTTTTTAAGGATTTATGGTCATAATGAAATTAATGTTTAATATAGACATGCATGTTAATTGCATGATAATTTTGTGTGAATGATTCCATGGAATGAAAGGATATGCCTTATTATTAAAGAATCTAGTAATAGCATCAATTTTCAAGCACTAAATGATGTCAAAGGCATCTGATGATTGGCACTTTTCAAGAAACAAATAGACATAACCATAACATGAAAATCATATATAAAGGAGATAAATAGTTTTCTTTGTTAAGTTTGCCAATATTGATGCATAATTTCAAGAATCTAGGTGCTTTTTATGGATACTTTCTTGTTGTGTCTCAGTTGCTTACCCTTAATGCAATCAACATGTGTTTTGACATTAGTAAAATCTTGATTCAATATAATCTCATTATTCAACTATCTCACTAATCTTTTTGTATATATATGACCTAAATATTTATGCCATAATGTTACACTTAATTCCAATATTATAATGCACATTAAGTAAGAATTCTACATAAAAATTACCAATTTTTAGTCTTTATATAAGAATAAATTAGCCAATAATGATTTTGCTCTTATATATTCTTAAATAATCGAATCGTAATGAATGCCTTGCATCATATTAGATACATGAGTAGTAGCACTAAAGTCACCAAGTATTATTAGGAATATCAATTACATTCATACTAAGGTATTCAATTTACCTTTTTCCTTCTTTAAACTAAACCTTATATTTTGGTAATATTTTGTTGCACTTTTTGTTTGTGAAAGAGTTTTCTTAATGTTGTTGCAACAATCACTACTATAAACATAAGACTCAACTTGTTATTTTATTCCTATGTTTATGATGTAACTTCTCTTTCTCAATACTTGAACACCCTCGAGAAGGAAACTTGGTGGACATGGAAGAGATGTACTTGCTTCAACCTTGAGCTTTAAATATAATCTAGATCTTCTTACTAATTTACTCATAACACCACTAACTATTTAAGTTGTGATTGGAATATCATAAACGATTAATTCAAAAGATTGCCCTATCTTATAAATTGACATTACTAAGTATGATTTAGAATTACACCAATATATGTGAAAATTACCTTTCTTAGTTAAGATCTTAAAGAGAAGTATATATAGATCAAATTAACCTTTTTGTCATATAAGGTAATGATTAAATCATGTGTTGACTCAAAAAGTTAATATATATGGACAAAGACAAGCATTCTAACAATGGTATTTTACGT
Source organism: Bruguiera gymnorhiza (assembly GCA_020883675.1). NCBI lineage: Eukaryota > Viridiplantae > Streptophyta > Magnoliopsida > Malpighiales > Rhizophoraceae > Bruguiera > Bruguiera gymnorhiza. The sequence goes on along the minus strand of JAIRCJ010000237.1, from coordinate 72,481 downwards.
TTAATATCATCATGACATCTTTTAGGCTTAAAGAGAACATTGCTAATTGGTGTATCGAATAAAAAATTAAAGGAAGTAAGTTTATTTTTCTAGTCCTATATATAAACAATATTTTAGTTTATGCTAATAATTTAAAAGCATATTGCATGGGACTAAAGAATTTCTCCTAAAGAATTTTGAAATGAAAGATATTGTAAAGACATATTATGTGATCGAAATTGAAATATTATGTGACAGATCACAAAGAATGTTAGGATTGTCTCCTAAAGGCTATATCAAAAAAGTGCTTAAGAATTTTAATATGAATAAATGTTCACCTAAGAATGGTAACAAATTTCATATCATGCAATGCTCTAACAATGGTGAGAAACCTCATAAAATAAAAATAATTTTATATTCATATATTATTAATAGGTAGACATATTTGCAAACCTAAACTAACTAAAATATCACTTTTACAGTCAAAATATTAGGTAGGAATAAATTTAATCCTAAAATAGATCAAAAGAACACTACAAATAAAGTATTGAGGTACCTACAAAGAATAACATGCTTTGAATTCATTGTATTCCATCAAACAAGAAGTCATTCATCTTGATTAGCTTTTCTTAGAAGGATCGAATGATTCAATTTCAGAAGGATGTGGATGAGGTAGTCACTTCATTTTCTGCTAACAACTTTTCTCTTATCGTTGCAAAGATTTATTTGCTTAAGAAAATCATGAAATTACTTTTGTATTTACACTAAACATTATATTCATTATGAAAAACACATCCTTACAACCTTGGTACTGTTAATCCCTTGAATTCAATGAATAAAGGAGTCATCGATATTGATTAACTTTGTTGTTTCTCATTTCATTGCATGAACTTATTTATACAAAATGATCATGAAATTAGCTTTTATGCCATCGGACATTATCTTCAATATGACAAAAAATGTTGTTACTAGGTTTGAATGGTTCACTTCTTGAAGGATGAGCTTGTCACTTGATTTGAATGAGTCCTTACCATGAAAGGAGAACCTTATTAGTAAGAAATGAAGTGAGAAACAAATTCTTCATGAATTAAACCATTCAACACCTATAAGAAATGCTAATTATGATTAATGACTGCTTTGTTTGACTCAATTCAATGGATTCAGTGTACCCAAGGTGTATGGATGCACTTATTGCAATGAATATACTCTTTGGTGTAGACACAAGAGTTGATTTCAATGAGTTTTTACAACAACAAGAAAACCTTTAACCCTTCTTTGTTTGACCCATTTAAACAATCAAATTCAAAGCTTTTCTTACAAGTATCTTTGGTTCAACTCCTGAATAATTAGGTTGTCTCTTCATTTCTTTCGAATAAGGCTCCACCTTCTATTTCAAGAATGCATTCACTCAAAATGATCTTGAAAATAACTTTTGTGGCCACAATGAACATTATGTTCATTGCAATAAGCACTTTTTAAGACCTTAGTACTAGGAATCAATTGAATTCCATCAAAGGGGTCTTTGATAATGATTAGCTTTTCTTACAAGTGTTTTTGGTTCAATTCCTAAATAATAAGGTTGTCTCTTCATTTATTCTAAACAAGGCTCTACCTTTCGTTGCAAGAACTCATTCATGTAACATGTCTTAAAAGTAACTTTTGTGCCCACAACAAATACATCTTTACACCTTTGGTACTACTAATCAATTGATTTCCAACAAACAAAGAAGTCTTTGATAATGATTGGCTGTTCTTACAAGTGGTTTTGGTTCAATTCCTGATTAATGAGACCATCTCTTCATTCCTTCCTAACATAGATCCACCTTTTATTTGCAAAAAGTGGCTTTTCATATACTGAACTCACACTCTAACCATTTACCACTCTTAACTTCCTTTTTTAGCTCCTTAAGGAACTAAACAAGCTAAATAAAGAAAATTAATCTTAAGTGAACCAACTCACAGAATAAAATAAAGAGGATAAAATTGACCTAATGGAAAACAAGAAATTAGAAAATGAAAAAAGGTTGTCAAGGAATATAAATTTAAGGAAGTAGACTTAAAAGAAATAAGTACTTGGATAATATAACAAGAAGGGAGATTGTGGAAGTAGAGTTGAGATAAAAGACTTAATCATTATTGTAGCTATTTTGGCCAAAACATTGAGCTATTACCTCAAAGTGGATTTTTTTTTTTTCATTTTTGTTGTAATAGAAGCTAAAGCTTTGTTAGGAAGGAATCAATAGATAATCTCATTATTTAGGAATCCTACCAAAAATGGTTCTTAGAAAAGCTAATCGTTACCAAAGACTCTTTTGTTTGATGGAATTGTGTGGATTCCAAGTACCGATGGAAAATAAATGTGCTGGATGTAATGAATATAATGTTTGTTATGGGTACAAAAGTTATTTTGTAGGTCATTTTGTGTGGATGAGTTATTGCACCAAAAGCTTGAACCTTGTTATGAAGAAATCAAGAGATAATCTCATTATTCAGTAATTTAACCAAAATACTTGTAAGAAAAACTCATCATTATTAAAGATTCCTTTATTCGATGGAATTCCATGTTTTCCTAGTTCTTAAGGTGTACAGATGTACTTGTTGAAATGAATAAATGTCTATTGTGGGAAAAAAAAATTATTTTCAAGATCGTTTTTCATAATTAAATAAATATTTGTTGTCAGAAAAAGTTATTTTCAAGATGATTTATCGTTAATGAGTTCTTTCGATGGAAGTTGAAGCTTTGTTAGGAAGGAATGAAGTGAGTTTTTACAACAAAAGAAGAAGCCTTATTAGTAACAAATGAAGTTACAGTGTCATCCTCAAAGAATTAAACTATTCCAACTTGATAATCAAGATCTTCAGTCGACCTCTTATTAGAGGAATAGTCTAAGTACAATTATGTATAATACAATAGTAGCAGTATCATAGAATGAAATCTAGATAGAATGTCAGAAAATGAGATTCTCATTCTTCTCTAATATATGATGATACTTGTCATTATTGTAAAATTTTAAGGAGGTAATTCTGACCCCCTAAATAGCAAGATTTATAGTAAATGAGTTTAAAAGTAAGACGATTTAAAAGTTGCTGGAATTTTTATTTGTCAATTAAAATTAAATCTCAAATATTTAATGCTATAAAAATAGAGTAAGGTATGCAACTTATTGATAGTGTTAGTACACTAATTTATACAATTATCAATCATTTTATTGGTACAATTACATTATTAGTAGATAAGACTTATTCTTTCATTGAAAGGAGTCGTTTACACAAAATGATCATGAAATTAACCTTTGTGGCTACACCAAGCACTATATTCTTTGCGGAAAGCATGTCTTAGCTCTTTTGACACTCTAAATTCATTGGATTCAATGAAATGAAGAGTCATTGATCTTGATTAGACTTCCTTATTGGATTTGAATAGTTCAATTCCTGAAGGATAAGGTCTTCACTTTATTTATTGCTAACAAGGATTCACCTTTCATTGCAAGGAGTCATAAAAACAAAACAACCATGAAATTGACTTTTGGTTTTGATCAAACTCATCCAATCTCCCACTTCAAACACCAATTTCTTGCACCATTTGTTTGCCTCAATGGCATATTGCTATATTATTTTCTCAAGGAGTTGCCCTCACCTACTCATGTTTGCCTTACCATTTTAGCCTTAAGTTTGCCATCTAAATTAGCACACTTGATGTGAAGCTTAGAGATGATGAGTGAAAGGTTTCAAAGGATCCAAGAGTGATGCAGAAAAACCCCAAAAAGAAGTGGCTTTGGGATCTAATGCACACAAGGAATCAAAGAACAACCAGCAAAGCTACATCACAGTTTCATAACACAAACTGTAGATCCAACATTCGAAGGAAGATGAACTTAGGGTATTTAAGAAGGATATAGACACCACACTCTAGAAAAGGAAGGAATTAGGAGTGATAGGTCAATTGGAATGCCATAAGAAGAAGTACCTCTTGATAAGTTCTTTAGTCCTCAAAAGAACCAAGGGAGAAAAACCCTTGCTTTCTATTTCACTCATAAGTCATTCACACTTATGATGTGTGACCATATGATGCCTTATATTCAAGGCAACAACCATTTCTATACTCTCTTGGAAGTAGGAATCTGTTGAATTTCATTAAACAAGGAGTCTTTGACGATAACTAGTGAGACTGTCTCTTTTTTTCTTCCTAACAAGGCTCCACTTTTTGTTGTAATAACTCATTCACATTTAAAAATCTTGAAAATAGCTTGAGTGACCACATTATGCACTATAATCATGGCAACAACCACATCTATACTGCCTTAGGACTAGGAATCCATTAAATTGCATTAAACAAGGAGTCTTTGAAGATAACTAGCATTTCGTACAAGTATATGCCACTTTAATATTGAATATTGAGACCGTCACTTCATTTCTTCCTAACAAGGCTCCACTTTTCATTGTAATAACACATTCACACTTAAAGATCATGAAAATAGCTTGAATGACCACAACAAGAACTATATTCATGGCAACAACCACATCTACACTATCTTGGGACTAGGAATTTGTTGAATTTCATTAAATAAGAAGTCTTTGATGATGACTAGCATTTCCTACAAGTATTTGCTACTTTAATACTGAATAATGAGGTCATCTCTTCATTTCATCCAAAACAAAGATCCACCTTTCGTTGTAATAACTCATTCACACTTAAAGATCTCATTGTAATACTTGTAGGCACTATATTCTTGGCAATAACCACATCTATACCCTCTTAGGACTATGAATCTGTTAAATTTCATTAGAAAGGGAGTCTTTGATGATGGATAGCCTTTCCTACAAGTATTTGTGACTTTATTACAGAATAATAAGGTCGTCTCTTGATTTCTTCCTAATAAGGATCCACCTTTCGTTGTAATAACTCATTCACACTTATGGATCTTGAAAATTGCTTGTATGACCACATCATGCACTATAATCATGGCTACAACCACATCTATACTGCCTTGGGACTAGGAATCTGTAGAATTGCATTAAACAAGGAGTCTTTGATGATTTCTAGCATTTCGCACAAGTATTTTATACATGATTACTGAAAAATGAGACCATCTTTTTGTTTCTTCCTAGCAAGGCTCCACCTTTCATTGTGATAACTCATTCACACTTAAAGATCTTGAAAATAGCTTGTATGACCACAACAGGCAGTATATTCATGGCAATAACCACATCTACACTCTCTTCGGTCTAGGAATCCGTTGAATTTCATTAAACAAGGAGTCTTTAATGATGACTATTATTTCCTACAAGTATTTGCTACTTTATTAGTGAATAATGAGGTCTTCTCTTCATTTGTTCCTAACAAGGCTCCACTTTTCGTTGTAATAACTCATTCACACTTAAAGATCTTGAAAATAGCTTGTATGACCACATCATGCCCTATATTTAGGACAACAACCACATCTACAGTCTCTTGGGACTAGGAATCATTTGAATTTCATTAAAGAAGGAGTCTTTGACGATGACAAGCTTTTGTTACAAGAATTTGTTACTTTATTACTGAATAATGAGACCATATCTTTATTTCTTCCTAACAAGACTCCACTTTTCATTGTAATAACTCATTCACACTTAAGGATCTTGAACATAGATTGTATGACTACAACGGCACTATATTCAAGGCAACAACCACATCTACACACTCTTAGGACTAGGAATCCGTTGAATTTCATCAAACAAGAAGTCCTTGATGATAACTAGTATTTCCTACAAGTATTTGTTAGTTTAATTCTGAATAACGAGACCATCTTTTCATTTCTTCCTAGCAATGCTCCACCTTTCATTGTAATAACCCTTCCACACTTAAAGTTCTTAAAAATTGCTTGTATGACCACAAGAGGCACGATATTCATGGCAACAACCGCATCTATACTCTCTTGGGACTAGGAATTTGTTGAATTTCATTAAACAAGGAATCTTTGATGATGACTAGCATTTCCTACAAGTATTTTATACATGGTTACAAAAAAAGAGACTGTATCTTTATTTCTTCTTGACAAGGGTCCGCTTTTCATTGTAACAACTCATTCACACTGAAAGATCTTGAAAATAGCTTGTATGACCACAAAAGGCACTATTTTCATGGCAATAACCACATCTACACACTCTTGGGACTAGGAATCCGTTGAATTTCATTAAATAAGGAGTCCTTGATGATGACTAGCATTTCCTACAAGCATTTGCTGCTTTATTAGTGAATAATGAGGCCGTCTCTTCATTTCTTCTGGAAAAGGCTCCACTTTTCGTTGTAATAGCTCATTTATACTTAAAGATCTTGAAAATAGCTTGTATGACCACATCATGCCCTATATTCAAGGTAACAACCAGATCTATACTCTCTTGGGACTAGGAATCATTTGAATTTCATTAGACAAGGAGTCTTTGACGATGACTAGCATTTCCTACAAGTATTAGCTACTTTATAACTAAAGAGAATGTCTTTTCATTTCTTCCTAACAAGGCTCCACTTCTCATTGTAATAACTCATTCACACTTAAGGATCTTAAAAATAGCTTGTATGACCACAACAAGCACTATATTCATGGCAACAACCACATCTACACTTTCTTGGGACGAGGAATCCATTGAATTTCATTAAACTATGAGTCTTTAATGATGACTAGCTTTTCCTACAAGTATTTGCTACTTTATTTGTGAATAATGAGGTCGTCTCTTCATTTTTTCCTAACACGGCTCCACTTTTCTTTGTAGTAACTCATTCCACTTAAATATCTTGAAAATTGCTTGTATGACCACATCATGCATTATATCTATGGAAACAACCACATCTACACTTTCTCGGGACTAGGAATTCGTTGAATTTCATTAAACAAGAAGTCTTTGATGATGACTAGCATTTCCTACAAGTATTTGCTTCTTTAATACTGAATAAAAGGTTGTCTCTTCATTTTATCCTAACAATAAATGGTTGAAAATAGCTTGTATTAGCACAACAAGCACCATATTCTTGGCAATAACCACATCTACACTCTCTTAGGACTAGGAATCCATTAAATTTCACTAAACAGGGAGTTTTCAATGATGACTAGCATTTTGCTACAAGTATTTGCTACTTTATTACTGAATAATGAGGTCGCCTCTTCATTTCTTCCTTACAAGGCTCCACTTTTCGTTATAATAGATCACTGACACATAATGATCTTGAATATGGCTTGTATGACCACATCTATACTCCCTTGTGATGAGAAATCTATTCAATTTCATTAGAAAGGGAGTCTTTGATGATGACAAGTATTTCCTACAAGTATTTGCTACTTTATTACTAAATAATCAGATTGTCTCTTCATTTGTTCCTAACAAGGCTCCACTTTTCGTTATAATAACTTGTTCACACATAATGATCTTGAAAATAGCTTTTATGACCACATCTATACTCCTTTGCGACGAGAAATATGTTCAATTTCATTAGAAAAGAAGTCTTTGATGATCACTAGCATTTCCTACAAGTATTTGCTACTTTATTACTAAATAATCAGGCTGTCTCTTCATTTCTTCCTAACAAGGGTTCACTTTTCACTGTAAAAACTCATGCACACTCAAAGATCTTGAAAATAGATTGTATGACAACATCATGCCCTATATTCAGGGCAACAACCACATCCATACTCTCTGGGACTAAGAATTTGTTGAATTTCATTAAACAAAGAGTCCTTGACGATAACTAGCATTTCATACAAGTATTTGCTATTTTAATACTGAATAATGAGACCATCTCTTCATTTCATCAAGATCCACTTTTCGTCGTAATCACTCAATGACACATAATGATCTTGAAAATAACTTGTATGACCACATCTATACTCCCTTGTGACGAGAAGTCTATTTAATTTCATTAGAAAGGGAGTCTTTGATGATGAATAGCCTTTCCTAGAAGTATTTGTGACTATATTACTGAATAATGAGGTTGTCTCTTCATTTCCTCCTAACAAGGCTCCACTTTTCGTCATAATAACTCATTCACACTTAAAGTTCTTGAAAATAGCTTGTATGACCACAACAAACACTATATTTATGGGAAGAACCACATCTACACTCTCTTGGGATTAGAAATCCATTGAATTTCGTAAAACAAGGAGTCTTTGATGATGACTAGGATTTCCTACAAGTATTTGCTGCTTTTATTCTGAAAAATGAGACCATCTCTTCATTTATTCCTAACAAGGCTCTGCTTTTTGTTGTAATAACTCATTCACACTTAAAGATCTTCAAAATAGGTTGTATGACCACAATAGACATTATATTCGTGGCAACAACCATATCTATACTCTCTTGGGACTAAGAATCCATTGAATTTCATCAAAGAAGGAGTCATTGATGATGACTAGCATTTCTTATAAGTATTTGCTACTTTATTACTAAATAATCTAGTTGTCTCTTCATTTCTTCCTAACAAGGAATCCATTGAATTGCATTAAACAAGGAGTCATGATGATTTTTAGCTTTTCTCACAGGTATTTTATACATAATTGCTGAAAAATGAGACCGTCTCTTAATTTCTTCTTAACAAGCCTCCACTTTCCGTTATAATAACTCATTCACACTAGAAGATCTTGAAAATAGCTTGTATGACCACATCATGCACTATATTCTTGGGAACAACCACGTCTATTCTCTCTTGGGACTAGAAATCTGTTGAATTTCATTAACTAAGAAGTCTTTGATGATGACTAGCATTTCCTACAAGTATTTGCTACTTTATTACTGAATAATGAGGTCATCTTTTCATTTCTTCCTAACAAGGCTCTACATTTTGATGTAATAACTCATTCACACTTAAAGATGTTAAAAATAGCTTGTATGACCACATCATGCACTATATTCCTAGCAAGCACCATACTATACTCTCTTAGGACAAGAAATCTGTTGAATTCCATTAAACAAGAAGACTTTGATGATGAGTAGCATTTCCTATAAGTATTTGTTACTTTATTATCGAATAATGAGGTCGTCCCATTATTTCTTCCTAACAAGGATCCACTTTTCATTGTAAAAACTCATTCACAACTAATGATCTTGAAAATAGCTTGTATGAACACATCAGACACTATATTCATGGCTACAACCACATCTTTACTCCTTTACGGCTAGAATTCTGTTCAATTTCATTAAAAAGGGCGTCTTTCATAATGACTAGCATTTCTTATAAGTATTTTCTACTTTATTACAGAATAGTGTGGTTGTCTCTTCATTTCTTCCAAACAAGGCTCCATTTTTTGTTGTAATAACTCATTCACACTTAAAGAACTTGAAAATAGATTGTATGACCACAACAGGCATTATATTGATGACAACAACCACATCTACACTATCTTGGGACTAAGAATCCGTTGAATTTCATTAAATAAGAAGTCTTTGATGATGACTAGGATTTCCTACAAGTATTTGCTACTTTAATTCTAAAAATAAGACCATCTCTTCATTTCTTCCTAACAAGGCTCCACTTTTTGTTGTAATAACTCATTCACACTGAAAGATCTTCAAAATAGCTTGTATGACCACAACAGGCATTATATTGATGACAACAACCATATCTACACTATCTTGGGACTATAAATCTATTTAATTTCATTAAACAAGGAGTCTTTGATGATGACTAGGATTTCCTACAAGTATTTGCTACTTTAATTCTAAAAATAAGACCATCTCTTCATTTCTTCCTAACAAGGCTCCACTTTTTGTTGTAATAACTCATTCACACTAAAAGATCTTCAAAATTGCTTGTATGACCACAATAGACATTATATTCATGGCAATAACCATATCTACACTCTCTTGGGACTAGGAATCCATTGAATTTCTTTAAATAAGAAGTCTTTGATGATGACTAGGATTTCCTACAAGTATTTGCTACTTTAATTCTAAAAATAAGACCATCTCTTCATTTCTTCCTAACAAGGCTCCACTTTTTGTTGTAATAACTCATTCACACTAAAAGATCTTCAAAATTGCTTGTATGACCACAATAGACATTATATTCATGGCAATAACCACATCTACACTCTCTTGGGACTAGGAATCCATTGAATTTCTTTAAACAAGAAGTTTTTGATGATGACTAACATCATCTTTTATTATTGAATAACAAAGTCATCTCTTCATTTCTTCCTAACAAGGCTCCACTTTTCTTTGTAATAACTCATTCTCTCTTAAGGATCTTGAAAATAGCTTGTATGACTACAATAGGCACTACATTTGTGGCAAGAAGCACATTTACACTCTCTTGGGACTAGGAATCTGTTCAATTTCATTAAACAAGAAGTCATTCATGATGACTAGCATTTCTTACAAGTATTTGCTACTTTAATATTGAATAATAAGGTCGTCTCTTCATTAATCCTAACAAGGATCCACTTTTCACTGTAATAGCTCATTCACATATAATGATCTTGAAAATAACTTCTATGACCACATCAGGCACTATATTCATGGCAACAACCACATCTATACTCCCTTACAACTAGAAATCTATTCAATTTCATTAAAAAGGGAGTCTTTGATAATGATTAGCATTTCCTACAAGTATTCTTTGATAATGATTAGCATTTCCTACAAGTATTTGCTACTATATTACTAAATAATGAGGTCGTCTTTTCATTTCTTCCTAACAAGTTTCCACCTTTTGTTGTAATAACTCATTGACACTTAAAGATCTTGAAAATAGCTTGAATGACCATAATAGGCATTATATTCATGGCGACAACCATATCTACACTATCTTGGGACAAGGAATCCATTGAATTTCATTAAATAAATTTCATTAAATAAGAAGTCTTTGATGATGACTAGCATTTCTTACAAGTATTTGCTAATTTAATACTGAATAATGTGGTTGTTTCTTCCTTAGATCCAAACCAGGATCCACTTTTTGTTGTAGTTGCTCATTCACACATAATCATCTTGAAAATAGCTTGTATGACCACATCAGGCACTATATTCATGGCAGTAACCACATCCTTTCTCCCTTGGGACTAAAAATCTATTCAATTTCATTAAAAAGGGAGTTTTTGATAATTACTAGCATTTCCTACAAATATTTGCTACTTTATGATAGAATAATGAGGCACTCTCTTCATTTCATCCTAACAAGGCTCAACTTTTCATTGTAATAACTCATTCACACTTATAGATCTTGAAAATAGCTTGTATTACAACAACAGGCTCTATATTCTTGGCAACAACCAATCTACACTCTTGAGACTAGGAATCCATTAAATTTCATTAAATTAGGAGTCTTTGATAATTACTAGCATTTCTTTGCTTCTTTAATACTGAATAATAAGGTTGTCTCTTCATTTCATCCTAACAAGGATCCACTTTTCATTGTAATAACTCACTCACACTTAAAAACCTTGAAAATAGCTTGCATGACCTTAATGGGCACTATATTCCTGGCAATAACTACATCTACAATCTCTTGGGACTAGCAATCCGTTGAATTTCATTCAACAAGAAGCCTTTGATGGGGACTAGCATTTCCTACAAGTATTTGCTACTTTATTATTGAATAATGAGGTCGTCCCTTTATTTCTTCCTAACAAGGATCCACTTTTTGTTGCAATAACTCATTCATAATTAAAGATCTTGAAAATGGCTTGTATGACCACTTCATGCACTACATTCATGGCAACAAGGACATCTATACTCCCTTGCGACTAGAAATTTGTTCAATTTCATTAAAAAGGGAGTCTTTAATTATGACTAGCATTTCCTAGAAGTATTTGCTGCTTTATGACTGAATAATGAGGCACTCTCTTCCTTTCTTCCTAACAAGGCTCCACTTTTCGTTGTAATAACTCATTCACACTTAAAGATCTTGAAAATGGCTTGTATAACCACAATAGGCACTATATTCATGGCAACAACTAATCTACACTCTCTTAGGACTAGGAATCCATTTAATTTCACTAAACTAGGAGTCTTTGATGATGACTACCATTTCCTACATGTATTTGCTACTTTAATACTGAAGGATGAGGCTGTCTCTTCATTTCATCCTAACGAGGATCCATTTTTCCTTGTAAAAACTCATTCACACATAAAGATTTTGAAAAAAGCTTGTATGACCGCAATAGGCACTATATTCATGGTAACAACTGCATCTTCACTCTCATGGACAAGGAATCTATTGAATTTCATTCAACAAGAAGTCTTTGGTGATGACTAGCACTTCCTACAAGTATTTGCTACTTTCTGTGTCTTCATTTCTTCCTAACAAGGCTCCACTTTTCATTGTAATAACTCTATCACATTTAAAGATCTTGAAAATGGCATGTATAACCACATCAGTCACTATATTGAAGGCAATAACCACAACTATACTCCCTTGCGACCAGAAATCTGTTTAATTTCATTAAAAAGGGAGTCTTTCATGATGACTAGCATTTCCTACAAGTATTTGTACTTTATTACTAAATAATGAGGTCGTCTCTTCATTTCTTCCTAATAAGGCACACTTTTCATTGTAATAACTCATTCACACTTAAAGATCTTGAAAATAGCTTGTATAACCAGACTTTTAGGACTAGGAATCCGTTGAATTTCATTAAATGAGAAGTTTTTGATGATGACTAGTATTTCCTACAAGTATTTGTTAGTTTCTTGCTAAATAATGAGGCCATCTCTTCATTCCTTCCTAACAATGTCCACTTTTCATTGTAATAACTCATTCCCACTTAAAAATCTTTAAAATAGCTTGTATGACCACATCATGCTCTATATTCATGGCAACATCCACATTTACACTCTCCTGCAACTAAGAATCTGTTGAATTTTATTAAATAAGAAGTCTTTGATGATGTCTAGCATTTCCTACAAGTATTTGCTACTTTATTACTAAATAGTGACGTTGTCTCTTCATTTTTTCCTAACAAGGCTCCACTTTTCATTGTAACAACTCATTCACACTTGAAGATCTTGAAAATAGTTTGTATGACCACAACAGGCACCATATTCATGGCAACAACCACATTTACACTCTCTTGGGATAAGGAATCCTATGAATTTCATTAAACAAAAAGTCTTTGATGATGACTAGCATTTCTTACATCTATTTGCTACTCTATTACAAAATAATGAGATCATCTCTTCATTTCTTTCTAACAAGGCTTCACCTTTCGTTGTAATAACTCATTCACACTAAAAGATCTTGAAAATAGCTTGTATGACCACATCATGCACATTATTCATGGCAACACCCTCATTTACACTCTCTTGGGACTAGGAATCTAGTCAATTTCATTAAACATGAAGTCTTTGATGATGACTAGCATTTCCCACAAGTATTTGCTTCTTTAATATTGAATAAAAGGTTGTCTCTTCATTTTATCCTAACAATGATTGACTTTTTGTTGAAATAACTCATCGACACATAATGATTTTGAAAATAGCTTGTATGACCAGATCAGGCACTATATTCATGGCAATAACCACATCTATACTCCCTTGCAACGAGAAATCTGTTCGATTTTATTAGAAAAGGAGTCATGTTTTTGCTACTTTATTGCTTAATAATGAGGTTGTCTCTTCATTTCTTCCTAACAAGGCTCCACTTTTCATTGTAAAAGCTCATTCACACTTAAAGAGGTTAAAAATAGCTTGTATTAGCACAATAGGCATCATATTCTTAGTAATAACCACATCTACACTCCCTTGTGACGAGAAATCTGTTCAATTTCATTAGAAAGGGAGTCTTTGATGATAACAAGCATTTCCTACAAGTATTTGCTACTTTATTACTGAATAATAAGGTCGTCTCTTCATTTCTTCCTAACAAGGCTCCACTTTTCGTTGTAATAACTCGTTCACACATAATGATCTTGAAAATAGCTTTTATGACCACATTTATAGTCCCTTGCGATGAGAAATCTATTCAATTTCACTAGAAAAGGAGTCTTTGACGATGACTAGAATTTCCTACAAGTATTTGCTACTTTATTACTGAGTAATCATGCTGTCTCTTCATTTCTTCCTAACAAGGGTTCACTTTTCGCTATAAAAACTCATCCACACTTAAAGATCTTGAAAATAGATTGTAGGACAACATCATGTCCTATATTCAGGGCAATAACCACATCAATACTCTCTTGGGACTAAGAATCTGTTGAATTTCATTAAACAAGGAGTCTTTGATGATAACTGGCATTTCGTATAAGTATTTGCTACTTTAATACTGAATAATGAGACCATCTCTTCATTTCTTCATAACAAGGCTCCACTTTTCATTGTAATAACCCATTCACACTTAAAGATCTTGAAAATAGTTGGTATGACCACAACTGGCACTATATTCATGGCAACAACCACATCTACACACTTTTGGGACTAGGAATCTATTGAATTTCATTACACAAGAAGTCTATGATGATGACTAGTATTTCTTACACATATTTGATACTTTAATACTCAATAATGAGGCCATCGCTTCATTTCATCCTAACAAGGATCCACTTTTTGTTGTAATCACTCAATGACACATAATGACCTTGAAAATAGCTTGTATAACCATATCTATACTCCCTTGTGACGAGAAATTTGTTCAATTTCATTAGAAAGGGAGTCTTTGATGATGAATAACCTTTCCTACAAGTATTTATGACTTTATTACTGAACAATTTTGTTCAATTTCATTAAAAAGGGAGTCTTTAATGACGAATAGCCTTTCCTACAAGTATTTGTGACTTTATTACTGAATAGTGAGGCCGTCTCTTCATTTCCTCTTAACAAAGCTCCACTTTTTGTTGTAATAACTCATTCACACTTAAAGATCTTGAAAATAGCTTGTATGACCACAACAGGCACTATATTCATGGCAATAACCACATCTACACTCTCTTGGGATTAGAAATCTATTGGATTTCATTAAACAAGGAGTCTTTGATGATGATTATGATTTCCTACAAGTATTTGCTACTTTAATTCTAAAAAATGAGACCGTCTCTTCATTTCTTCCTAACAAGGCTCCACTTTTCGTTGTAATAACTCATTCATGCTTAAAGATCTTCAAAATAGGTTGTATGTCCACAACAGGCATTATATTCATGGCAATAACCACATCTACACTCTCTTAGGACTAGGAATCCGTTAAATTTCATTAAACAAGAGGTCTTTGATGATGACTAGCATTTCCTAGAAGTATTTGCTACTTTATTACTTAATAATGAGTCTGTCTCTTCATTTCTTCCTAACAAGGCTAAACCTTTCATTGTAATAACTCATTCATACTTAAAGAAGTGGAAAATAGCCTGTATGACCACAACAGGCACCATATTCATGGCAACAACCACATCTATACTACATTGCGACAAGTAATCTATTCAATTTCATTAGAAAGGGAGTCTTTGATGATGGATTGCCTTTCCTACAAGTATTTGTGACTTTATTACTGAATAATGAGGCTGTCTCTTCATTTCCTCCTAACAAGGCTCCACTTTTCGTTGTAATAACTCATTCACACTTAAAGATCTTGAAAATAGCTTGTATGACCGCAAGAGGCACTATATTCATGGCAACAACCACATCTACACTCTCTTGGGATGAGAAATCTATTGAATTTCATTAAACAAGGAGTCTTTCATGATGATTAGGGTTTCCTACAAGTATTTGCTACTTTAATTCTAAAAAATGAGACCGTTTCTTCATTTCTTCCTAACAAGGCTCCACTTTTTGTTGTAATAACTCATTCACACTTAAAGATCTTCAAAATAGGTTCTATGACCACAACAGACATTATATTCATGGCAACAACCACATCTACACTCCCTTGGGATGAGAAATCCATTGAATTTCATTAAAAAGGGAGTCTTTGATGATGACTAGTGTTCTATACAAGTATTTGCTATTTTATTACAGAACAATGAAGTCATCTCTTCATTTCTTACTAACAAGGATTCACTTTTCGTTGTAATAACTCATTCACACATAATGATCTTGAAAATAGCTTGTATGACCACAACAAGCACTATATTCATGGCAATAACCACATCTTCACTCTTTTGGGACTAGGAATCAGTTCAATTTCATTAAACAAGAAGTCTTTGATGATGACTAGCATTTCCTACAAGTATTGGCTACTTTATTATTGAATAATGAGGTCGTCTCTTCATTTCTTCTTAACAAGGATCCACTTTTCATTTTAATAACTCATTCACACATAATGATCTGGAAAATAGCTTTTAAGACCACTACAGGCACTATATTTGTGGCAACAATGACATCTTAGGTCTAGGAATCTGTTGAATTTCATTAAACTAGAAGTCTTTGATGATGACTAGCATTTCCTCCAAGTAGTTGCTACTTTATTACTAAAGAAATAGGCCGTCACTTCGTTTCTTCTTAACGAGGCTCCACTTTTCATTGTAATAGCTCATTCACAATTAAAGATCTTAAATATAGCTTGTATGACCATAACAGGCACTATATTCATGGCAACAATCTACACTCTTTTAGGACTAAGAATCATGTCAATTTCATTACACAAGAAGTCTTTAATGATGACTAGCATTTCCTACAAGTATTTGCTACTTTCTTACTGAATAATGAGGTAGTCTCTTCATTTCTTCCTAACAAGGATCCACTTTTAGTTATAATAACTCGTTTACACATAATAATCTTGAAAATAGCTTTTATGACCACAACATGCACTATATTCCTAGCAACACCCATATCTATACTCTCATAGGACTAGGAATCCATTGAATTTCATTAAATAAGAAGTCTTTGGTGATAAATAGTATTTTCTCTAAGAATTTGTTACATTATTACTAAATAATGAGGTCGTCCCCACATTTCTTCTTAACAAGGCTCCACTTTCCATTGTAAAAACTCATTCACACATAATGATATATAAAATAGCTTGTATGACCACAACAGGCACTATATTCATGGCAACAACTGCATCTATACTCTCTTGGGACAAGGAATTAGTTGAATTTCATTAAACAAAAAGTCTTTGATGAAGACTAACATTTCCTACAAGTATTTGCTACTTTATTACTGAACAATGTGGCAGTTGCTTCATTTCTTCCTAACAAGGCTCGACTTTTTGTTGTAATTACTCATTCACACATAATGATCTTGAAAATAGCATGTATAACCATAACAGGCACTATATTCATGGCAATAACAATATCTACACTCTTTTGGGACTAGGAATCCATTGTATTTTGATTAAAAAGGGAGTCTTTGATGATGACTAGCATTTGCTACAAGTATTTGCTACTTTATTACTGAATAATGAGGCCATCTCTTCATTTATTCCTAACAAGGATCCACTTTTCATTGTAATAACTCATTCACACATAATGATCTTGAAAATATCTTGTATGACCACAACAGGCACTTTATTCAAGGCAACAACCGCATCTACACTCTCTTAGGACTATGAATCAGTTGAATTTCATTAAAAACAAAATCTTTGATGATTACTAGCATGTCCTACAAGTACTTGCAACTTCATTATTGAATAATGAGGCCGTCTCTTGATTTCTTCCTAACAAAGATCCACTTTTCGTTGTAATAACTCATTCACACATAATGATCATGAAAATAGCTTGTATGACCACAACAGCCACTATATTCATGGCAAGAACCACATATACACTCTCTTGAGACTAGGAATCAACTAAATTCCATTAAAAAGGGAGTCTTTTATGATGACTAGCATTTCCTCCAAGTATTTCCTAGTTTATTATTGAATAATGAGGCCACCTCCTCATTTTATCCTAACAATGATCCACTTTTTATTGTAATAACTCATTCACACATAATGATGTTGAAAATAGCTTGTATGACCACAACAGGCACTATATTTGTGGCAACTACAACATCTACACTCTCTTGGGACTAGGAATCTATTGAATTTCATTAAATAAGAAGTCTTTGATGATGACTAGCATTTCTTCCAAGTATTTGCCACTTTATTACTAAATAATAAGGTCATCTCCTCATTTTATCCTAACAATGATTCACTTTCATTGTAATAACTCATTCACGCATAATGATCTTGAAAATAGCTTGTACGCCCACAACAGACACTATATTCGTGGCAACAACCCCATCTACACTCTCTTAGGATCCACTTTTCTTCCTAACAAGGATCCACTTTTTGTTGTAATAACTCATTCACACATAATGATCTTGAAAATAGCTTGTATGACCATGACAAGCACTATATCCATGGCAACAACCGCATCTACACTCTCTTGTAACTAGGAATCCACTAAATTTCCTTAAAAAGGGAGTTTTTGATGATGACTAGCATTTCCTACAAGTATTTGCTACTTATTACTAAAGAATGAGGTCGTCTCCTCATTTCTTCCTAACAAGGATCTACTTTTCGTTGTAATAACTCATTCACAAATCATGATCTTGATCATAGCTTTTACGACCACAATAGGCACTATATTCGTGGCAACAACAACATCTACACTCTCTGAGGACTAGGAATCAGTTGAATTTCATTAAATAAGAAGTCTTTGATGATTACTAGCATTTCCTCCAAGTATTTGCCACTTTATTACTAAATAATGGGGCTGTCTCCTCATTTTATCATAACAATTATCCACTTTTCGTTGTAATCACTCATTCACACATAATGATCTTGAAAATAGGTTGTATGACGACAACAGGCAATATATTCATGGTGACAACCACATCTACACTGTCTTGGGACTAAGAATCCGTTGAATTTTATTAAACAAGAAGTCTTTGATGATGACTAGCATTTCCTCCAAGTATTTGCTACTTTATTACCGAATAACGAGGTTTTGTCTCAATTTTTTATTAACAAGGCTCCACTTTTCATTGTAATAACTCATTCACACCTAATGATCTTGAAAATAGCTTGTATGCCCATAACAGACACTATATTTGTGGCAATAACCCCATCTACACTCTCTTGGGATGGAAAATCCATTGAATTTCATTAAAAAGGGAGTCTTTGATGATTACTGGCATTTCCTACAAGAATTTGCAACATTATTACTGAATAAAGAGGTTGTCTCTTTCTTTCTTCCAAACAAGTATCTACTTTTCGTTGTAATGACTCCTTCACACATAATGATCTTGAAAATAGCTTGTATGACCACAACAAGCACTATATCCCTAGCAACAGTCACATCTACACTCTCTTGGGACTAGGAATCCATTGAATTTCATTAAACAAGAAGTCTTTGATGATGACTAGCATTTCCTCGAAGTATTTCCTACTTTATAACTGAATAATGAGGCCGTCTCTTCATTTTATCCTAACAATGATCCACTTTTCGTTGTAATAACTCATTCACACATAATGATGTTGAAAATAGCTTGTATGACCACAACAGGCACTCCATAAGTGGCAATAACCTACAAGTACTTGCTACTTTAATAATGAATAATAAGGTTGTCTCTTTATTTTATCTTAACAAAGATCCACTTTTCCTTATAATAACTCATTCACATGTAATGATCATGAAAATAGCTTGTATGACCAGAACAAGCACTATATTTGTGATAACAACCACATCTACACTCTCTTGGGATGAGGAATCCGTTGAATTTCATTAAAAAGAGAGTCTTTCATCATGACTAGCATTTCCTACAAGTATTTGCTACTTTATTACTGAATAATGAGGTCTTCTCTTCATTTCATCATAAAAGGGATCTACTTTCCATTTTAATAGCTCATTCACACATAATGATCTTGAAAATAGCTTTTATGGCCACAACAGTGCTATATTCGTGGCAACAACCACATTTACACTCTCTTGGGACGAGGAATCCGTTGAATTCCATTTAAAAGGGGGTCTTTGATGATGACTGGCATTTCCTACAAGTATTTGCCACTTTATTACTAAATAATGAGGTCGTCTCTTCATTTCATCATAAAAAAGATCTGCTTTCCATTGTAATAACTCATTCACACATAATGATCTTGAAAATAGTTTTTATGACCACAACAGGCGCTATATTAGTGACAACAACCACATCTACATGCTCTTATGATGTGGAATACAAAGAATTTCATTAAACTCATAGTCTTTGATGATAACTAGCATTTCCTACGAGTATTTACTACTTTAATACTAAATAATGAGGTCATCTCTTCATTTTCTCCTAACAAGGATCCACTTTTCCTTGTAATAACTCATTCACACATAATGATCTTGAAAATAACTTGTATGACCACAACAAGCACTATATTCATGACAACAACCACTTCTACTCTCTCTTGGGATGAGGATTTCGTTGAATTCCATTAAAATGGAGTCTTTGATGATGAGTAGCATTTCCGACAAGTATTTGCTACTTTATTTTTTAATAATGAGGTTGACTCTTCATTTCATCGTAAAAAAGATTTGCTTTCCATTGTAATAACTCATTCACACATAATGATCTTGAAAATAGCTTTTATGACCACAACAGGCGCTATATTCGTGGCAACAACCACATTTACTCTCTCTTAGGACGTGGAGTCCAATGAATTTCATTAAACTAGGAGTCCTTGATGATGACTAGCATTTCCTACAAGTATTTGCTACTTTAATACTGAATAATGAGGTCGTCTCTTCATTTTATCCTAACAAGGATCCACTTTTCCTTTTAATAACTCATTCACACATAATGATCTTGAAAATAGCTTGTATGACCACAACAAGCACTATATTTGTGACAACAACCACATGTACACTACTCTTTTGGGACGAGGAATCCATTGAATTTCCTTTAAAAGGGAGTCTTGGATGATGACTAGCATTTCCTATAGGTATTTGCTACTTTATTACTGAATAATGAGGTTGTCTCTTCATTTCATCGTAAAAAGGATCTACTTTCCGTTGTAATAACTCATTCACTCAAAATGATCTTGAAAATAGCTTTTATGACCACAAAAGGCGCTACATTTGTGGCAACAACCACATCTACACGCTCTTGGGATGAGGAATCTGTTGAACTCGATTAAAAATGGAGTCTTTGATGATGAGTAGCATTTCCTTCAAGTATTTGCTACTTTATTACTAGATAATGAGGTCTTCTCTTCATTTCATCGTAAAAAGGATCTACTTTCCCTTGTAATAGCTCATTCACACATAATGATCTTGAAAATAGCTTTTATGGACTCAACAGGCGCTATATTCATGGCAACAACCAGATCTACTCTCTCTTAGGATGTGGAATCCCATGAATTTCATTAAACTAGGAGTCCTTAATGATGACTAGTGTTTCCTACAATTATTTTCTACTTTAATACTAAATAATGAGGTCATCTCTTCATTTTATCCTAACGAGGATTCACTTTCCCTTGTAAGAACTCATTCACACATAATGATCTTGAAAATAGCTTTGATGGCCTCAACAAGCACTATATTTGTGGCAACAGCCAGATCTACTCTCTCTTAGGACATGGAATCCCATGAATTTCATTAAACTAGGAATCCTTGATGATGACTAGTGTTTCCTACAATTATTTGCTACTTTAATACTGATTAATGAGGCTGTTTCTTCATTTTATCCTAACGAGGATTCACTTTCCCTTGTAATAACTCATTCACACATAATGATCTTGAAAATAGCTTGTAGGGCCACAACAAGCACTATATTCGTGACAACAACCACATCTGCACTCTCTTGGAATGAGGAATCCATTGAATTTCATTAAAAAGGGAGTCTTTGATGATGACTAGCATTTCTTACAAGTATTTGCTACTTGATTACTGGATAATAAGGTCATCCCTTCATTTCATCGTGAAAAGGATCTACTTTCCATTGAAATATCTCATTCACACATAATGATCTTGCAAATAGATTTTATGACCACAAAAGGTGCTATATTCGTTACAACGACCACTTCTACACACTCTTAGGATGTGGAATCCAATGAATTTAATTAAACTTGAAGTCCTTGATGATGACTAGCACTTCCTACAAGTACTTGTTACTTTGATACTGAATAATAAGGCTGTCTTTTCTTTTTATCCCAACGAGGATTGACTTTTCCTTGTAATAACTCATTCACACATAATGATCTTGAAAATAGCTTGTATGACCACAACAAGCACTATATTCATGACAACAACCACTTTTACACTCTCTTGGGATATGGAATCTATTGAATTCGATTAAAAATGGAGACTTTGATGATGAGTAGGATTTCCTACAAGTATTTGCAACTTCATTTCTGAATAATGAGGTTGTCTCTTCATTTCATCGTAAAAAGGATCTGCTTTCCATTGTAATAACTAATTCATGCATAATGATCTTGAAAATAGTTTTTACAACCACAATAGGCATTATATTCACGACAACAACCACATCTACACTCTCTTAGGAAGTGGAATCCAATGAATTTCATTAAACTAGGAGTCATTGATGGTAACTAGCATTTCCGACAAGTATTTTCTACTTTAATACTAAATAATGAGGCCATCTCTTCATTTTATCATAACAAGCATCCACTTTTCCTTGTAATAACTCATTCACACATAATGATCTTAAAAATAGCTTGTATGACCACAACAAGCACTATATTGGTGACAACAAGCACATCTACATTCTTTTGGGACGAGGAATCTGTTGAATTTCATTAAAAAGGGAGTCTTTGATGATGACTAGCATTTCCGACCAGTATTTGCTACTTTATTACTGAGTAATGAGTTTGTCTCTTCATTTCATCGTAAAAAGGAACTACTTTCCATTGTAATAACTCATTTACACATAATGATCTTGAGAATAGCTTTTATGACCACAACAGGCACTATATTCATGGCAACGACCACATCTACACTCTCTTAGGATATGGAATCCAATGAATTTCATTAAACTAGGACTCCTTGAGGATGACTAGCATTTCCTACAAGCACTTGCTACTTTAATACTGAATAATGAGGCCATCTCTTCATTTTATCCTAAAGAGGATTGACTTTTCCTTTTAATAACTCATTCACAGATAATGATCTTAAAAATAGCTTGTATGACCACAACAAGCACTATATTTGCAACAACAACCACTTCTACACT
This sequence comes from Bruguiera gymnorhiza, assembly GCA_020883675.1. NCBI lineage: Eukaryota > Viridiplantae > Streptophyta > Magnoliopsida > Malpighiales > Rhizophoraceae > Bruguiera > Bruguiera gymnorhiza. The sequence continues at coordinate 49,453 of JAIRCJ010000237.1, read as the reverse complement.
ACCTTAGGATGAGGAATCTGTTGAATTCGATTAAAATGGAGTCTTTGATGATGAGTAGGATTTCCTACAAGTATTTGCTACTTTATTTCTGAATAATGAGGTTGTCTCTTCATTTCGTTGTAAAAAGGATCTGCTTTCTATTGTAATAACTCATTCACGCATAATGATCTTGAAAATAGGTTTTATGACCACAACAGGTGCTATATTCGTGACAACAACCACATCTACACGCTCTTAGGACATGGAATCCAATGAATTTCATTAAACTAGGAGTCCTTAATGATGACTAGTGTTTCCTACAAGTACTTGCTCTTTTAATACTGAATAGTGAGGCTGCCTTTTCATTTCATCGTAAAAAGGATCTACTTTCCATTGTAATAACTCATTCACACATAGTGATCTTGAAAATAGCTTTTATGACCACAATAGGCACTATATTCATGACAACAACCACATCTACACACTCTTACGATGTGGAATCCAATGAATTTCATTAAACTAGGAGTCTTTCATGATAACTAGCGTTTCTTACAAGTATTTGCTACTTTAATACTGAATAATGAGGCTGTCTCTTCATTTTATCCTAACAAAGATCCACTTTTCCTTGTAATAACTCATTCACACTTAAAGATCTTGAAAATAGCTTGTATGACCACAATTGGCACTATATTCAAGGCAACAACCTCATCTACACTCTCTTTGGACTAGGAATCCCTTGAATTTCATTAAACTAGGAGTCTTTGATGATGACTAGCATTTTTTATAACAACCATAGAGATGATGGGCAGAATGCTTCAATGGATGCAAGAAGTCCATTGCACATTCTAGAAGGCCTAATAACACGGGGTAAAGCCAAAAAGATGAAAGAGAGTTCAGGCCTTATTAAGCCAACCAAGCTGTAAATGGTGCGAATTCAAACTTGAAAGAGAGTTCAGGCCTTATTAAGATCATTAGAGTACTTTAAGAGTTAGGACTAAGTAATAACAGTCACATCAAATTAGGAGTTTATTTTTTGTGTAAGAATTTGTCCCTAGATAAAAATTCCTCCTAAAAAAAGAATTGTCCTAAGTAGGAATTTATGCTTCTTTAGGATTGCTATCTTAGCCTATAAATAGGCACACCTTGTAAGAGATTAGACAATTTATCAGACAACTTTGAGTGAAATTGAAAGCAAAGGTTTTTCTCCTTGGGTTCTTTTGAGAACTAAAGAACTTATCAAGAGGTATTTGATCTTGTGGTGTTCTAGTTGTCTTATCAATCCCAATTCTTTTCTTTTCTAGAGTGTGGAGTCCATATCCTTCTTAAATACCCTAGGTTTATGTTCCTTTGAATGTTGGGTTTAGGATTTGTGTTATTAAGGTTTGATTTAGCTTTCCTGGCTATTTTTTGATTCGTTTTGTGCTTTGGGTCCCTAGGCCACATTTTTTTGCGGTTTTCCAAATCAATTTCCTACAAGTATTTGATACTTCATCACTGAATAATGAGCTCGTCTCATCATTTGATGCACAAAACCCCAAAAAGACATGGCTTAGGGACCCAACGCACACAAGGAATCAAAGAACAACAAGGAAAGCTAAATCAAAGTTTAATAACACAAACCCTAGACCCAATATTTGAAGGAACATGAACCTAGGGTATTCAAGAAGGATATGGATGCCACACTCCCAAAAAGAAAGGAATTGGGAGTGATAAGTCAATTTGAACGCCACAAAAGGAAGTGCCTCTTGATAAGTTCTTTAGTTCTCAAAAGAACCGAGGGAGAAAAACCCTTGCTTTCTATTTCACTTAAAGTTGTCTGATTTATTGTTTGATGTATTCTTCAAAGCTTACAAAGGGTGCCTATTTATAAGCTAAGATAACAATCTTAAAGAGGTACAAATTCCTACTTAGGACAATTCCTTATTTAGGAGGAATTCCTATCTAGGTACAAATTCTTAAACAAAAAATAAACTCCTAATTTGGAGTAATTGCTATTACTTAGTCCTAACACTTTACGTACTTTAATGATATTAATAAGGTCTAGACTTTCTTTCAAGCTTGAATTCGCACCATTTGAAGGTTGGTTGGCTTGAACGTCCTTAATCAGCCCATTTAGTGCTTCTTTCATCTTTCTGGCTCTAGCTCATGTTATTGGGTCTTCTACAATGTGCAATGGACCTCTTGCATCAATTAAAGCTCTAGCTCGTGTTATTGGGCCTTTTGGAATAAGCAATGGACCTCTTGCATCCATTAAACCTCTAGCTCGTGTTATTGGGCCGTCTAGAATATGCAATGGACCTCTTGCATTGATTGAAGCTCTAGCTAGTGTTATTGGGCCTTCTGGAATGTGTAATGCACTTCCTACATCCATTGAAACCTTCCACCCTTCATCTTTACAATTCTCATCAGAAGTGGATCCTTATTAGGATGAAATGAAGAGAGGACCTTATTATTCAGTAACAAAGTTGCAAATACATCCAAGAAATGCTAGTCATTGTCAAAGACTCCCTTTTTAATGAAATTCAATGGATTCCTCGTCCCAAGAGAGTGTAGATGTGGTTGTTGCCACAAATATAGTGCTTGTTGTGGTCATACAAGCTATTTTCAAGATCATTATTGTGAATGAGTTATTACAATGAAAAGTGGATCCTTATTAGGATGAAATGAAGAGATGGCCTCATTATTCAGTAATAAAGTAGCAAATACTTGTAGGAAATGGTAGTCATCATCAAAGATTTCTTCTTTGATGAAATTCAAAGGATTGCTAGTCCAAAGATAGTGTAGATGTGGTTGTTGCAATGAATATAGTCCCTATTATGGTCATACAAGCTATTTTCAAGATTATTATGTGTGGATGAGTTATTACAATGAGAAGTGGATCCTTGTTAAGATGAAATGAAGAAACGGCCTCATTATTCAATATTGAAGTAGCAAATGCTTGTAGGAAATGCTAGTCATCGTCAAAGACTCCCTTTTTAATGAAATTCAACAGATTCCTAGCCCTAAGAGAGTGTAGATGTAGTTGTTGCCATGAATATTGTGCCTGTCGCAATCATATAACCTATTTTTAAGATCATTATGTGTAATTGAGTTATTACAATGAGAAATGGATCCTTGTTATGATGAAATGAAGAAACGACCTCGTTATTCAGTATTGAAGTAGCAAATACTTGTAGGAAATGCTAGTCATCATCAAAGACTCCCTTTTTAATGAAATTCAACAAATTCCTAGCCCTAAGAGAGTGTAGATGTAGTTGTTGCCATGAATATTGTGCCTATTGCAGTCATACAACTTATTTTAAGATCTAAGTTTGAACGAGTTATTACAATGAAAAGTGGAGACTTGTTTGGAAGAACTGATGAGGCGGCCTCATTATTCAATATTAAAGTAGCAAAACTTGTAGGAAATGCTAGTGATCGTGAAAGACTTCTTATTTAATGAAATTCAACGGATTCCTAGTCCCAAGAAAGTGTAGATGTGGTTGTTGCCTTGAATATAGCGCCTGTTGTGGTCATACAATCTATTTTCAAGATCTTTAATTATGAATGAGAAATGAAGAAATGACCTCATTATTCAGTAATAAAGTAGCAAATATATGTAGGAAATGCTAGTGATTGTGAAGGACTTCTTATTTAATGAAATTCAATGGATTCCTAGTCCCAAGAGAGTTTAAATGTGGTTGTGACTAGGAATATAGTGCCTGTTGCGGTCATACAACCTATTTTCAAGATCTAAGTGTCAATGAGTTATTACAACAAAAAGTGGAGCCATGTTAGGAAGAGATGATGAGATAGTGTCATTATTTAGTAATAAGGTAGCAAATACTTGTAAGAAATGTTAGAGATCATTAAAGACTTGTTGTTTAACGAATTTCAATGGATTCCTAATCCCGAGAGAGTGTACATACGGTTGTTGCCATGAATATAGTGCTTGTTGTGGTCATATAAGCTACTTTCAAGATCTTTAAGTGTGAATGAGTGATTATAACGAAAAGTGGATCCTTGTTAAGAGGAAGTGAAGAGACGGCCTCATTATTCAGTAATAAAGTAGCAAATAATTATAAGAAATGCTAATCATCATTCAAGACTTCTTGTTTAATGAAATTCAATGGATTCCTAATGCCAAGGGACTGTAGATGTGGTTGTTGCCATGAATATAGTACCTGTTGTGGTCGTACAAGCTATTTTCAAGATCATTATGTGTGAATGAGTTATTACAATGAAAAGTGGATCCTTGTTCGGAAGAAATGAAGAGATGACCTCATTATTCAGTAACAAAGTACCAAATACTTATAAGAAATGCTAGTCATCATCAATAACTCCCTTTTTAGTGAAGAGACAGCCTCATTATTCAGTAATAAAGTAGCAAATACTTGTAGCAAATGCTAGTCATCATCAAAGACTCCTTTTTTAATGAAATTTCAGTGGATTACTAGTCCTACGAGAGTGTAGATGTGGCTGTTGCAATGAACATTGTGCCTGTTGTGGTCATACAAGCTATTTTCAAGATCTTTAATTGTGAATGAGTTATTACAATGAGAAATGGATCCTTGTTAGGATGGAATGAAGAAACAGCCTCATTTTTCAGTATTGAAGTAGCAAATGCTTGTAGGAAATGCTTGTCATCATCAAAAAGTCCCTTTTTAATGAAATTCAATGGATTCCTAGTCCTAAGAGAGTGTAGATGTGGTTGTTGTCATGAATATAGTGCCTGTTGCAGTCATACAACTTATTTTGAAGATCTAAGTGTGAATGACTTATTATAACGAAAAATGGAACATTGTTAGGAAGAATTGATGAGGCAGCCTTATTATCCAATATTAAAGTAGCAAATACGTCTAGGAAATGCTAGTCATCATCAATAACTTCTTATTTCATGAAATTCAATGGATTCCTAGTCCCTAGAGAGTGTAAATGTGATTGTGACCATGAATATGGTGCCTATTGCGCTCATACAGCCTACTTTTAAGATGTAAGTGTGAATGAGTTATTACAACAAAAAATGGAGTCTTGTTAGGAAGAAATGAAGAGATGGCTTAATTATTTAGTAATATAGGAGCAAATACTTGTTTAATGAAATTCAATGGATTCCTAGTCCCAAAAGAGTGTAAATGTGGTAGCTACAATGACAATAGTGCATGATGTGGTCATACAAGCTAGTTTCAAGATTGTTATGTGTGAATGAGTTATTACAAGGAAAAGTGGATCCTTGTTAGGATGAAATGAAGAAACGACCTCATTATTCAATATTGAAGTAACAAATGCTTGTAGGAAATGCTAGTCATCAAAGACTCCCTTTTTAATGAAATTCAACGGATTCCTAGTCCTAAGAGAGTGTAGATGTGGTTGTTGCCATGAATATTATGCCTGTCGTGGTCATACAACCTATTTTCAAAATCTAAGTATGAATGAGTTATTACAACGAAAAGTGGAGACTTCTTCAGAAGAACTAATGACGCGGCCTCATTATTCAATATTAAAGTAGCAAATACTTGTAGGAAATGCTAGTCATCATCAATGACTTCTTATTTAATGAAATTCAATGGATTCCTAGTCCCAAGAGAGCATAGATGTGGTTGTTGCCTTGAATATAGTGCTTGTTGTGGTCATACAATCTATTTTCAAGATCTTTAATTGTGAATGAGATATTACAACAAAAAGTGGAGCCTTCTTCGGAAGAAATGAAGAGACGAACGCATTATTCAGTAATAAAGTAGCAAATATTGAATAATGAAGTCATCTCTTCATTTCATCCTAACAAGGATCCACTTTTCATTGTAAAAACTCATTCATAATAATGATCTTGAAAATAGCTTGTATGACCACAACATGCATTATATTCATGGCAACGACCACATCTACACTCTCTTGGCACTTGGAATCCATAGAATTTCATTAAACAAGATGTCTTTAACAATGACTAGCATTTCTTACAAGTATTTGCTACTTTATTACTGAATAATGAGGTCGTCTCTTTAATTCCTCTTAATAAAGATCCACGTTTCATTATAATAACTGATCCACACTTAAAGATCTTGAAAGTAGCTTGTATGACCATAACAAGCACTATATTCATGGCAACAACCGTATATACATTCTCTTGTGACTAGGAATTCGTTCAAATTCGTTAAACAACATGTCTTTCATGATCATTAGCATTTCCTACAAGTATTCGCTACTTAATTACTGAATAATGAGGTTGTCTCTTCATTTCTTCCCAAAAAGGCTCCATTTTTTGTTGTAATAACTCATTCACAATTAAAGATCTTGAAAATAGATTATATGACCATAATAGGCACTATATTCAAAGCAACAACCACATCTACACTCTCTTAGGACTAGGAAACCGTTGAATTTCATTAAACAAGAAGTCATTGATGATGACTAGCATTTCCTACAAGTATTTGCTACTTTAATATTGAATAATGAGGCCGCTTCATTAGTTCTTCCAAGGAAGTCTCCATTTTTCGTTGTAATAACTCATTCACACTTAGATCTTGAAAATAGGTTGTATGAACATGACAGGCACAATATTCATGGCTACAACCACATCTACACTCTGTTTGGACTACGAATACATTGAATTTCATTAAAAAGGGAGTCTTTGATGATGACTAGCATTTCCTACAAGCATTTGTTACTTCAATTCTAAATAATGAGGCTGTTTCTTCATTTCATCCTAACAAGGATCCACTTCTCATTGTAATAACTCATTTACACATAATGATTTTGAAAATAGCTTGTATGACCACAACAGGCACTATATTCGTGGCAAAAACCACATCTACACTCTCTTAGGACGAGCAATCCATTGAATTTCATTAAAAAGGGAGTCTTGATGATGACTAGCATTTCCTACAAGTATTTGCTACTTTGTTACTAAATAATGAGGTCATCTCTTCATTTCTTCCTAACAAGGATCCACTTTTCGTTGTAATAACTCATTCACACATAATGATCTTGAAAATAGCTTGTATGACCACAATAGGCACTATATTCGTGGCAACACCACATCTACACTCTCTTGGGATGAGCAATCCATTGAATTTCATTAAAAAGGGAGTCTTTCATGTTGACTAACATTTCCTACAAGCATTTGTTACTTCAATACTGAATAATGAGGCCGTTTCTTCATTTTATCCTAACAAACATCCGCTTTTCATTGTAATAACTCTTTTACACATAATGACCTTGAAAATAGCTTGTATGACAACAACAAGCACTATATTCATGGCAACAACCACACCTACACTCTGTTGGGACAAGCAATCCTTTGAATTTCATTAAAAAGGGAGTCTTTGATGATGACTAGCATTTCCTACAAGTATTTGCTTGTTTGTTACAGAATAATGAGGTCGTCTCTTCATTTCTTCCTAATAAGGATCCACTTTTTGTTGTAATAACTCATTCACATTATCTTGAAAATAGCTTATCTAACCACAACAGGCACCATATTTGTGGCAACAACCACATCTACACTCTCTTGGCACTAGGAATCCATAGAATCTCATTAAACAAAAAGTCTTTGATGATGACTAGCATTTCCTACAAGTATTGGCTACTTTATTACTAAATAATAAGGTTGTCTCTTTACTTCCTCCTAACAAGGATCCACTTTTCGTTGTAATAACTCATTCACACTTAAAGATCTTTAAAGTAGCTTGTATGACCACAACAAGCACTATATTCATGGCAACAACTATACCTACACTCTCTTGCATCTAGGAATTCGTTCAAATTCGTTAAAAAACAAGTCTTTCACGATCACTAGCATTTCCTACAAGCATTTGTTACTTTTTTACCGAATATTGAGTTCGACTCTTCATTTCTTCCGGAGAAGGCTCCACTTTTTTTTTGTAATAACTCATTCACAATTAAAGATCTTGAAAATAGATTGTATGACCACAACAGGCACTATATTTAAGGCAACAACCACATATATGCTCTCTTGGGACTAGGAATCCATTAAATTTCATTAACCAAGAAGTCATTGATGATGACTAGTATTTCCTACGAGTATATGCTACTTTAATATTGAATAATGCGTCCGCCTCTTCAATTCCTCTGAAGAAGTCTCCACTTTTCGTTGTAATTACTCATTCACACTTAGATCTTGAAAATAGGTTGTATGAACATGACAGGCACAATATTCATGGCTGCAACCACATCTACACTCTGTTAGGACTAGGAATCCATTGAATTTCATTAAAAAGGGTGTCTTCGATGATGACTAGCATTTCCTACAAGCATTTGCTACTTCAATTATGAATAATGAGGCTATTTCTTCATTTCGTCCTAACAAGGATCCACTTTTCATTGTAATAACTCATTTACCCATAGTGATCTTGACAATAGCTTTTATGACCACAACAGGCACTATTTTCGTGGCAAAAACCACATCTACACTCTCTTGGGACGAGCAATCCGTTGAATTTCATTAAAAAGGGAGTCTTTGAAGATGACTATAATTTCCTACAAGTATTTGCCACTTTGTTATTGAATAATGAGGTGGCAACAACCACATCAACACTCTCTTAGGACGAGGAATCCATTGAATTTCATTAAAAAGGGAGTCTTTGATAAGGACTAGCATTTCCTACAAGTATTTGCTACTTTGTTATGGAATAATGAGGTCGTCTTTTCATTTCTTCTTAACAAGGATCCACTTTTCGTTGTAATAACTCATTCACACAAAATGATCTTGAAAATAGCTTGTATGACCACAAAAGGCACTATATTCATGGCAATAACCACATCTACACTCTATTTTCACTAGGAATCCATAGAATTTCATTAAACAAGAAGTCTTTGAAGATGACTAGCATTTCCTACATGTATTTGCTACTTTATAACTAAATAATGAGGTCGTCTCTTCACTTCCTCCTAACGAGGATCCACTTTTCCTTGTAATAAATCATTCGCACTTAAAGATCTTGAAAGTAGCTTGTATGACCACAACATGCACTATATTCATGGCAACAACTGTATCTATACTCTCTTTGGACTAGGAATCCATTCAAATTCGTTAAACAACAAGTCTTTCATGATCACTAGCATTTCCTACAAGTATTTGCTACTTTATTATTGAATAATGAGGTTGTCTCTTCATTTCTTTGGAACAAGGCTTCACTTTTTGTTGTAATAACTCATTCACAATAAAAGATCTTGAAAATAGATTATATGACCACAACAGGCACTATATTCAAGGCAAAAACTACATCTACACTCTTTTAGGACTAGGAATCCATTGAATTTCATCAAACAAGAAATCTTTGATGATGACTACCATTTCCTACAAGTATTTGCTACTTTATTACTGAATAATGAGGTCATCTCTTCATTTCATCCTAACAAGGAACCACTTTTCATTGTAATAACTCATTCACACATAATGATCTTGAAAATAACTTGTAAGACCATAACAGGCACTATATCCATGGCAACAACCGTATCTACACTCTCTTAGGACTAGGAATCTGTTGAATTTCATTAAACAAGAAGTCTTTCACGATCACTAGCATTTCCTACTAGTATTTGCTACTTTATTACTGAATAATGGGTTGTCTCTTCATTTCTTCTGAAGAAGGCTCCTCTTTTTGTTGTAATAACTCATTCACAATTAAAGATATTGAAAATAGATTGTATGACCACAACAGACACTATATTCAAGGCAGCAACTACATCTAAGCTCTTTTAGGACTTAGAATCCCTTGAATTTCATTAAACAAGAAGTCATTGATGATGACTAGCATTTCCTACAAGTATTTACTACTTTAATATTGAATAATGAGGCCGCCTCATCAGTTCTTCTGAAGAAGTCTCCACTTTTTGTTGCAATTACTCATTCACACATAATGATCTTGAAAATAGCTTGTATGACCACAACAGATACTATATCCATGGCAACAATCGTATCTACACTCTTTTGGGACTAGGAATCCATTGAATTTCATTAAACAAGAAGTCTTTCACGATCAGTAGCATTTCCTACAAGTATTTGCTACTTTATTACTGAATAATGGGGTCGTCTCTTCATTTCTTCTGAAGAAGGCTCCACTTTTTGTTGTAATAACTCATTCACAATTAAAGATCTTGAAAATAGATTGCATGACCACAACAGGTAGTATATTCAAGGCAACAACCACATCTACACTCTCTTGGTACTAGGAATCAGTTGAATTTCATTAAACAAGAAGTCTTTCACGTTGACTACCATTTTGCTACAAGTATTTGCTACCTTATTACAAAATAATGAGGTTGTCTCTTGATTTTATCCTAACAAGGATCCACTTTTTGTTGCAGTAACTCATTCACACATAATGATCTTAAAACTAGCTTGTATGACCACCATAGGCACTATATTCATGAAATCAACGCCATCAATAGTCTCTTGGGACTAGGAATCCGTTGAATTTAATCAAACAAGAAGTCTGTGATGATGACAACCATTTCTTACAAGTATTTGCTACTTTATTACTGAATAATGAAGTCATCTCTTCATTTCATCCTAACAAGGATCCACTTTTCGTTGTAATAACTCATTCACACATAACGATCTTGAAACTAGCTTATATGACCACAACAGGCATTATATTTGTGAAAACAACGCGATCTACACTCTCTTAGGACTAGGAATCTGTTGAATTTAATCAAACAAGAAGACTTTGGTGATGACATCCATTTCCTGCAAGTATTTGCTACTTTAATACTGAATTATAAGGCTGTCTCTTCATTTCATCCTAACGAGACTCCACTTTTCATTGTAATAGCTCATTTACGCTTAAAGATCTTGAAAATAGCTTGTATGACCACAATAGGCACCATATTCATGGCAATAACCATATGTATACTCTCTTAGGACTTGGAATCTATTGAATTTTATTAAACAAGGTGTCTCTAATGATGGCTAGCATTTCTTACAAGTAATTGCTAGTTTATTATTGATTGATGAGACCGTCTCTTAATTTATTCCTAACAAGGCTCCACATTTCGTTGTAATAACTCTATCATACTTAAAGATCTTAAAAATGGCATGTATGACCACATCATACACTGTATTCATGGCAACAACCACTTCTATACTCCCCTGCGACTAGAAATCTATTCAATTTCATTAAAAAAGGAGTTTTTGACGATGACTAGCATTTCCTACAAGTGTTTGCTACTTTATTACTAAATAATAAAGTCATCACTTCATTTTTCCCTGACAAGGCTCCACGTTTCTTTGTAATAACTCATTCTGTCTTAATGATCTTGAAAATAGCTTGTATGACTACAACAGGCACTATATTCATGGCAAAAAGCAAATCTACACTCTTTTGGGACTAGGAATCCGTTCAATTTCATTAAACAAGAAGTCTTTAATGATGAGTAGCATTTCCTACAAGTATTTGCCATTTTATTATTGAATAGTGAGGTCGTCTCTTCATTTCTTCCTAACAAGGCTCCACTTTTCGTTGTAATAACTCTATCACACCTAAAGATCTTGAAAATGGCATGTATGACCACATCATGCACTATATTCATGGCAACAACCACTTTTATACTCCCTTATGACTAGAAATTTGTTCAATTTCATTAAAGAGGGAGTCTTTCATGATGACTAGCATTTCTTACAAGTATTTGCTACTTTATTACTGAATAATGAGAGTGTATCTTCATTTCATCCTAACAAGCCTCCACTTTTCGTTATAATAACTCATTTACACTTGAAGATATGGAAAATAGCTTGTATGGCCATAACAAGGACTATATTCATTGCAACAACCACATGTACACTATCTTGGGACTAGAAATTTGTTGAATTTCATGAAACAAGGAGTATATGATAATGTCTTGCATTTTCTACAAGTATATGTTACTTTATTACTAAATAATGACATCGTCTCTTCATTTCTTCCTAACAAGGCTCCACTTTTCGTTGTAATAACTCATTCACACTTGATATCAAAAATAGCTTGTATGACCTTAACAGGTACTATATTCATTGCAACAAGCATATCTACACTCTCTTAGGACTAGGATTCAGTTGAATTTCATCAAACAAGGAGTATATGATGATGACTAGCATTTCCTACATGTATTTGCTACTTTATTGTTGAATAATGAGACCATCTCTTCATTTCTTCTTAAGAAGGCCTCACTTTTCATTGTAATAACTCATTCACAATTAAAGATATCGAAAATAGCTTGTAGGACCGTAACAGGCACTCTATTCATTGCAACAACCACATCTACACTCTCTTGGGACTAGGAATCTGATGAATTTCATTAAATATGGAGTATGTGATGATGCCTAGCATTTCCTATGAGTATTTGCTACTTTATTATTGAATAATGAGACCGTCTCTTCATTTCATCCTAACAAGTCTCCACTTTTCGTTGAAATAACTCATTTACACTTGAAGATATGGAAAATAGCTTGTTTGGCCATAACAGGGACTATATTCATGGCAACAACCACATGTACACTCTCTTGGGACTAAGAATTTGTTGAATTTCATGAAACAAGGAGTATATGATGATATCTAGCATTTCCTACAAGTATTTGCAACTTTATTTCTAAAGAATGAGACCGCCTCTTCATTTGTTCCTAACAAGGTGCCCCTTTTCATTGTAATAACTCATTCACATTTAAAGATATGAAAAATAGCTTGTATAACCCTAATAGGGACCATATTCATTGGAATAACCCCATCTACACTCTCTTGGGACTAGGAATCTGTCGAATTTCATTAAACAGGGAGTATATGATGATGAATAGCATTTCCTACAAGTGTTTGCCACTTTATTGTTGAATAATGAAACCGTCTCTTCATTTCTTCTTAACAAGGCTCCACAATTTGTTGTAATAACTCATTCACACTTAAAGATATTGAAAATAGCTTGTATGACCATAATAGGCACTATATTCATTGCAACATCCATATCTACACTCTCTTGGGACTTGGAATCTATTGAATTTCATTAAACGAGGAGTATATGATGATGTCTAGCATTTCCAACTAGTATTGGCTACTTTATTACTGAATAATGAGATAATCCCTTCATTTCATCTTAACAAGGCTCCAGTTTTCATTGTAGTAACTCATTCACGCTTAAAGATATCAAAAATAGCTTATAAGACCATAACAAGCACTATATACGTTGCAAGGAGCACATTGACACTCTCTTGGGACTAGGAATCTATTGAATTTCATTAAACAATGAGTATATGATGATGTCTAGCATTTCCTATAACTATTTGCTAATTTATTACTGAATAATGAGACCGTCCCTTCATTTCATCTTAACAAGCCTCCACTTTTCGTTGTAATAACTCATTTACACTTGAAGATATGGAAAATAGATTGTAGGGCCATTATAGGGACTATATTCATTGCAATGACCACATATACACTCTCTTGGAACTAGGAATCTGTTGAATTTCATGAAACAAGGAGTATATGATGATGTCTAGCATTTTCTACAATAATAAGCTACTTTATTACTGAATAATGACACTGTGTCTTCATTTTTTCCTAACAAGGCTCCACTTTTCATTGTAATAACTCATTCAAACTTAAAGATATCAACAATAGCTCTTATGACCATAATAGGCACTATATTTATTGCAACAACCACATCTACACACTCTTGGGACTAGGAATCTATTGAATTTCATGAAACAAAAAGTATATGATGATGTCTAGCATTTTCTACAATTATAAGCTATTATATTACAAAATAATGATACCATCATTTCATTTCTTCCTAACAAGACTCCACTTTTCGTTGTATTAATTCATTCACACTATATCAAAAATAGCTTGTATGACCATAACGGGCACAATATTTATTGCAACTACCACATCTACATTCTCTTGGGACTAGGAATCTGTTGAATTTCATTAAATAAGTAGTATATGATGATGTCTAGCATTTCCTATAAGTATTTGCTACTTTATTACTAAATAACAAGACCGTCTCTTCATTTCTTCCTGACACGGCTCCACTTTTCCTTGTAATAACTCATTCATACTTAAAGATATCGAAAATAGCTTATATGACCATAACAGGCACTATATTCATTGCAACCATCATATCTACACTCTCTTGAGACTAGGAATTTGTTCAATTTCATTAAACAATGAATATATGATGATGTCTAGCATTTCCTATAAGTATTTGCTACTTTATTACTCAATAATGAGTCCGTCTCTTCATTTCTTCCTAACACAGAGCCACTTTTTGTCATAATAACTCATTCACATTTAAAGATATGAAAAATAGCTTGTATAACCATAACAAGGACCATATTCATTGCAACAACCACATCTACAGTCTCTTAGGACTATGAATTTGTTGAATTTCATTAAACAATGAATATATGATGATGTTTAGCATTTCCTACAAGTATTTGCTACTTTATTACTAACTAATGAGTCCGTCTCTTCATTTCTTCCTAACAAGGTGCCACTTTGCTTTGTAACAACTCATTCACATTTAAAGATCTAAAACATAGCTTGTATAACCATAACAGGGACAATATTCATTGCAACAACCACATCTATGCTCTCTTAGGACTAGGAATTTGTCAAATTTCATTAAACAAGGAGTATATGATGATGTCTAGCATTTCCTCCAAGTATTTGCTACTTTGTTACTGAATAATGAGACTGTCTCTTCATTTCTTCCTAACAAGACTCCACTTTTCGTTGTAGCAACTCATTCACACTTAAAGATATTGAAAATGACTGGTATGGCCATAATAGGGACTTTATTCATTACAACATCCACATCTACACTCTCTTGGGACTTGGAATCTTTTGAATCTCATTAAATAAGGAGTATATGATGATGTCTAGCATTTCCTACAAGTATTTTCTAATTTATTTCTGAATAATGAGACCGTTTCTTCATTAATTCCTAACAAGGCTCCGCATTTTGTTGAAATAACTCATTCACACTTGAGGATATCAGAGATAGCTTGTATGCCTATAACAGGCACTATATTCATTGAAATAACCACATCTACACCCTTTTAGGACTAGGAATTCATTGAATTTCATTAAACAAAGAGTATATGATGATGTCTAGTATTTCATACAAGTATATTCTACTTTATTACGAAATAATGAGACCATCTCTTCATTTCTTCCAAACAGGGCTCCACTTTTCGTTGTACTAACTTACTCACACTTACAGATATGAAAAATAACTTGTATGATCATAGCTGGGACTATATTCATTGCAGCAACCAGATCTACACTTTCTTAGGACTAGGAATCTGTTGAATTTCATTAAACAAGGAGTATATGATGATGTCTAGCTTTACCTACAACTATTTGCTACTTTATTATTGAATAATGAAACTGTCTCTTCATTTCCTCCAAACAAGTCGCCAATTTATGTGGTAATAAATCATTCACACTTAAAGATATTGAAAATAACGTCTATGACCATAATAGACACTATATTCATTGCAACATCCACATCTACACTCTCTTGGGACTAGGAATCTATCGAATTTCATTAAACAAGGAGTATATGATGATGTCTAGCATTTCCTTCAAGTATTTGCTACTATATTAATGAATAATGAGATCGTCTCTTCATTTCATCCTAACAAGGCTTCACTTTTTGTTGTAATAACACATTCACATTGAAGGATATCAAAGATAGCCTGTATGACCATAACAGGCACTATATTCATTGCAACAACCACATCAACACTCATTTGGGCTAGGAATCTGTTGAATGTCATTAAACAAAGAGTATATGATGATGTCTAGTATTTCCTACAAGTATATTCTACTTTATTACGAAATAATGAGACCGTCACTTTATTTCTTCCTAACAAGGCTCCACTTTTTGTTGTAATAACTGATTCACACTTAAGGATATAGAAAATAGCTTGTATGACCATAACAAGCACTATATACATTGCAACAACCACATTGACACCCTTTTGGGATTAGGAATATGTTGAATTTCATTAAACAAGGAGTATATGATGATGTCTAGCATGTCTTATAACTATTTGCTACTTTATTACTTAATAGTGAAACTGTCTCTTCATTTCTTCTTAAAAAGGTGCCACTTTTCATGTTAATAACTCATTCACACTTAAAGATATTGAAAAGAACTCATATGACCATAACGAGCACTATATTTATTGCGACAACCACATATACTCTCTCTTGGCACTAGGAATCTGTTGAATTTTATTAAAGAAGGAGTATATGATGATGTGTAGCATTTCCTACAAGTATTTGCTACTTTATTACTGAATAATGAGACCATCTCTTCATTTCTTCCTAACAAGGCTCCACTTTTCATTATAGTAACTAATTCACACTTAAAGATATCAAAAATAGCTTGTAGGACCATAACAGGCACTATATTTATTACAACAACCACATCTGCTCTCTCTTGGGACTAGGAATCTGTTGAATTTCATCAAAAAAGGAGTATATGACAAAGTCTAGCATTTTCTACAATAATAAGCTACTTTACTATTGAATAATGAGACCGTCTATTCATTTCCGCATAACATGGCTCCACTTTTCGTTATAGTAATTCATTAACACTTAAAGATATCAGAAATAGCTCATATGACCATAACAAGCACTATATTTATTGCAAGAACCACATCTACTCTCTCTTGGGACTAGGAATCTATTGAATTTCATTATACAAGGAGTATATGATGATGTCTAGCATTTCCTTCAAGTATTTGCTACTTTATTAATAAATAATGAGACCGTTTCTTCAATTCTTCCTAACAAGGCTCTTGTAATAACTCATTCACACTCAAAGATATGGAAAATAGCTTGTATTACCATAAGAGGGACCATATTCATTGCAACAACCACATCTATGCTCTCTTGGGACTAGGAATCTATCGAATTTCATTAAACAAGGAGTATCTGATGATGTCTAGCATTTCCTCCAAGTATTTGCTACTTTGTTACTGAATAAAAAGACTGTCTCTTCATTTCTTCCAAACAAGGCTCCACTTTTCGTTGTAGTAACTCATTCACACTTAAAGAATTCGAAAATGGCTTGTGTGACCATAACAGGCACTTTATTCATTGCAACAACCACATCTACTCTCTCTTGGGCTAGGAATCTATTGAATTTAATTAAACAAGGAGTATATGATGATGTCTAGCATTTCCTTCAAGTATTTGCTACTTTCTTAATGAATAATGAGACCGTCACTTCATTTCTTCCTAACAAGGCTCCACTTTTCATTGTAATAACTCATTCACGCTTAAAGATATGGAAAATAGCTTGTATGACCATAATAGGGACCATATTCATTGCAATGACCACATCTACACTCTCTTGGGCTAGGAATCTATTGAATTTCATTAAACAAGGAGTATATGATGATATCTAGCATTTATTACAAGTATTTGCTCCTTTATTATTGAATAAAGAGACTGTCTCTTCATTTCTTCCTAACAAGGAGCCACTTTTGGTAGTAATAACTCATTTAGACTTAAGGATATCAAAAATAGCTTGTATGACCATAACAGGCACTCTACTCATTGCAACAACCACATCTACACTCTCTTAGGACTAGGAATCTATTCAATTTCATTAAACAAAGAGTATATGATGACGTCTAGTATTTCCTGCAAGTATATTCTACTTTATTCCGGAATAATGAGACTGTCTCTTCATTTCTTCCTAACAGGGCACCACTTTTCATTGTAATAACTCATTCACACTTAAGGATATGAAAAATAGCTCATATGACCATAGACGGGACTATATTCATTGCAACAACCACATCTACACTCTCTTGGGACTAGGAATCTATTGAATCTCATTAAACAAGGAGTATATGATGATGTCTAGTATTTCCTACAAGTATTTGCCCCTTTATTATTGAATAAAGAGATCGTCTCTTCATTTCTTCCTAACAAGGTGCCACTTTTTGTGTTAATAACTCATTCACACTTCAAGATATTGAAAATAGCTTATATGACCATAACAGGCACTATATTCATTGCAACATCCACATCTACATTCTCTTGGGACTTGGAATTTGTTGAATTTCATTAAACAAGGAGTATATGATGATGTCTAGCATTTCCTTCAAGTATTTGCTACTTTATTAATGAAAAATGAGATCGTCTCTTCATTTCATCCTAACAAGACTCCACTTTTTGTGGTAATAACACATTCACACTGAAGGATATCAAAAATAGCCTGTATGACCATAACAAGCACTATATTCATTGCTATAACCACATCTACACTCTTTCGAGGCTAGGAATTTATTGAATGTCATTAAACAAAGAGTATGTGATGATGTCTAGTATTTCCTACAAGTATATTCTACTTTATTACAGAATAATGAGACTGTCACTTCATTTCTTCCTAACAAGGCTCCACTTTTGATCGTAATAGCTGATTCACACTTAAGGATATCGAAAATAGCTTGTATGACCATAATAGGCACTATATACATTACAACAACCACATTGACACCCTCTTGGGATTAGGAATCTGTTGAATTTCATTAAAGGAGTATATGATGATGTTTAACATTTCCTAAAACTATTTGCTACTTTAATACTAAATAATGAAACTGTCTCTTCATTTCTTCCTAAAAAGGTGCCACTTTTCGTGTTAATAACTCATTCACATTTAAAGATATCAAAAATAGCTCATATGACGATAATAGGCACTATATTTATTGCGACAACCACATCTATACTCTCTTGGCACTAGGAATTTGTTGAATTTCATTAAAGAAGGAGTATATGATGATGTCTAGCATTTCCTAAAACTATTTGCTACTTTAATACTGAATAATGAAATTGTCTCTTCATTTCTTCCTAAAAGGGTGCCACTTTTCGTGTTAATAACTCATTCACACTTTAAGATATTGAAAATAGCTCGTATGACGATAACAGGCACTATATTTATTACGACAACCACATCTATACTCTCTTGGCACTAGGAATCTGTGGAATTTCATTAAACAAGGAGTATATGATGATGTCTAGCATTTCCTACAAGTATTTGCTACTTTATTACAGAATAATAAGACCGTCTCTTCATTTCTTCTTAATAAGGATCCACTTTTCGTTGTAATAAATTATTCACACTTAATGATATCGAAAATAGCTTGTATGACCATAACAGACACTATATCCATCGCAACAACCACATCTACCCTCTCTTAGGGCTAGGAATCTGTGGAATTTCATTAAACAAGGAGTATATGATGATGTCTAGCATTTCCTACAAGTATTTGCTACTTTATTACAGAATAATGAGACCGTCTCTTCATTTCTTCTTAATAAGGATCCACTTTTCGTTGTAATAAATTATTCACACTTAATGATATCGAAAATAGCTTGTATGACCATAACAGACACTATATCCATCGCAACAACCACATCTACCCTCTCTTAGGGCTAGGAATCTGTGGAATTTCATTAAACAAGGAGTATATGATGATGTCTAGCATTTCCTACAAGTATTTGCTACATTATTATAGAATAATGAGACCATCTCTTCATTTCTACCTAACAAGGCTCCACTTTTTTTTGTACTAAATCATTCACATTTAAACATATCGAAAATAGCTTGTATGACCGTAACAAGCACTATATTCATTGACACTTAAAGATGTTGAAAATAGCCTATATGACCATAACAGACACTATATTCATTGCAACAACCTCATCTACACTATCTTGGGAATAGGAATCTGTGGAATTTCATTAAATAAGGAGTATATGATGGTGTCTAGCATTTCCTACAAGTATTTGCTACTTTATTACTGAATAATGGGACCGTCTCTTCATTTCTTCCTAACAAGGCTCCACTTTTCGTTGTAATAACTCATTCACACCTACAGATGTAGAAAATAGCTTGTATGACCATAACATGCACTATATTCTTTGCAACAAGCACATCTACACTCTCTTGGGACTAGGAATCTGTGGAATTTCATTAAACAAGGAGTATAGGATGATGTCTTGCCTTTCCTATAAGTATTTTGCAGCTTTATTTCTGAATAAAGAGACCGTCTCTTTATTTCTTCTTAACAATGATCCCCTTTTCGTTTTAATAAATCATTCACACTTAAAGGTATCGAAAATGGCTTGTATGACCATAACTGGCACTATATTCATTGCAACAAGCACATCTACACTCTCTTGGGACTAGAAATCTATTGAATTTCATTAAACAAGGAGTATATGATGATGTCTAGCAATTCCTACAAGTATTTGCTACTTTATTACTAAATAATGAGACCGTCTCTTCATTTCTTCCTAACAAGGCTCCAATTTTTGTTCTAATAACTCATTCACACTTAAAGATATCGAAAATATTACAACAAAAGGAGGAGCCTTGCTAGGAAGCATTGAAGAGAGGGTCTCATTATTCAACAATTATATTGAAAATACTTGTGAGAAATGTTAGTCATCATCAAAGACTCCTTGTTGAATGAAATTCAACGCATTCCCCCTTCAAAGGGATTATAAATGTGCTGGTTCCCAAGAATATGGTGCCTGTTGTGGGCAAACAAGCTATTTTAAAGATCATTAAGTGTGAATGAGCTATTACAACAAAAGGAGGAGCCTTGTTAGGATGAATTGAAGAGAGGGTCTCTTTATTCAACAATTATACCAAAAATACTTCTAACAAAAAGGTTGTCATTATCAATGACTCCTTGTTGAATGAGATTCAAGGCATTCCCTCTTCCAAGGGAGTATAGATGTGTTGGTTCCCAAGCATTTGGAGCCTTTTGTGGGCAAACAAGCTATTTTCAAGATCAATAAGTGTGAATGAGCTATTACAACAAAAGGAGGAGCCTTGTTAGGATGAATTGAAGGGAGGGTCTCATTATTCAACAATTATACCAAAAATACTTGTAAGAAATGCTAGTCATCATCAAAGACTCCTTGTTGAACGAAATTCAAGGCAATCCTTCTTCCAAGGGAGTATTGATGTGCTGGTTCCCATGAATATGGTGTCTTTTGTGTTTAAAGAAGCTATTTTCCGACTCCGTAATAGTGAATGAGCTATTACAACAAAAGGAGCAGCCTTGTTAGAAAGAATTGAAGAGAGGGTCTCATTATTCAACAATTATATAGAAATTACATGTAAGAAAAGCTAGTCATCATCAAGGACTCCTTGTTGAATGAAATTCAAGGCATTCCCTCTGCCAAGAAAGTATAGATGTGCTGGTACCCATGAATACAGTGTCTTTTTTGTTCAAAGAAGCTATTTCCAAGATCATTAAGTGTGAATGAGCTATTACAACAAAAGGAGGAGTCTTCTTAGGAAGAATTGAAGAGGTATGAAATGCTAGTCATCATCAAAGACTCCTTGTTGAACGAAATTCAAGGCATTCCCTCTTCTAAGGGAGTATAGATGGGCTGGTTCCCAAGAATTTGGTGCTTTTTGTGGGCAAACAAGCTACTTTCAAGATCATTAAGTGTGAATGAGCTATTACAACAAAAAGAGGAGCCTTGTTAGGAAGAATTGAAGGGAGGGTCTCATTATTCAACAATTATACGGAAAATACTTGTAAGAAATGCTAGTCATCATCAAAGACTCCTTGTTGAATGAAATTGAGGGCATTCCCTCTGCCAAGGGAGTATAGATGTGCTGGTACCCATGAATACGGTGTCTTTTTTGTTCAAAGAAGCTATTTCCAAGATCATTAAGTGTGAATGAGCTATTACAACAAAAGGAGGAGTCTCGTTAGGAAGAATAGAGGAGAGGGTCTCGTTATTCAAAAATTATACCAAAAATACTTGTATGAAATGCTACTCATCATCAAAGACTCTTTGTTTAATGAAATTCAAGGCATTCGCTCTTCCAAGGGAGTATAGATGTGCTGGTACCCATGAATATGGTGTCATTAGTGTTCAAAGAAGCTATTTCCAAGATCAGTAAGTGTGAATGAGCTATTACAACAAAAGGAGGAGCCTTGTTAGGAAGAATTCAAGAGTGGGTCTTATTATTCAACAATTATACCCAAAATGCATGTAAGAAATGCTAGTCATCATCAAAGACTCCTTGTTGAATGAAATTCAAGGCATTTCCTCTTCCAAGGGAGTATAGATGTGCTGGTTCCCAACAATATGGTGACTTTAATGTTCAAAGAAGCTATTTTCAAGATCAGTAAGTGTGAATGAGCTATTACAACAAACAGAGGAGCCTTGTTTGGAAGAATTGAAGAAAGGGTCTCATTATTCAACAATTATGCTGAAAATACATGTAAGAAATGCTAGTTCTCATCAAACACGCTTTGTTGAATGAAATTCAAGGCATTCCCTCCTCCAAGGGAGTTTAGATGTGCTGGTACCCATGAATATGGTGTCTTTAGTGTTCAAAGAAGCTATTTTCAAGATGAGTAAGTGTAAATGAGCTATTACAACAAAAGGAGGAGTCTTGTCAGGGAGAATTGAAGAGAGGGTCTCATTCTTCAACTATTATAACGAAAATACTTGTAGGAAATGCTACTCATCATCAAAGACTCCATGTTGAATGAAATTCAAGGCATTCCCTCTTCCAAGGGAGTATAGATGTGCTGGTACCCATGAATATGGTGTCTTTAGTGTTCAAAGAAGCTATTTCCTAGATCATTAAGTGAGAATGAGCTATTACAACAAAAGTTGGAGCCATGTTAGGAAGAATTCAGGAGAGGGCCTCATTATTCAACAATTATGCCGAAAATACATGTAAGAAATGCTAGTCATCATCAAACACGCTTTGTTGAATGAAATTCAAGGCATTCCCTCCTCCAAGGGAGTATAGATGCACTGGTACCTATGAATATGGTGTCTTTAGTGTTCAAAGAAGCTATTTTCAAGATCAGTAAGTGTAAATGAGCTATTACAATAAAACGAGGAGTCTTGTTAGGGAGAATTGAAGAGAGGGTCTCATTATTCAACTATTATAATGAAAATACTTGTAGGAAATGCTACTCATCATCAAGGACTCCTTGTTGAATGAAATTCAAGGCATTCCCTCTTCCAACGGAGTATAGAAGCCCTGGTTCGCATGAATATGGTGACTTTAGTGTTCAAAGAAGCTATTTTCAAGATTATTAAGTGTGAATGAGGTATTACAACAAAAGGAGGAGCCTTGTTAGGAAGAATTAAAGAGAGGGTCTCATTATCGAACAATAATTTCGAAAATACTTGTGAGAAATGCTAGTCATCATCAGAGACTCCTTGTTGAATGAAATTCAAGGCATTCCCTCTTCCAAGGGAGTATAGATGTGCTGGTTCCCATGTATATGGAGTCTTTTGGGGGCAAACAAGCTATTTTTAAGATCATTTCGTGCCAATGAGCTGTTACAACAAAAAGAGGAGCCTTGTTTGGAAGAATTGAAGAGAGGGTCTCATTATTCAACAATTATAATGAAAATACTGGTACAAAATGCTAGTCATTATCAAAGACTCCTTATTGAATGAAATTCAAGGCATTCCCACTTTCAAGAGAGTATAGATGCATTGGTTCGCATGAATATGGTGACTTTAGCGTTCAAAGAAGCTATTTTCAAGATTATTAAGTGTGAATGAGGTGTTACAACAAAAGGAGGAGCCTTGTTAGGAAGAATTGAAGAGAGGGTCTCATTATCGAACAATTATTCTGAAAATACTTGTGAGAAATGCTAGTCATCATTAGAGACTCCTTGTTGAATGAAATTCAGGGCATTCCCTCTTGCAAGGGAGTATGGATGTGCTGGTTCCCATGTATATGGAGTCTTTTGGGGGCAAAGAAGCTATTTTAAAGATCATTTCGTGTCAATGAGCTATTACAACAGAAAGAGGAGCCTCGTTAGGAAGAATTGAGGAGAGGGTCTCATTATTCAACAATTATACCGAAAATGCTTGTAATAAATGCTAATCATCATCAAAGACTCCTTGTTGAATGAAATTCAAGGCATTCCTTCTTCCAAGGGAGTATAGATGTGCTGGTTCCCTTGTATATTGAATCTTTTGGGGGCAAACAAGCTATTTTTAAGATCATTTCTTGCCAATGAGCTGTTACAACAAAAGGAGGAGCCTTGTTAGGAAGAATTGAAGAGAGGGTCTCATTATTCAACAATTATATCGAAAATACTTGTAATAAATGCTAGTCATCATCAAAGACTCCTTGTTGAATGAAATTCACGGCATTCCCTCTTCCAAGGGATTATAGATGCGCTGGTTCCCATGAATATGGTGACTTTAAAGTTCAAAAAAGCTATTTCCAAGATCAGTAAGTGTGAATGGGCAATTACAACAAAAGGAGGAGCCTTGTTATGAAGAATTAAAGAGAGGGTCTCATTATTCAACAGTTATACCGAAAATATTTGTAAGAAATGGTAGTCATCATCAAAGACTCCTTGTTGAATGAAATTCAAGGCATTCCCTCTTCCAAGGGAGTATAGATGTGCTAGTTCCCATGAATATGGTGACTTTAGTGTTCAAAGAAGCTATTTTCAAGGTTATTAAGTGTGAATGAGATATTACAAGAAAAGGAGGAGCCTTGATAGGAAGAATTGAAGGGAGGGTCTCATTATTCAAAAATTATACCAAAAATACTTCTAATAAATGCTAGTCATCATCAAAGACTCCTTGTTGAATGAAATTTAAGGCATTCCATCTTCCAAGGGAGTATAGATGTGCTGGTTTCCAACAATATGGTGTATTTTGTGGGCAAACAACCTATTTTGAAGATCATTAAGTGTGAATTAGGTATTACAACAAAAGAAAGGGCCTTGTTTGGAAGAATTGAAGAGAGGGTCTCATTATTCAACAATTATATTGAAAATACTTGCAATAAATGCTAGCCATAATCAAAGACTCTTTATTGAATGAAATTCACGGCATTCCCTCTTCCAAGGGATTATAGATGCACTGGTTCCCATGAATATGGTGACTTTAGAGTTCAAAGAAGCTATTTCCAAGATCAGTAAGTGTGAATGGGCAATTACAACAAAGGGAGGAGCCTTGTTAGAAAGAATTGAAGAGAGGGTATCATTATTCAACAATTATTCCAAAAATACTTGTAAGAAATGCTGGTCATCATCAAAGACTCCTTGTTGAATGAAATTCAAGGTATTCCCTCTTTGAAGGGAGTATAGAAGCACTGGTTCGCATGAATATGGTGACTTCAGTGTTCAAACAAGTTATTATCAAGATTATTAAGTGTTAATGAGGTATTACAACAAAAGGACGAGCCTTGTTAGAAAGAATTGAAGAAAGGGCCTCATTATTCAACAATTATTCCGAAAATACTTGTGAGAAATGCTAGTCATCATCAGAGACTCCTTGTTGAATGAAATTCAGGGCATTCCCTCTTCCAAGAGAGTATAGATGTGTTGGTTCCCATCTATATGGAGTCTTTTGGGGGCAAACAAGCTATTTTTAAGATCATTCCGTGCCAATGAGCTGTTACAACAAAAGGAGCCTCGTTAGGAAGAATTGAAGACATGGTCTCATTATTCAACATTTATACCGAAAATACTTGTAATAAATGCTAGTCATCATCAAAGACTCCTTGTTGAATGAAATTCGAGGCATTCCTTTTTCCAAGGGAGTGTAGATGCACTAGTTCCCATGAATATGGTGTCTTTTGTGGGCAAACAAGCTATTTTTAAGATCATTTCGTGTGAATGAGCTATTACAACAAAAGGAGGAGCCTTGTTAGGAAGAATTGAAGAGAGGCTCTCATTATTCAACAATTATTCCAAAAATACTTGTGAGAAATGCTAGTCATCATCAAAAACTCCTTGTTAAATGAAATTCATGGCATTCCCTCTACCAAGGGAGTATAAATGCGCTGGTTCGCATGAATATGGTGACTTTAGTGTTTAAACAAGATTTTTTCTACATCAGTAACTGTGAATGAACAATTACAACAAAAGGAGGAGCCTTGTTAGGAAGAATTGAAGAGAGGGTCTCATTATTAAAAAATTGTATGAAAAATACTTGTAAGAAATTCTAGTCATCAACAAAGACTCTTTATTGAATGAAATGCAAGGCATTCCCTCTTCCAAGGGAGTATAAATGTGCTGGGTCCCAAGAATATGGTGACTTTTGTGGGAAAACAAGTTATTTTCAAGATCATTAAGTGTGAATGAGCTTTTACAACAAAAGGAGGATGCTTGTTCGGAAGAATTGAAGAGAGGGTCTCATTATTCAACAATTATTCCCAAAATACTTGTGAGAAATGCTAGTCATCATCAGAGACTCCATGTTGAATCAAATTCAGGGCATTCCCTCTTCCAAAGGAGTATTGATGTGCTAGTTCCCATGAATATGGTGACTTTAGTGTTCAAACAAGTTATTTTCAACATCAATAATTGTGAATGAACAATTACAACAAAAGGAGAAGCCTTGTTAGGAAGAATTAAAGAGAGGGTCTCATTATTAGAAAATTATATAGAAAATACTTTTAAGAAATTCTAGTCATCATCAAAGACTACTTGTTGAATGAAATACAAGCCATTCCCTCTTCCAAGGGAGTATAGATGTGCTGGGGCCCAAGAATATGGTGACTTTTGTGGGAAAACAAGCTATTTTCAAGATCATTAAGTGTGAACGAGCTATTACAATAAAATGAGGAGCCTTCTTAGGATGAATTGAAGTGAGGGTCTCATTATTCAACAATTATACTGAAAATACTTGTAACAAAATGCTAGTCATCATCAAAGACTGCTTGTTGAATGAAATTCAAGGCATTCGCTCTTCCAAGGTTGTATAGATGTGCTGGTCCCCAAGAATATGGTGCCTTTTGTGGGCAAACAAGCTATTTTTAAGATCATTTAGTGTGAATGAGCTATTACAACAGAAGGAGGAGCCTTCCTAGGAAGAATTGAAGAGAGGGTCTCATTATTGAAAAATTATACGGACAATATTTGTAGGAAATGCTAGTCATCCTTAAAGACTCATTGTTGAATGAAATTTGAGGCATTCACTTTTCCAAGGGAATGTAGATGTCCTGGTTCCCACGAAT
Organism: Bruguiera gymnorhiza; assembly: GCA_020883675.1. NCBI lineage: Eukaryota > Viridiplantae > Streptophyta > Magnoliopsida > Malpighiales > Rhizophoraceae > Bruguiera > Bruguiera gymnorhiza. The sequence continues at coordinate 22,498 of JAIRCJ010000237.1, read as the reverse complement.
TTGGTGTCTTTTGTTGGCAAACAAGCTATTTTCAAGATCATTAAGTGTGAATGAGCTATTACAACAAAAGGAGGATCCTTGTTAGGAAGAATTGAGGAAATGGTCTCATTATTCAACAATTATACCAAAAATACTTGTAAGAAATGCTAGTCATCATTGAAGACTCCTTGTTGAATGAAATTCAAGGCATTCCCTCTTCCAAGGGAGTATAGATGTGCTGGTTCCCATGAATATGGTGTCTTTTGTTTGCAAACATGCTATTTTCACCATCATTAAGCGTGAATGAGCTATTACAAAAAAATGTGGTGCGTTGTTAGCAAGAATTGAAGAGAGGGTCTCATTATTCAACAATTATACTTGTAAGAAATGCTAGTCATCATCAAAGACTCCTTGTTGAATGAAATTCAAGGCATTCCCTCTTCCAAGAGAGTATAGATGTGCTGGTTCCGATGAATGTAGTGTCTTTTGTGGGCAAAGAATCTATTTTGAAGATCTTTAGATGTGAATGATTTATTACAACAAATGGAGGAGCCTTGTTAGGTATAGATGAGGTTTTTGCAATGAATTTAGTGAATGATGAGGTCATACAAGTTGTTTTAAAGATCTTTAAGTGTGAATGAGTCATTACAACGAAATGTGGTGTCTTGTTAGGAAGAAATGAATAGATGGTCTCATTTTTGAGTGATTAAGCATCAAATACAGGTGAGAAATGCTAGAAATCACCAAAGACTCTTTGTCTAGTGCAATTCTACATATTCCTAGTCCCAAGAGTGTATAGATGAGATTTTTGCAATGAATTTAGTGAATGATGTGGTCGTACAAGCTGTTTTCAAGATCTTTGCGTGCGAATGAGTCTTTACAATGAAATGAGGAGTCTTGTTAGGAGAAATCAAGAGGCGGTCTCATTTTTAAGTGATTAAGCATCAAATACATGAGAAAACTGCATGAAATCACCAAAGACTCTTTGTCTAGTGCAAGTCTACATATTCCTAGTCCCAAGAGTGTATAGATGAGGTTTTTGGAATGCATTTAGTGAATGATGTGGTCGTACAAGCTGTCTTTAAGATGTTTGCGTGTGAATGAGTCATTACAGCGAAATGAGGAGTCTTGTTAGGAAGAAATGAATAGATGGTCTCATTTTTTAGTGATTAAGCATCAAATACATGTGAAAAATGCTAGAAATCACCAAAGACTCTTTGTCTAGTGAAATTCTACATATTCCTCATCCCAAGAGTGTATAGATGAGGCTTTTGCAATGAATTTAGTGAATGATGTGGTCATATAAGCTGTTTTCAAGATGTTTAAGTGTGAATGAGTCATTACAATGAAATGAGAAGTTTTGTTAGGAAGAAATGACGAGACAGTCTCATTTTTCAGTGATTAAGCATCAAATACATGTGAAAAATGCTAGAAATCACCAAAGACTCTTTGTCTAGTGCAATTCTACATATTTTTAGTCCCAATAGTGTATAGATGAGGTTTTTGCAATGAATTTAGTGAATGATGTGGTCGTACAAGCTGTTTTCAAGATGTTTGCGTGTGAATGAGTCATTACAAGGAAATGAGGAGTCTTGTTAGGAGGAAATGAAGAGACGGTCTCATTTTTGAGTGATTAAGCATCAAATACATGTGAAAAATCCGAGAAATCACCAAAGACTCATTGTCTAGTGCAATTATACATATTCCTAGTCCCAAAAGTGTACAGATGAGATTTTTGCAAAGAATTTAGTCAATCATTTTGTCACACAAGCTGTTTTCAAGTTCCTTAAGTGTGAATGAGTCATTACAACGAAATGTGGAGTCTTGTTACGAAGAAATGAACAGACGGTCTCATGTTTGAGTGATTAAGCATCAAATAAATGTGAAAAATGCTATAAATCACCAAAGACTTTTTGTCTTGTGCAATTCTAAATATTCCTAGTCCCAAGAGTGTATAGTTGTGGTTTTTGCAATGAATTTAGTGAATGATGCGGTCATACAAGCTGTTTTCAAGTTGTTTAAGTCTGAATGAGTCATTACAACAAAATGTGGAATCTTGTTAGGAAGAAATGAATAGACGGTCTCATTTTTGGGTGATTAAGCATCTAATACATGTGCAAAATGCTAGAAATCACCAAGGACTCTTTGTCTACCGCAATTCTACATATTCCTAGTCCCAAGAGTGTATAGATGAGGTTTTAGCAGTGAATTTAGTGAAGAATGTGGTCATACAAGCTGTTTTCAAGATGTTTAGGCGTGAATGAGTCATTACAATGAAATGTGGAGTCTTGTTAGGAAGAAATGAATAGACGGTCTCATTTTTTAGTGATTAAGCATCTAATACATGAGAAAACTGCCTGAAATCACCAAAGACTCTTTGTCCAATGTAATTCTACATATTCCTAGTCCCAACAGTGTATAGATGAGGTTTTTGCAATGAATTTAGTGAATGATGTGGTTGTACAAGCTGTTTTCAAGATGTTTGTGTGTGAATGAGTCATTACTACGGAATGAGGAGTCTTGTTAGGAAGAAATGAAGAGACGGTCTAATTTTTGAGTGATTAAGCATCAAATACATGTGAAAAATGCCAAAAATCACCAAAGACTCTTTGTCTACTGCAATTCTACATATTCCTCATCCCAAGAGTGTATAGATGAGGCATTTGCAATGAATTTAGTGAATGATGTGAACATATAAGCTGTTTTCAAGATGTTTAAGTGTGAATGAGTCATTACAATGAAATAAGCAGTCTTGTTAGGAGGAAATGAAGAGACGGTCTCATTTTTTGAGTGATTAAGCATCAAATACATGTGAAAAATGCTAGAAATCACCAAAGACTCTTTGTTTAGTGCAATTCTACATATTCCTCATGGCAAGAGTGTATAGATGAGGCTTTTGCAATGAATTTAGTGCATGATGTGGACATATAAGCTGTTTTCAAGATGTTTAAGTGTGAATGAGTCATTATAACGAGATAAGAAGTCTTCATAGGACGAAATGAAGAGACAGTATCATTTTTGAGTGATTAAGCATCAAATACTTGTGAAAAATGCTAGAACTCACCAAAGACTCTTTGTCTAGTGCAATTCTACATATTCCTAGTCCCAAGATTGTATAGATGAGGTTTTTGCAATGAATTTAGTGAATCATGTTGTCATACAAGCTGTTTTCAAGTTCCTCAAGTGTGAATGGGTCATTTCAACAAATGTGGAGTCTTGTTAGGAAGCAATGAGCAGACAGTCTCATTTGTGAGTGATTAAGCATCAAATACATGTGAGAAATGCTAGAAATCACCAAAGACTCTTTGTCTAGTGCAATTGTCCATATTCCTAGCCCCAAGAGTGTATAAATGAGGTTTTTGCAATGAATTTAGTGAATGATGTGGTAGTACAAGCTGTTTTCAAGATGTTTGCGTGTGAATAAGTCATTGCTACGAAATGAGAAGTCTTGTTAGGAAGAAATGAAGAGACGGTCTCATTTTTGAGTGGTTAAGCATCAAATACATAGGAAAACTGCCTGAAATCACCAAAGACTCTTTGTCTAGTGTAATTCTACATATTCCTAGTCCCAACAGTGTATAGATGAGGTTTTTGCAATGAATTTAGTGAATGATGTGGTCGTACAAGCTGTTTTCAAGATGTTTGCGTGTGAATGAGTCATTACTACGAATTGAGGAGTCTTGTTTGGAAGAAATGAAGAGTCGGTCTAATTTTTGTGTGATTCAGCATCAAATACGTGTGAAAAATGCTAGAAATCACCAAAGACTCTTTGTCTAGTGCAATTCTACATATTCCTCATCCCAAGAGTGTATAGATGAGGCTTTTGCAATGAATTTACTGAATGATGTGGACATATAAGCTGTTTTCAAGATGTTTAAGTGTGAATGAGTCATTACAAGGAAATAAGAAGTCTTGTTTGGACGAAATGAAGAGACGGTCTCGTTTTTGAGTGATTAAGCATCAAATACATGTGAAAAATGCTAGAAATCACCAAAGACTCTTTGTCTAGTGCAATTCTACATATTCCTAGTCCCAAGAGTGTATAGATGAGGTTTTTGCAATGAATTTAGTGAATGATGTGGTCATACAAGCTGTTTTCAAGATGTTTAAGTCTGAATGGGTCATTACAACGAAATGTGGTGTCTTGTTAGGAAGAAATGAATAGACGGTCTCATTTTTTAGTGATTAAGCATCTAAAACATGTGCAAAATGCTAGAAATCACCAAAGGCTCTTTGTCTCAATTAACTTATTCGAATATTATATTTTTTACATATTATATTTTTCTCACCAATTAAATCAAACAACATTAACAATAAATTTAAAAATCAAAATATTTCAAATTTGCAATTTTTAGAATTTTAAAATCTACTAGAGATAAATGAATTGTCAATACTCTATTGAATTTAAATTTTGGTATTTTGCTGAATTGTCTCCTTTGTCACAATGCAATTTGAAATGATTTATATAATCTTTAGGCAAATTACTTTAGAAAAAACAAAACAAATGGACTGTAATAAGAAGGTTATGCACTCGCATATAGGGATATGTGCTTAGCACAACATTGAAACTTGGGATTACTATTTATAATATTCATCCACTAAAGTATATTTTATGCAATTGAGTCTGTTACTTGTAATTTTTTTCAATTAAGATATTCAAATATTGTATTTTTCTCACCAATCAAATCAAACGACATTAACAACAAATTTAAAAATCAAAATATTGCACTTTTGCAATTTTTAGAATTTTAAAATCTACAAAGGATAAATAAATTGTCAATCATCTGTTGAATTTAAATTTTGTAAATTTCTTAATTGCCTCTTTTGCCTCAATGCAATTTGAAATAATTTATAGAATTCTTGTCTTCAAACAAATTAGTTAAGAAAAAGGAAAAGGAATGTACTCTAATAAGATAGTTCCCCACTCCCATTTAGGGATATATGCTTGACACAACCTTGAAACTTGAGATTGCTATTTATAATATTCATCCACTAAAGTGTCTTTTATGCAATTGAGTTCAATACTTGTATTTTTGCTCAATTAACTTATTCGAATATTATATTTTTTACATATTATTTTTTTCTCACCAATTAAATCAAACGACATTAACAATAAATTTAAAAATCAAAATATTTCAAAGTTGCAATTTTTAGAATTTTAAAATCTACTAGGGATAAATGAATTGTCAATACTCTATTGAATTTAAATTTTGGTATTTTCTGAATTGTCTCCTTTGTCACAATGCAATTTGAAATGACTTATGTAATCTTTAGGCAAATTACTTTAGAAAAAGCAAAACGAATGGACTGTAATAAGAAGGTTCTGCACTCGCATATAGGGATATGTGCTTAACACAACATTGAAACTTGAGATTGTTATTTATAATATTCATCCACTAAAGTATATTATATGCGGTTGAGTCCATTACTTGTAATTTTGTTCAATTAAGATATTCAAATATTATATTTTTCTCACCAATCAAATTAAATGATATTAACAATAAATTTAAAAATCAAAATATTGCATTTTTGCAATTTCTAAAATTTTAAAATCTATTAGGGATAAATGAATTGCTAATTTTCTGTTGAATTTAAATTTTGCTATTTTCTGAATTGTCTACTTTGCCTAAACGCAATTTGAAATGATTTATATAATCTTGAGGCAAATCACTTAAGAAAAAGTAAAAGGAATGAACTGTAATAAGAAGGTTTTGCACTCTCATTTAAGGATATATGCTTAACACAACATTGAAACCTTGGATTGCTATTTATAATATTCATCCACGAAAGTGTATTTTATCCAATTCAGTCCATTACTTGTAATTTTGTTCTATTAACTTATTCAAATATTTGTATTTTTCTCACCAATCAAATCAAACGACATTAACAACAAATGTAAAAATCAAAAGATTGCATTTTTGCAATTTTTAGAACTTTAAAATTAGCTAGGGATAAATAAATCATCAACAATCTTCAGAATTTAAATTTTGTAATTTTCTTAATTGTCTCCTCTGTCTCAATGCAATTTAAAATGATTTATAGAATTCTTGTTTTCTAACAAATTACTTAGGAAAAAGGAAAAGCAATGTACTCGAATAAGATGGTTCCCCACTCCCATTTAGGCATATATGCTTAACACAACCTTGAAACTTAAGATTGCTATTTATAATATTCATCCACCAAAGTGTATTTTATCCAATTCAGTCCATTACTTGTAATTTGGTTCAATTAACTTATTCAAATATTGTATTTTTCTCACTAATCAAATCAAACGACATTAACAATAAATTTAAAAATCAAAATATTGCACTTTTGCAATTTTTTGAATTTTAAAATCTGTTAGGGATAAATAAATTGTCAATAATCTGTTGAATTTAAATTTTAAAAATTTCTTAATTGTCTCCTTTGCCTCAATGCAATATGAAATGATTTATAGAATTCTTGTTTTCAGACAAATTAGCTAAGAAAAAGGAAAAGGAATGGACTCTAATAAGATGGTTCCCCACTCCCATCTAGAGATATATGATTCACACAACCTTGAAATTTGAGATTGCTATTTATAATATTCATCCCCTAAAGTGTCTTTTATGCAATTGAGTCCATTACTTATATTTTTGCTTAATTAACTTATTCAAATATTATATTCTTTACATATTATATTTTTCTCACCAATTAAATCAAACGATATTAAAAATAAATTTCAAAATCAAAATATTTCAATTTTGCAATTTTTAAAATTTTAAAATTTGTTAGGGATAAATGAATTGTCAATACTCTGTTGAATTTAAATTTTGGTATTTCTTGAATTCTCTCCTTTGCCTCAACGCAATTTGAAATGATTTTTATAATTTTAGGCAAATTACTTAAGAAAAAGCAAAACGAATGGACTGTAATAAGAAGGTTCTGCACTCCCATCTAGGGATATATGCTTAACACAACATTGAAACTAGGGATTACTATTTATAATATTCATCTATTAAAGTGTATTTTATACAATTAAGTCCATTACTTGTAATTTTGTTCAATTAAGATATTTAAATATTATATTTTTCTCATCAATCAAATCAAACGACATTAATAATAAATTTAAAAATCAAAATATTGCATTTTTGCAATTTCTAAAATTTTAAAATCTGCTCAAGATAAATGAATTGTCAATTCTCTGTTGAATTTAAATTTTACTATTTTATGAATTATCTCCTTTGCCTCAACTCAATTTGAAATGATTTATATAATCTTTAGACAAATTATTTAAGAAAAAACAAAAGGAATGAACTGTAAGAAGAAGGTTTTGCACTCCCATCTAGGGATATATGTTTAACATAACATTGAAACCTTGGATTGCAATTTGTAATATTCATCCACTAAAGTTTATTTTATGCAATTGAGTCCATTACTTGTAATTTTGTTCAATTAACTTATTCAAATATTGTATTTTTCTCACCAATCAAATCAAATGACATTCACAACAAATTTAAAAATCAAAATATTGCACTTTTGCAATTTTTAGAATTTTAAAATCTGCTAGGGATAAATAAATTGTCAACAATCTGTTGAATTTAAATTTTGAAAATTTCTTAATTGTCTCCTTTGCCTCAATGCAACTTGAAATAATTTATAGAATTCTTATCTTTAGACAAATTAGTTAAGAAAAAGGAAAAGGAATAGTCTCTAACAAGATGGTTCCCCACTCCCATCTAGGGATATATGCTTAAGACAACATTGAAACTTGGGTTTGCTATTTATAATATTCTTCTACTAAAGTGTATTTTATGCAATTGAGTCCATTACTTGTATTTTTGATCAATTAACATATTCAAATATTATATTTTTCACATATTATATTTTTCTTAGCAATTAAATCAACCGACATTAACAATAAATTTAAAAATCAAAATATTTCAATTTTGCAATTTATAGAATTTTAAAATCTGCTAGGGATAAATGAATTGTCAATACTCTGTTAAAGTTAAATTCTGCAATTTTCTAAATTGTCTCCTTTGCCTCAATGCAATTTGAAATGATTTATATAATTTTCAGGCAAATTACTTAAGAAAAAATAAAAGCAATAGACTGTAATAAAAAGATTCTGCACTCTCGTCTAGAGATATATGCTTAACACAACATTGAAACTTGGGTTTGCTATTTATAATATTTATCCACTAAATTGTATTTTATGCAATTGATTCCATTATTTGTATTTATATTCAATTAACATATTCAAATATTATATTTTTCGCATATTATATTGTCCTCAGCAATAAAGTTAAACGACATTAACAATACATTTAAAAATCAAAATATTTCAATTTTGTAATTTTTTAAATTTTAAAATTTGCTAGAGATAAATGAATTGTCAATACTCTATTGAATTTAAATTCTGCAATTTTCTGAATTGTCTCCTTTGCGTCAAAGTAATTTGAAATGATTTATATAATCTTAAGGAAAATTACTTAAGAAAAAGCAAAAACAATAGACTGTAATAAGAAGATTCTGCACTCCCGTCTAGAGATATATGCTTAACACAACATTGAAACTTGGGTTTGCTATTTATAATATTTATCCACTAAATTGTATTTTATGCAATTGATTCCATTATTTGAATTTATATTCAACTAACATATTCAAATATTATATTTTTCGCATATTATATTGTCCTCAGCAATTAAATTAAACGATATTAATAATAAATTTAAAAATCAAAATATTTCAATTTTGTAATTTTTCGAATTTTAAAATCTGCTAGGAATAAATCAATTGTCAATACTCTATTAAATTTAAATTCTGCAATTTTCTGATTTGTCTCTTTGCCTCAAAGTAATTTGAAATGATTTATATTATCTTCAGGCAAATTACTTAAGAAAAAGTAAAAGCAATAGACTGTAATAAGAAGATTCTACACTCCCGTCTAGATATATATGCTTAACATAACATTGAAAGTTGGGTTTGCTATTTATAATATTCATCCACTAAATTGTATTTTATGCAATTGATTCCATTACTTGTATTTTTGTTCAATTAACATATTCAAATATTATAATTTTCACATATTATATTTTTCTCACCAATCAAATGAAATGACATTAACAACAAATTTAAAAATCAAAATATCGCATTCTTGCAATTTTTAGAATTTTAAAATCTACTAGGGATAAATGAATTGTTAATACTCTATTGTATTTAAATTTTGCAATTTTCTTAATTGTCTCCTTTGCCTTAATGCAATTTGAAATGATTTATAAAATTCTTGTTTTCAGACAAATTACTTAAGAAAAGGAAAAGCAATGGATTCTAATAAGATGGTTCCCTATTCCTATTTAGCAATATATGTTTCACACAACCTTGAAACTTGAGATTTCTATTTATAGTATTCATCCACTAAAGTGTCTTTTATGTAATTGAGTCTATTACTTGTATTTTTGTTCAATTAACATATTCAAATATTATATTTTTCTCACCAATCAAATCAAATGATATTAACAACAAATTTAAAAATCAAAATATTGCATTTTTGAAATTTTTAGAATTTTAAAATCTACTAAGGATAAATGAATTGTCAATACCATGTTGAATTTAAATTTTGCAATTTTCTTAATTGTTTCCTCTACCTCAATGCAATTTAAAATGATTTATAGAATTCTTGTGTTGAGACAAATTAGTTAAGAAAAAGGAAAAGGAATGGACTCTAATAAGATGGTTCCCCACTCCCATATAGGGATATATGCTTCACACAACCTTGAAACTTGAGATTGCACTTCATAATATTCATCTACTAAAGTGTCTTTTATGGAATTGAGTCAATTACTTGTCTTTTTGGTCAATTAAAATATTCAAATATTATATTTTTCACATATTATATTTTTCTCACCAATTAAATCAAGTAACATTAACAATAAATTGAAAAATCAAAATATTTCAATTTAGAAGTATGGATAAGTGAATTGTCAATACTCTGTTCAATTTAAATTTTGCACTTTTCTAAATTGCCTCCTTTACCTCAAAGTAATTTGAAATAATTCATATATTCTTCAAGCAAATTAATTAAGAAAAAGCAAAAGCAATAGATTGTAAGAAGAAGATTATGCACTTCCGTCTAGAGATATATGCTTAACACAACATTGAAACTTGGGATTGCTATTTATAATATTCATCCACTAAATTGTATTTTATGCAATTGAGTCCATTACTTGTATTTTTGTTCAATTAACATATTCAAATATTACATTTTTCACATATTATATTTTTCTCAATAATTAAATTAAACAACATTAATAAATTTAAAAATCAAAATATTTCAATTTTGCAATTTTTCGAATTTTAAAATATGTTAGGGATAAATGAATTGTCAATACTCCATTGAATTTAAATTTTGCAATTTTCTGAATTGTCTCCTTTGCCTCAAAGTAATTTGAAATGATTTATATAATATTAAGGCAAATTACTTAAGAAAAAGCAAATGCAATGAACTGTAATAAGAAGGTTCTGCACTCCAATCTAGGAATATATGCATAACAAAACATTGAAACTTGGGATTACTGTTTATAATATTCATCCACTAAAGTGTATTTTATGCAATTAAGTCCATTACTTGTAATTTTGTTCAATTAACTTATTCAAATATGGTATTTTTCTTGCCAATCAAATCAAACGACATTAACAACAAATTTAAAAATCAAAATATTGCACTTTTGCAATTTTTAGAATTTTAAAATCTGATAGGGATAAATAAATGGTCAATAATCTGTTGAATTTAAATTTTGCAATTTTATGAATTGTCTCCTTTGCCTCAATGCAATTTGAAATGATTTATAGAATTCTTGTCTTCAGACAAATTTCTTAAGAACATGGAAAAGCAATCAACTCTAATAAGATGGTTTCCCACTCCCATTTAGGGATATATGCTTCACACAACTTTGAAACTTGAGATTGCTTTATAATATTCATCCATTAAAGTGTGTTTTATGCAATTGAGTCCATTACTTGTATGTTTGTTTAATTAACTTATTCAAATATTGTATTTTTCTCACCAATCAAATTGAACGACATTAACAATAAATTTAAAAATCAAAATATTACATTTTTGCAATTTTTAGAATTTTAAAATCTACTAAGGATAAATAAATTGTCAATAATTTGTTGAATTTAAATTTTTCAATTTTCTCAATTGTCTCCTTTACCTCAATGCAATTTGAAATGACTTATAGAATTCTTGACTTCAAACAAATTACTTAAGAAAAAGGAAAAACAATGGAATCTAATAAGATGGTTCCGCACTCGTATTTAGGGATATATGCTTCATATAATCTTGAAACTTGGGATTGCTATTTATAATATTCATCCACTAAAATGTCTTTTATGCAATTGAGTCCATTATTTATATTTTTGTTCAATTAACATATTCAAATATTATATTTTTCTCATATTATATTTTTATTACCAATTAAATCAAATGACATTAATATTAAATTTAAAAATCAAAATATTTTAATTTTGCATTTTTCCAATTTTAAAATCTGCTAGGGATAAATGAATTGTCAATACTCTGTTGAATTTAAATTTTGCAATTTTCAAGGTTGTCTCAGTTGCCTCAACGCAATGTGAAAAGATTTATATAATTTTCAGGCAAATTACTTCAGAAAAAGCAAAAACAATCGACTGTAATAAGAAAGTTCTATACTCCTATCTAAGGATATATGCTTAACACAACATTAAAATTTGGGATTACTATTTATAATATTCATCTATTAAAATGTATTTTATGCAATTGAGTTCATTGCTTGTATTTTTGTTCAATTAACATATTCAAATATTATATTTTTCACATATTATATTTTTCTCACCAATTAAATCAAACGACATTAACAATAAATTTAAAAATCAAAATATTTCAATTTTGCAATTTTTCAAATTTCAAAATCTACTAGGAATAAGTGAATTGTCAGTACTTTGTTGAATTTAAATTTTGCAATTTTCTAAATTGTCTCCTTTGCCTCAACGTAATTTCAAATGATTTATATAATTTTCAAGTAAATTACTTCAGAAAAAGCAAAGGCAATGGACTATAATATAAAGGTTTTGCACTCCTATCTAGGGATATATGCTTAACACAATAATGAAACTTGGGATTGCTATTTATAATAGTCATCCACTAAATTGTATTTCATATAATTGAGTCCATTACTTGTAATTTTGTTCAATTAACTTATTCAGATATTGTATTTTTCTCACCAATCGAATCAAACGACATTAACAACAAATTTAAAAATCAAAATATTGCATTTTTGCAATTTTTAGAACCTTAAAATCAGCTAAGGATAAATAAATTATCAATAATCTTTAGAATTTAAATTTTACAATTTTCTTAATTGTCTCCTCTGCCTAAATGCAATTTAAAATGATTTATAAAATTCTTGTTTTCTAACAAATTACTTAAGAAAAAGGAAAAGCAATGGACTCAAATAAGATGATTCCCCACTCCCATCTAGGGATATATGCTCTACACAACTTTGAAATTGGAGATTGCTATTTCTAATATTCATCCACTAAAGTGTATTTTATGCAATTCAGTCCATTACTTGTAATTTTGTTCAATTAACTTATTCAAATATTGTATTTTTCTCACAAATCAAATCAAACAATGTTAACAACAAATTAAAAAATCAAAATATTGCACTTTTGCAATTTTTAGAATATTAAAATCTGCTAGGAATAAATAAATTGTCAATAATCTGTTGAATTTAAATTTTGCAATTTTCTAAATTGTGTCCTTTGTCTTAACGCAATTTGAAATGATTTATATAATCCAGAGGCAAATTACTTAAGAAAAAACAAAAATAATGTACTGTAATAAGAAGTTCTGTATTCCCATATAAGGATATATGCTTAACAAAATATTGAAATTTGGGATTGCTATTTATAATATTCATCCACTAAAGTGTTTTTTACGCAATTGAGTCCATTACTTGTAATTTTGTTCAATTAACTTATTCAAATATTGTATTTTTCTCACCAATCAAATCAAACGACATTAACAACACATTTAAAAATCAAAATATTGCACTTTTGCAATTTTTAGAATTTTAAAATCTTCTAAGCATAAATTTAAAAATAATGGGAATTTCAAAAATTTCTTAATTGTCTCTTTTTGCCTCAATGCCATTTGAAATGATTTATAGAATTCTTGTCTTTAGACAAATTAGTTAAGAAAAAGGAAAAGGAATGGACTCTAATAAGATGGTTTCCCACTCCCATCTAGGGATATATGCTTCACACAACCTTGAAACTTGAGATTGCTATTTATAATATTCATCCACTAAAGTGTCTTTTATGCAATTGAGTCCATTACTTGTATTTTTGCTCAATTAACATAAGCAAATATTATATTTTTCTCAGCAATTAAATTAAACGACATTAACAAGAAATTTAAAAATCAAAATATTTCAATTTTGCAATTTTTCAAATTTTAAAATCTGCTAGGGATAAATGAATTGTCAATACTCTATTAAATTTAAATTTTGCAATTTTCTAAATTATCTCCTTTGGCTCAAAGGAATTTGCAATGATTTATATAATCTTTAGGCAAATTACTTAAGAAAAAGAAAAAGCAATTGATTGTAATAAGAGGGTTCTGTAATCCCATCTAGGGTTATATCCTTAACACAACATGGAAACTTGGGATTGCTATTTAGAATATTCATCCACTAAAGTGTATTTTATGCAATTAAGTCCATTACATGTATTTTTGTTCAATTAAGATGTTCAAATAATGTATTTTTCTCACCAATCAAACCAAACGATATTACAATAAATTTAAAAATCAAAATATTGCATTTTTGCAATTTCTAGAATTTTTAAATCTGCTAGGGATAAATGAATTGTCAATTCTCTTTTGAATTTAAATTTTGCTATTTTCTGAATTCTCTCCTATGCCTCAACGCAATTTGAAATGATTTATATAATCATCAGGCAAATTACTTATGAAAAAGCAAAAGCAATGGACTGTAATAAGAAGGTTCTGCACTCACATCTAGGGATATATGCTTAACATAACATTGAAACTTGAAACTGCTATTTATGATATTCATCCACTAAAGTGTATTTTATGCAATTAAGTCCATTACTTGTATTTTTGTTCAATTAAGACTTTCAAATATTGTATTTTTCTCACCAATCAAATCAAATGACATTAACAACAAATTTAAAAATCAAAATATTGCATTTTTGCAATTTTTAGAATTTTAAAATCTACTAGGGATAAATAAATTGTCAATTATCTGTTGAATTTAAATTTTGAAATTTTCTTAATTGTCTCCTTTGCCTCAATGCAATTTGAAATGATTTATAGAATTCTTGTTTTAAGACAAATTAGTTAAGAAAAAGGAAAAGGAATGGACTCTAATAAGATGGTTCCCCACTCCTATCTTGGGATATATACTTCACACAACCTTGAAACTTGAGATTGCAATTCATAATATTCATCTACTAAAGTGTCTTTTATGCAATTGAGTCCATTACTTGTATTTTTGGTCAATTAGCATATTCAAATATTATATTTTTCACATATTATATTTTTCTCACCAATTAAATCAAACGACATTAACAATAAATTGAAAAATCAAAATATTTCAATTTTGCAATTTTTTTGGATTTTAAAATCTCCTATGGATAAGTGAATTGTCAATACTCTGCTTCAATTTAAATTTTGGCAATTTTCTAAATTGCCTCTTTTGCCTCAACGGCAATTTGAAATGATTTATATAATCTTCAGGCAAATTACTTAAGAAAAAGCAAAAGCAATAGACTGTAATAAGAAGATTCTGCACTCCCGTCTAATTCAATTGGAGTATGTCGGCACTAAAGATCAAATCTCCAATATTCTAACTAAACCTCTGTCCATAGAGATCTTTGAAAAGCACAGAATGAGTATGTCTGTGCAAATGCCTCCTCAAGCCTAAAGTTCAGGTGAATCCTCCATCTTTACTTTGCAGGTTTTTCAAATTTGTAATTGGTTGGCAAAGGGAGAGAGAAGCAACAGTGCAGGGGAAGCTGTTAAGGAAGGGGGAGTGCATATTAGGGGGGAGTTGTAATTCATCTACTTCTAGATTATTACTCTAAGAAGATTATGAGGACTGTTGCATAAGGTTTTTGTGTGAGTGTTGCCAACAATTACAAGGGGGAGATTGTTGTTCTCACAGCCTTGTATGGGTTGTAATTGTTGTCAACTAGGGTTAAGTGTGCAAGAAAGTAAAGCCCATGGAAGGGCAAGAAAGTAAATTCGTTGCATAAGGGCAGAACATAAATTTGCCAATGTAAGCCCTATTAGGGTTTCATGGAAGAGCGATCTATAAAGGGCCTTGGAAGACAAACAAAAAAAGGGGCCAACAAAATTGAATAAACACAACCATACAACAACCGGCGCAAAAAGAAGAGACAATAATATACCAAAAGGGAGCCCACTGTCGGCAAAAAAAAAAAAAAGGAGAAAAGAGGAGACGACCGAAGGGGGGCTGAACGAAGAACAGAGGTCAAGAGGAGACGACGAAAGAGAGCAGAACGACAAGAGATCAGAAATGACACCACTGGGAGAGCAAACCAAAAACATCACACGGGTCACCACCGAGAAACCAGAACGTGTGACCTCCTGCAAGGAAACTAGAAACATGTCCTGCAAGCAAACCAGAAACGCATAACAGCAAGAGGAGAAATAAGAAACAAACCTCCCAGAAGAGAGACACAGATCTGGTATCTGTGAACCACCCGGAAGAAAGACAGCAGACTTGGTATCCATGAGATCACCCGGAAGAGAAGACAGCAGACCTGGTATCCATTGACACGACCCAGAAGAGAAGACAGCAGACCAGAAGCATGAGGCAGGCCGAAAGATGTGAACCAGAAAAACCAGTAGTGTGAGGCAGGCCAAGAGACGTGAAACGACAGACCAGAAGCATGGTGTACGTCAGGAGACGGCGTGAGACCTAGAACATGCAACAGCGTGACAGACCAGAAGCGTGAGGACAGGCCGTGAAACAGTAAGACCGTGAAATAGGAGACGGGTGAGANGCAAATTACTTAAGAAAAAGCAAAAAGCAATAGACGTAATAAGAAGATTCTGCACTCTCGTCTAATTCAGTTGGAGTATGTCGGCACTAAAGATCAAATCTCAGATATTCTAACTAAACCTCTGTCCACAGAGATCTTTGAAAAGCACAGAATGAGTATGTCTGTGCAAATGCCTCCTCAAGCCTAAAGTTCAGGTGAATCCTCCATCTTACTTTGCAGGTTTTTCAAATTTGTAATTGGTTGGCAAAGGGAGAGAGAAGCAACAGTGCAGGGGGAGCTGTTAAGGAAGAGGGAGTGCATATTTAGGGGGAGTTGTAATTCATCTACTTCTGGATTATTAGCTCTAAGAAGATTATGAAGGACTGTTGCATAATGGTTTTTTGTTGTTGAGTGTTGCCAACAATTACAAAGGGGGAGATTGTTGTTTCACAGCCTTGTATGGGTTGTAATTGTTGTCAACTAGGGTTAAGTGTGCAAGAAAGTAAAGCCACATGGAAGGGCAAGAAAGTAAATTCGCTGCATAAGGGCAAGAACATAAATCTGCCATGTAAGCCCTATTAGGGTTTCATGGAAGAGCGTATATAAAGGCCTTGGAAGACAAAACAAAAAAGGGGGGCCAACAAAATTGAAAAACAACAAACATACAACAACCGGCCAAAAAAGAAGAGACAATAATATACCAAAAGGGAACCCACTGTCGGCAAAAAAAAAAAAAAAGGAGAAAAGAGGAGACGGCCGAAGGGGCTGAACGAAGAACAGAGGTCAAGAGGAGACGGCCGAAAAGAGAGCAGAATGCAAGAGATCAGAGAAATGACACCACTGGGAAGAGCAAACCAAAAACGTCACCCCGGAGAGAGCAAACCAGAACGTGTGACCTCCTGCAAGGAAACTAGCAAACACGTCCTACAAGCAAACAGAACGCATACACCAGCAGAGGAGAAATAAGGAAACAAACCTCCCAGAGAGAAAGACAGCTAGATCTGGTATCTTTGAAGACCGACCCCGCGAAAGAGAGACAGCAGACCTAGTAAATCCATGCGAGATCACCCGGAGACGAAGACCAGAGACCTGGATCCATGACAGGCGAGCCCAGAAGAGAAGACAGCAAATCCAGATGCGTGAGGCAGGCTGAAAGATGTGAACCAGAAAAACCAGTAGTTGCAGGCAGGCCCAAGAGACGTGAACGACAGACCAGAAGCATGGCGTGTACGTCAAGAGCGGCGTGAGACCAGAACATGCTAACAGCGTGACAGACCAGAAGCATGAGGACAGGCATGAAATAGTAAGATTGTGAAATAGGAGACGGATGAGACCGTGAGACGGTGAAACAGGATCTGTGTGAGACAACCTAGAGAAGAATTTGGCGAAGTATCAAAAAGAACTCAACGTATTTCTAGATTTCTTCAAGAGAGGTTAGAGAGCATTGCGGTGAACTTCTAAGTAGTAGTGGAGCAGCCTTTCAATTCAACAGAGGCAAGACAAGCTAGAAGAAGGGTAGACACAGTAAGTGACATTCTTTGTATTGTACTTGCTTAGTAATTGCAATAGTGAAAGGAGCAGAAGATTAAGACATCCATTGTAACTAGAATTCTCAAGTATAGTGGATAGTCTCGGTAAAGGAGAGTCCCTACCACCGTGGATGTACGTCACATTGACGGAACCATGTAAATCTCGTGTGTCTTTAATTTGCTTTACGTTCTGTGTTTTGAATTGAGTTTGTGACGCAGTTAAAGTATCAACCAACCCATAGCCTAACGAAGACCTAAACAAGAACATTCGAATTGTCTATTAGGCAAGGTGTTTGAAAGGTGACTTTAGGGACTATTGTGATTAATAGGTAGCAATAGATCTACCTTAGTTGAATCTGAAGAAAGAGTTCGCTTTTAAGAAGAGATTGAAGTTGTTCACTTACTTGCGAATTGCGAATTTGGGTATACTGATTCACCCCTCCTCTCAATATCACAAACTAGTAGATCCTAGGGTGAAGTTGGAAACTTCAACTCTAATAAGGTGGTTCCCTACTCCTATCTAGGGATTATGCTTTACATAACCTTGAAACTTGAGATTGCTATTTATAATATTTATCCACTAAAGTGTCTTTTATTCAATAGAGTCCATTACTTGTATTTTTGTTCAATTAACATATTCAAATATTAGATTTTTCACACAAATTAAATCAAACGACATTAACAATAAATTTAAAAATGAAAATATTTCAATTTTGCAATTTTTAGAATTTTAAAATCTATTAGGGATAAATGAATTGTCAATACTCTGTTGAATTTAAATTTTGCAATTTTCTAAATTGTCTCCTTTGCCTCCATGCAATTTGAAATAATTTATATAATCTTCAGGCAAATTACTTAAGAAAAACAAGAGCAATAGACTGTAATAAGAAGGTTCTACACTCCCATCTAGGGATATATGCTTCACACAACATTGAAACTTGAGATTGCTATTTATAATATTCATCCACTAAAGTGTATTTTATGCAATTGAGTCCATTACTTCAAATTTTGTTCAATTAAGATATTCAAATATTGTATTTTTCTCACCAATCAAATCAAACGACATTAACAACAAATTTAAAAATCAAAATATTGCATTCTTGCAATTTTTAGAATTTTAAAATCTGTTAGGGATAAGTGAATTGTTAATACTCTGTTCAATTTACATTTTGCAATTTTCTAAATTGCCTCCTTTGCCTCAACGCAATTTGAAATGATTTATATAATCTTCAGACAAATTACTTAAGAAAAAGCAAAAGCAATAGACTGTAACAAGAAGATTTTGCACTCCCGTCTAGAGATATATGCTTAACACAACATTGAAACTTGGGTTTGCTATTTATAATATCATCCACTAAATTGTATTTTATGCAATTGAGTCCATTACTTGTATTTTGTTCGATTAAGATATTCAAATATTGTGTTTTTCTCACCAACCAAATCAAACGACATTAACAATAAATTTAAAAATAAAAATATTGCAATTTTGCAATATTTAGAATTTTAAAATTTGTTAGGGATAAATGAATTGTCAATATTCTGTTAAATTTAAAATTTTCAATTTTCTTAATTTTCTCCTTTGCCTCAATGCAATTTGAAATGATTTATAAAATTCTTGTCTTTAGACAAATTACTTAAGAAAAAGGAAAATCAATGGACTCTAATAAGATGCTTCCGCACTCCCATCTAAGAATATATGCTTTACACAATTTTGAAACTTGGGATTGCTATTTATAAAATTCATCCACTAAAGTGTCTCATTTGCCTCAACGCAATTAGAAATGATTTATATAATCACCAGGCAAATTACTTATGAAAAAACAAAAGCAATCGATTGTAATAACAAAGTTCTGCACTCCCATCTAGGGATATCATGCTTAACACAACATTGAAACTTGGGACTGTTATTTATGATATTCATCTACTAAACTGTATTTTATGCAATTAAGTCCATTACTTGAATTTTTGTTCAATTAAGATATTCAAATATTTTATTTTTCTCACCAATCAAATCAAACGACATTAACATTAAATTGAAAAATCAAAATATTGCATTTTTGCACTTTCTAGAATTTTAAAATCTGTTAGGAATAAATGAATTGCCAATTCTCCGTTGAATTTAAATTTTGCTATTTTCTGAATTGTCTCCTTTGCCTCAATGCAATTAGAAATGATTTATATAATCACCAAGCAAATTACTTATGAAAAAGCAAAAGCAATCGACTGTAATAACAAAGTTCTGCACTCCCATCTAGGGATATATGCTTAACACAACATTGAAACTTAGGATTGTTGTTTATAATATTCATCCACCAAAGTGTATTTTATGCAATTGAATCCATTACTTGTAATTTTGTTCAATTAAGATATTTAAATGTTGTATTTTTCTCACCAATCAAATCAAACGACATTAACAACAAATTTAAAAATCAAAATATTTCATTTTTGCAATTTTTAGAATTTTAAAATCTGCCAAGGATAAATAAATTGTCAATAATCTGTTGAATTTAAAATTTGAAATTTTCTCAATTGTCTCCTTTGCCTTAATGCAATTTGAAATGATATATATAATTCTTGTCTTCAGACAAATTAGTTAGGAAAAAGGAAAAGGAATGGACTCTAATAAGATGGTTCCCCACTCTCATCTAGGGATATATGCTTCACACAACCTTGAAACTTGAGATTGCTATTTATAATATTCATTTACTAAAGTCTCTTTTATGCAATTGAATCCATTACTTGTATTTTTGGTCAATTAACATATTCAAATATTATATTTTCACATATTATATTTTCTCACCAATTAAATCAAACAACATTAACAATAAATTGAAAAATAAAAATATTTCAATTTTGCAATTTCTTGAATTTTAAAATCTACTATGGATAAGTAAATTGTCAATACTCTGTTCAATTTAAATTTTTCAATTTTCTAAATTGCGTCCTTTGCCTCAACACAATTTGGAATGATTTATATAATCTTCACGCAAATTACTTAAGAAAAAGCAAAAGCAATAGACCATAATAAGAAGGTTCTACACTCCCATTTAGGGATATATGCTTAACACAACATTGAAACTTGGGATTGCTATTTATAATATTCATCCATTAAAGTGTATTTTATGCAATTAAGACCATTACTTGTATTTTTGTTCAATTAACTTATTCAAATATTGTATTTTTCTCAACAATCAAATCAAATGACATTAACAACAGATTTAAAAATCAAAATATTTCACATTTGCAATTTTTAGAATTTTAAAATTTACTAGAAACAAATAAATTGTCAATAATCTGTTGAATTTAAATTTCAAAAATTTCTTAATTGTCTCTTTGCCTCAATGCAATTTGGAATGATTTATAGAATTCTTGTCTTCAAACAAATTACTGAAAAGAAACAAAAAGCAATGGACTCTAATAAGATGATTCTGCACTCCCATCTAGGGATATATGCTTCACACAATCTTGAAACTTGGGATTGCTATTTATAATATTCATCCACTAAAGTGTCCTTTATGCAATTTAGTACATTACTTGTATTTATGTTCAATTAACATATTCAAATATTATATTTTTCACATATTATATTTTCTCACCACTTAAAACAAACGACATTAACAATAAATTTAAAAATCAAAATATTTCAATTTTACAATTTTTAGAATTTTAAAATCTACCAAGGATAAATGAATTGTCAATACTCTGTTGAAATTAAATTTTGCAATTTTCATAATTGTGTCCTTTGCCTTAACGCAATTTGAAATGATTTATATAATTTTCAGGAAAATTACTTAAGAAAAAACAAAATCAATAAACTGTAATAATAAGGTTTTGCACTCCTATCTATGGATATATGCTTAACAAAACATTGAAACATGAGATTGCTATTTATAATATTCATCCACTAAAGTGTATTTTATGAAATTGGGTCCATTACTTATATTTTGTTCAATTAAGTTATTCAAATATTATATTTTTCCTCCAACTAAATCAAACGACATTAACAACAAATTTAAAAATCAAAATATTGCATTTTTGCAATTTTTAGAATTTTAAAATCTGCTAGGGATAAATGAATTGTCAATACTCTGTTGAATTTAAATTTTGCAATTTTCTTAATTGTCTCCTTTGCCTTAATGCAATTTGAAATGATTTATAGAATTATTGTCTTCAGACAAATTATTTAAGAAAAAGGAGAAGGAATGGACTATAATAAGATGGTTCCCCACTCTCATCTAGGGATATATGCTTCACACAACCTTGAATCTTGAGATTGCTCTTTATAATATTCATCTACTAAAGTGTCTTTTATGCAATTGAGCTCATTACTTGTATTTTTGGTCAATTAACAAATTCAAATATTATATTTCACATATTATATTTTTCTCATCAATTAAATCAAACGACATTAACAATAAATTGAAAAATCAAAATATTTCAATTTAGAAGTATGGATAAATGAATTGTCAAGACTTTGTTCAATTTAAATTTTTGCACTTTTCTAAATTGTCTACTTTGCCTCAACGCAATTTGAAATAATTTATATTTCTTCAAGCAAATTACTTAAGAAAAGCAAAAGCATTAGATTGTAAAAAAAGGTTCTGCACTCCTCATCTAGAGATATATGCTTAACACAACATTGAAACTTGGGATTGCTATTTGTAATATTCATCCACTAAATTGTATTTTTGTTCAATTAAGATATTCAAATATTGTATTGTTCTCAACAATCAAATGAAGCGACATTAACAATAAATTTAAAAATCAAAATATTGCATTTTGCAATTTTTAGAATTTTAAAATCTGTTAGGGATAAATGAATTGTCAATACTCTGTTGAATTTAAATTTTGCAATTTTCTTAATTGTCTCCTTTGCCTCAATGCAATTTGAAATGATTTATAGAATTCTTGTCTTAGACAAATTATTTAAGAAAAGGAAAAGCAATGAACTT
>JAIRCJ010000181.1:211616-312473 GCA_020883675.1 Bruguiera gymnorhiza | reverse complement strand
ATTTTGTAAATATCATAACTCTCTACCTTGCCACAATGCAATTTGTAATGATTTCTATACTTTTAGTCTACTAGCATCTTTCTTAAGAAAAAGGAAATACAATGGACCCTAATATGAAGTTTTCCCCCTCCCCTCTAGAGATATATGCTTGACCCAATATTGAAAATTGTGATTGTTATTTATAATATTTATCCACAAAAGTGTATTTTTTGCAATTGAGTTCATTACTTGTATTTTTGTTGAATTAACATATTCAAATAATATGCTTTTCACTTCCTTTAAAATGAAAGGACGTTAACAATATATTAAAAATCAAAACAATGTATTTTTTCAATTTTCAGAATTTTAGAGTCTTATAGGGATAAATGTCTTGTTAATAATCTGTTGAATTTAAATGTTGTAAATTTCTTCATTATCTCCCTTGCCACAATGCAATCTGTATTGATTTCTATAATTTTAGTCTGCAAACATTTTTCTTAAAAAAAACCAAATGCAATGGACCCTAATAAGAAGTTTTCCCACTCCCCTCTAAAGATATGTGCTTGACCTAACATTGAAAATTGTGATTGCTATTTATAATATTTATCCATAAAAGTGTATTTTATACAATTGAGTTTATTACTTGTATTTTTGTTGAATTAACATATTCAAATAATATGATTTTCACTCGATTTAAAATTAAAGGACATTAACAATATATTAAAAATCAAAACAATGTATTTTTTCCATTTTCATAATTTTAGAGTCTTATCAGGATAAATTTGTGGTTAATAATGAGTTGAATTTAAATTTTGTAAATTTCTTAATTATCTCCCGTGCCATAACGCAATTTGTAATGATTTCTATGATTTTAGTCTGTAAACATCTTATATAAGAAAAAGCAAATACAATGGTCCCTAATAGGAAGTTTTCCCACTCCTCTCTAGAGATATATGCTTGACCCAACAGTGAAAATTGTGATTGCTATTTATAATATTTATCGACAAAAGAATATTTTATACAATTGAGTTCATTATTTGTATTTTGTCGAATTGACATATTCAAATAATATACTTTTCACTCCATTTAAAATGAAACGATATTAATAATATATTAAAAAAAATCAAAACATTGCATTTTTCAATTTTTGAATTTTAAAGGTTTATAGGAATAAATGTCTTTTTAATAATGAGTTGAATTTAAATTTTGTAAATATCATAATTATCTACCTTGCCATAATGCAATTTGTATTGATTTCTATACTTTTAGTCTGCTAGCATCTTTCTTAAGAAAAAGGATATACAACGGACACTAATATGAAGTTTTCCCCCTCCCTTCTAGAGATATATGCTTGACCCAACATTGAAAATTGTGATTGTTATTTATAATATTTATCCACAAAAGTGTATTTTATACAATTGAATTCATCACTTGTATTTTTGTTGAATTAACTTATTCAAATAATACGCTTTTCACTCCATTTAAAATGAAAGGACATTAACAATATATTACAAAACCAAAACAATGTATTTTTTCAATTTTCATAATTTTAGAGTCTTATCATGATAAATTTGTTGTTAATAATGAGTTGAATTTAAATTTTGATAAATTTCTTAATTATCTCCTGTGCCATAATGCAATTTGTAAAGATTTTTATAATTTTAATCTGTAAACATCTTACTTAAGAAAAAGCAATTACAATGGTCCCTAATAAGAAGTTTTTCCACTCCCCTATAGAGATATATGATTAACCCAACATTGAAAATTGTGATTGCTAATTATAATATTTATCCATAAAAGTGTATATTATACAATTGAGTTCATTACTTGTATTATTGTTGAATTAACATATTCAAATAATATGCTTTTCACTCCATTTAAAATGAAAGGACGTTAACAATATATTAGAAAATCAAAAGAATGAAGTTTTTCAATTTTCAGAATTTTAGAGTCTTATAGGGATAAATGTCTTGTTAATAATCAGTTGAATTTAAATGTTGTAAATTTCTTAATTATCTCCTTTACCACAATGCAATATGTATTGATTTTTATAATTTTAGTCTGCAAACAATTTTCTTAAGAAAAACCAAATGAAAGGACATTAATAATATATTAAAAAATCAAAACAATGTATTTTTTCAATTTTCATAATTTGTGAGTCTTATCTAGATAAATTTGTTGTTAATAATGAGTTGAATTTAAATTTTGTAAATTTCTTAATTATCTCCTGTGCTAGAATGCAATTTGTAATGATTTCTGTAATTTCAGTCTGTAAACATCTTACTTAAGAAAAAGCAAATACAAATGACCCTAAGAAGAAGTTTTCTCACTCCCCTCTAGAGATATATGCTTGACCCAATATTAAAAATTATGATTGCTATTTATAATATTTATCCACAAAAATGTATTTTATACAATTGAGTTCATTATTTGTATTTTTGTTGAATTGACTTATTCAAATATTATACTTTTTGCTCTATTTAAAATGAAAGGGCATTAACAATATATCAAAAAATCAAAACATTGCATTTTTTCAATTTTTAGAATTTTAGAGTCTTATAAGGATAAATGTGTTGCTAATAATCAGTTGAATTTAAATTTTGTAAATTTTTTAATTATCGTCCTTGACACAATCCAATTTGTAATGATTTTTATAATTTTAGTTTGCAAACATCTTACTTAAGAAAAAGCAAATACAATGGACCCTAATAAGTAGTTTTCCCACTTCCTTCTAGAGATTATGCAAGACCCATCATTGAAGTTTAGGATTCCAATTTGTAATATTGTCCACTAAAGTGTTTTTTATTCAATGGAGTCCATTACTTGTATTTTTGTTGAATTAACGTATTCAAATATTATGCTTTTCACTCCATTTAAAAAGAAGGGCATTAACAATATATTAAAAGATAAAAACATAGCTTTTTTTCAATTTTTAGAATTTAGAGTCATATAGGGATATATATGTTGTTAATAATTAGTTGAATTTAAATTTTGTAAATTTCTTAATTATCCCCCTTACCACAATAAAATTTGTAATGATTTCTATAATTTTACTCTGTAAACATCCTACTTAAGAAAAAAGCAAATACAATGGACCCTAATAAGAAGTTTTCCCACTCCACTCTAGAGATTATGTAGGACCCAACATTCAAGTTTAGGATTCCAATTTGTAAGATTCATCCACTAAACTATTTTTTATACAATGGAGTCCATTACATGTATTTTTGTTGAAGTAACGTATTCAAATATTATGCTTTTCACTCCATTTAAAATGAAAGGGCATTAACAATATATGAAAAAAACAAAACATTGCATTTTTTCAATTTTCAGAATTTTAGAGTCTTATAGGGATAAATGTGTTGTTAATTATTAGTTGAATTTAAATTTTGTCAATTTCTTCATTATCTACCTTGCCACAATGCAATTTGTAATGATTTCTATAATTTTAGTTTGCAAACATCTTACTTAAGAAAAAGCATATACAATGGACCCTAATAAGAAGTTTTCCCACTCCCCTTTAGAGATTATGCATGACCCAACATTGAAGTTTAGGATTCCAATTTGTAATATTCATCCACTAAAGTGCTTTTTTATTCATTTGAATCCATTACTTGTATTTTTGTTGAATTAACATATTCAAATATTATACTTTCCACTCTATTTAAAATGAAACGACATTAACAATGTATTATGAAATGAAAACATTGCATTTTTTCAATTTTTAGAATTTTAGAGTCTTGTAAGGATAAATTTGTTGTATATAATTAGTTGAATTAAATTTTGTAAATTTCTTAATTATCTGCCACAATGCAATTTGTAATGATTTCTATAATTTTAGTCTACAAACAACTTACTTAAGAAAAAGCAAATACTTGGGACCCAAATAAGAAGTTTTTCCACTCCTCTCTAGAGATATATGCATGACTCAACATTGAAAATTATGATTGCTATTTATAATATTTATCCACAAAAGTGTATTTTAGACAATTGAGTTCATTACTTCTATTTTTGTTCAATTAAGATATTCAAATAATATGCTTTTCACTTCGTTTAAAATGAAAGGGCATTAACAATATATTGAAAAATGAAAACATTGCATTTTTTCAATTTTCAGAATTTTAGAGTCTTATAGGGATAAATGTGTTGTTAATAATCAGTTGAGTTTAAACTTTGTAAATTTCTTAATTATCTCCCTTGCCACAATGCAATTTGTAATGATTTTTTTAATTTTAACTTGCAAACATCTTACCTAAGAAGAAAGCAAATACAATGGACCTTAATATGAAGTTTTCCCACTCCCCTATAGAGATATATGCATAAACCAACATTGAAGTCTAAGATTCCAATTTGTAATATTTGTCCCCTAAAGTGCTTTTTTATTGAATTGAGTCCATTACTTGTCTTTTTGTTGAATTAATGTATTCAAATATTATGCTTTTTACCCTATTTTAAATGAAACGACATTAACAATATATTAAAAAATGAAAACATTGCATTTTTTCAATTTTCAGAATTTTATAGTCTTATAAGGATAAATGTGTTATTAATAATTAGATTAATTTAAATTTTGTAAATTTTTTAATTATCTCAATTGCCACAATGCGATTTGTAATGATTTCTATAATTTTAGTCTGCAAACATCTTACTTAAGAAAAAGCAAATACAAGGGACCCTAATAAGATGTTTTCCCTCTCCCCTCTAGAGATATATACTTGACCTAACATTCAAAATTGTGATTGTTATTTATAATATTTATCCATAAAAGTGTATTTGATATAATTGAGTTCATTGCTTGTATTTTCATTGAATTAACATATTAAAATATTATGCTTTTCACTCCATTAAAATTGAAAGAGCATTAACAACATATTAAAAAATCAAAACATTCCAATTTTTCAATTTTCAGAATTTTAGAGACTTATAGGCATAAATATTTTGTTAATAATCAGTTAAATTCAAATTTTGTAAATTTCTTAATTATCTCCCCTGCCACAATGCAATTTGTAATGATTTTTTTAATTTTAGCCTGCAAACATCTTACCTAAGACGAAAGCAAATACAATGGACTCTAATAAGAAGTTTTCCTACTCCCCTATACAGATATATGCATAAACCAACATTGAAGTCTAGGATTCCAATTTGAAATATTCGTCTACTAAAGTGCTTTTTTATTCAATTGAGTCTATTACTTGTATTTTTGTTGAATTAACGTATTCAAATATTATTCTTTTCACTCCATTTAAAATGAAACGACATTAACAATATATTAAAAAATGAAAACGTTGCATTTCTTCAATTTTCAAAATTTTAGAGTCTTATAGGGATAAATGTGTTGTTAATAATCAGTTGAATTAAAATTTTGTAAATTTCTTAATTATCTCAGTTGCCATAATGCAATTTGTAATGATTTTTATAATTTTAGTCTGCAAACATCTTACTTAAGAAAAAGCAAATACAATGGACCCTAGGAAGAAGTTTTCCCACTCCCCTTTAGAGATATATGCTTGACCCAACATTAAAAATTTTGATTGCTATTTATAATATTTATCTACAAAAGTGTATTTCATACAATTGAGTTCATTACATGTATTTTTGTTCAATTAAAATATTCAAATAATATGTTTTTCACTCTGTTTAAAATGAAAGGGCATTAACAATATATTAAAAAAAGAAAACATTGCATTTTTTCAATTTTCAGAATTTTTGAGTCTTATAGGATAAATGATTTGTTAATAATTAGTTGAATTCAAATTTTGTAAAGAAAAAAACAAATACAATAAACCCTAACAAGAAGTTTTCCCACTCCTCTATAAAGATATATGCACAAACCAACATTGAAGTCTAAGATTCCAATTTGTAATATCCGTCCACTAAAGTGCTTTGTTATTCAATTGAGTCTATTACTTGTATTTTTGTTGAATTAACGTATTTATATATTATACTTTTCACTCCATTTAAAATAAAACGATATTAACAATATATTAAAAAAAATGAAAACATTGTTTTTTTTCAATTTTTAGAATTTTAGAATCTTATAGGGATAAATATGTTGTTAATAATGAGTTTAATTTAAATTTTTTAAATTTCTTAATTATCTCAGTTGCCGCAATGCGATTTGTAATGATTTCTATAATTTTAGTCTGCAACATCTTACTTAAGAAAAAGCACATACAATGGACCATAATAAGAAGTTTTCCAACTCCCCTATAGAGATTATGCATGACCCAACATTGAAGTTTAGGATTCCAATTTGTAATATTCATCCACTAAAGTGCTTTTTTATTCAATTAAATCTGTTGCTTGTATTTTTGTTGAATTAACGTATTCAAATATTATGTTTTTCACTCCATTTAAAATGAAAGGGCATTAATAATATATTAAAAAATGAAAACATTGCATTTTTTCAATTTTCAGAATTTTATAGTCTTATAGGCATAAATGTGTTGTTAATAATCAGTTAAGTTTAAACTTTGTAAATTTTTTAAATATCTCCCTTGCCACAATGCAATTTGTAATGATTTTTATAATTTTAGTCTACCAATATCTTACTTAAGAAAAAAGCAAATACAACGGACCCTAATAACAAGTTTTCCACTCCCCTATAGAGATATATGCATAAACCAACATTGAAGTCTAGGATTCCAATTTGTAATATTCGTCCACTAAAGTGCTTTTTTATTCAATTGATTCCATTACTTGTATTTTTGTTGAATTAACGTATTCAAATATTATGTTTTTCACTCTATTTAAAATGAAATGACATTAACAATGTATTAAAAAAATGAAAACATTGCATTTTTTCAATTTTTAGAATTTTAGAGTCTTATAGGGATAAATGTGTTGTTAATAATCAGTTTAATTTAAATTTTGTAAATTTCTTAATTATCTCAGTTGCCATAATGCGATTTCTAATACAATTGAGTTCATTACTTGTAATAAAACTTCTTATTAGGGTCCATTGTATTTGTTTTTTTTTTTTTTAAGTAAGATGTTTGCAAACTAAAATTATAAAAATCATTACAAATTGCATTGTGGCGAGGGAGATAATTAAGAAATTTACAAAGTTTTAACTTAACTGATTATTAACAACACATTTATCTCTATGAGACTTTAAAATTCTGAAAATTGAAAAAATACAATGTTTTCATTTTTTTAATATCTTGTTAATGTCGTTTCATTTTGAAATGGAGTGAAAAGTATAATATTTGAATACGTTAATAAAACAAAAATACAAGTAATGGACTTAATTCATTAAAAACACTTTAGTGGATGAATATTACAAATTAGAATCCTAAACTTCAATGTTGGGTCATGCATATATCTCTATAGGGGAGTGGGACAACTTCTTATTAGGGCCCATTGTATTTGCTTTTTCTTAAGTAAGATGTTTGCTGACTAAAATTATATAAATCAATACAAATTGCTTTGTGGCAAGGGAGATAATTTAGAAATTTGCAACATTTAAATTCAACTTATTATTATGAACACATTTATCCCTATGAGAGTCTAAAATTCTGAAAATTGAAAAAATGCAATTTTTCATTTTAAATGGAGTGAAAAGTATAATATTTGAATATGTTAATTCAACAAAAATATAAGTAATGGAATCAATCGAATAAAAACCACTTTAGTGGATGAATATTACAAATTGGAATCCTAAACTTCAATGTTGGGTCATGCATATATCTCTATAGGGGAGTGGGAAAACTTCTTATTAGGGTCCATTGTATTTGCTTTTTCTTAAGTAAGATGTTTACAAACTAAAATTATAGAAATAATTACAAATTGCATTGTGGCAAGAGAGATAATGAAGAAATTTGCAAAATTTAAATTCAACTAATAATTAACAACACATTTATCCCTATAAGACTCTAACATTCTGAAAATTGAAAAAATACAATGTTTTGATTTTTTAATATATTGTTAATGCCCTTTGATTTTAAATGGACAAAAAAGTATAATATTTGAATACGTTAATTCAACAAAAATACAAGTAATGGACTCCATTGAATAAAAAAGCAATCTAGTGGATGAATATTACAAATTAAAATCCTAAATATCAATGTTGGGTCATGCATAATCTCTAAAGGAAAGTGGGAAAACTTCTTGTTAGGGTCCCTTGTATATGCTGTTTCTTAAGTAAGAAGTTTGCAGACTAAAATTATAGAAATCATTACAAATTGCATTATGGTAAGGGAGATTATTGAGAAATTTACAAAATTTAAATTTAAATGATTATTAATAACACATTTATCCCTATAAGACTCTAAAATTTTGAAAATTCAAAAAATGCAATATTTTGATTTTTTGATATATTGTTAATACCCTTTGATTTCAAATGAAGTAAAAAGCATATTATTTGAATATATTAATTGAACAAAAATACAAGTAATGAACTCAATTATATAAAATACACTTTTGTGGATAAATATTATAAATAGCAATCAAAATTTTCAATGTTGGGTCCGGCATATATCTCTAGAGGGGAGTGGAAAAACTTCTTATTAAGGTCCATTGTATTTGCTTTTTTCTTAAGTAAGATGTTGGTAGGCTAAAATTATAGAAATCATGAAAACTTGCATTGTGGCAAGGGAGATAATTAAGAAATTTACAAAATTTAAATTCAACTAATTGTTAACAACATATTTATCCCTATAAGACTCCAAAATTCTGAAAATTGAAAAAATGTAATCTTTTCATTTTTTAATATATTGTTAATGCCCTTTCATTTTAATTGGAGTGAAAAGCATATTATTTGAATATCTTAGTTGAACAAAAATACAAGTAAAGAACTCAATTGTATAAAATACACTTTGGTGGATAAATATTATATATAGTAATCACAATTTTCAATGTTAGGCCAAGTATATATCTCTAGAGGGGAGTGATAAAACTTCTTACTAGGGTCCATTGTATTTGCTTTTTCTTAAGTAAGATGTTTATAGACTAAAATTATAGAAATCATTACAAATTGCATTGTGGCAAGGGAGATAATTAGGAAATTTACCAAATTTAAATTCAAGTCATTATTAACAACACATTTATCCCTATAAGACTCTAAAATTCTGAAAATTGAAAAAATGAAATGTTTTCACTTTTTTAATATGTTGATAATGCCCTTTCAATTTAAAAGAAATGAAAAGTATAATATTTGAATACGTTAATTCAACAAAAACACAAGAAATGGACTCAATTGAATAACAAAGCACTTTAGTGGATGAATATTACAAATTGGACTCCTAGACTTCAATGTTTGGTTATGCATATATCTCTATAGGGGAGTGAGAAAACTTTTTATTAAGGTGTATTGTATTTGCTTTTTTCTTAAGTAAGATGTTTGCAGACTAAAATTATAAAAATCATTACAAATTGTATTGTGGCAAGAGAGATAATTAAGAAATTTACAAAATTTGAATTCAACTAATTATTAACCAAACATTTATTCCTATAAGTCTTTAAAATTCTGAAAATTGAAAAAATGCAATGTTTTCATTTTTTTAATATATTGTTAATACCTTTTCAATTTTAATGGAGTGAAAAGTATAATATTTCAATATGTTAATTCGACAAAAATACAAGCAGAGAACTCAATTGTATCAAATACACTTTTAAGGATAAATTTTATAAATAGCAATCACAATTTTGAATGTTAGGTCAAGTATATATCTTTAGAGGGGAGTGGGAAAACATCTTATTAGTGTTTCTTGTATTTGCTTTTTCTTAAGTAAGATGTTTGGAGACTAAAATTATAGAAATCATTACAAATTGCATTGTAACAACTGAGATAATTAAGAAATTTACAAAATTTAAATTCAACTGATTATAAACAACATATTTATCCCTATATGACTTTAAAATTCTAAAAATTGAAAAAATGCAATGTTTTCATCTTTTAATATATTGTTAATGCCCTTTCTTTTTAAATGGAGTGAAGAGTATAATATTTGAATATGATAATTCAACAGAAATACAAGTAATGAACTCAACTGTGTAAAATACACTTTTGTGGATAAATATTATAAATAGTAATCACAATTTTCGATATTGGGTCAAGCATATATCTCTAGAGGGGAGTGGGAAAACTTCTTATTAGGGTCTATTGTATTTGCATTTTCTTAAGTCAGATATTTGCAGACTAAAATTATACAAATCAATACAAATTGCATTGTGGCAAGGGAGATAACTTAGAAATTTACAACATTTAAATTCAACTGATTATTAACAACACATTTATCCATATAAAACTCTAAAATTCTGAAAATTGAAAAAATGTAATGTTTTCATTTTTTAATATATTGTTAATGCCCTTTCAATTTAAATGGAGTGAAAAGTATAATATTTGAATAAGTTAATGCAACAAAAATACAAGCCAAGAACTCAATTGTATAAAATACACTTTTGCGGATAAATATTATAAATAGCAATCATAATTTTCAATTTTGGGTCACTTATATATCTCGAGAGGGGTATGGGAAAACTTCTTCCTGGGGTCCATTGTATTTGCTTTTTCTTAAGTAAGATGTTTGTAGACTAAAATTATAGAAATCATTACAAATTGCACTGTGGTAAGGGAGATAATAAAAAAATTTATAAAATTTAAATTTAACTGATTATTAACAACATATTTATCCCTATTAGACTCTAAAATTCTGAAAATTGAAAAAATACAATGTTTTCATTTTTTTAATATATTGTTAAATTTGTTTCATTTTGAAATGGAGTGAAAAGCATAATATTTGAATACGTTAATTCAACAAAAAAACAAGCAATGGACTCAATTGAATAAAAAAGCACTTTAGTGGACGAATATTACAAATTGGAATCCTAGACTTCAATGTTGGGTTATGCATCTATCTCTATAAGGGAGTGGGAAAATTTCTTATTAAGGTCCATTGTATTTGCTTTTTTCTTATGTAAGATGTATGCAGACTAAAATTATAGAAATCATTTCAAATTGCATTGTGCAAAGAAGATAATTAGGAAATTTACAAAATTTAAATTCTACTCATTATTAACAACACATTTATCCCTATAAAATTTTAAAATTCCAAAAATTGAAAAAATACAATAATTTGATTTTTTAACATGTTGTTAATGCTCGTTCATTTTAAATGGAGTGAAAAGTACAATTTTCGAATATGCTAATTCAACAAAAATACAAGTAATGAACTCAATTGTCAAAAATACACTTTTATGGATAAATATTATAAATAGCAACCACAATTTCCAATGTTGGGGCAAGTATATAACTCTAGAAGGGAGTGAGAAAACATCTTATTAGGGTCCCTTGTATTTGTTTTTTCTTAAGTAAGATGTTTACAGACTAAAATTATAGAAATCATTAGCAATTGCATTGTGGTAACTGAGATAATTAAGAAATTTACAAAATTTAAATTCAATTGATTGTTAACAACACATTTATTCTCATAAGACTCTAAAATTTTGAAAATTGAAAAAATGCAATGAGTTCATTTTCTTAATATATTGTTAAAGTCGTTTCATTTTAAATGGAGTAAAAAGCATAATATTTGGATACGTTAATTCAAAAAGAATGCAAGTAATGGACTTAATTGAAAAACAAAGCACTTTAGTGGATGAATATTACAAATTGGAATTCTAGACTTCAATGTTGGGTTATGCATATATCTATATAGGGGAGTGGGAAAACTTCTTATTAGGATCCATTGTATTTGCTTTTTCTTTAAGTAAGATGTTTGTAGACTAAAATTATAAAAATCATTACAAATTTGCATTATGGCAAGGGAGATAATTAAGAAATTTACAAAATTTGAATTCAACTAATTATTAACAACACATTTATGCCTATAAGTCTCTAAAATTCTAAAAATTGAAAAAATGCAATGTTTTCATTTTTTAATATATTGTTAATGCCCTTTCAATTTTAAAGGAGTGAAAAGCATAAGATTTCAATAAGTTAATTAAAAAAAAATACAAGCAAAGAACTCAATTGTATCAAATACACTTTTATGGAAAAAGTTTATAAATAGCAATCAAAATTTTCAATGTTAGGTCAAGTATATATCTCTAGAAGGGAGTGGGAAAATATCTTATTAGGGTCCCTTATATTTGCTTTTTCTTAAGTAGGATATTTGTAGACTAAAATTATATAAATCATTACAAATTGCATTGTGGCTATTGAGATAATTAAGAAATTTACAAAATTTAAATTCAACTGATTATTAATAACACATTTATCCCTATTAGATTCTAAAATTCTAAAAATTGAAAAAATGCAATGTTTTCATTTTTTTAATATACTGTTAAATTCGTTTCATTTTGAAATGAAGTGAAAAGCATAATATTTGAATACTTTAATTCAACAAAAATAGAAGTAATGGACTCAATTGAATAACAAAGCACTTTAGTGGATGAATATTACAAATTGAAATCTTAGACTTCAATGTTGGGTTATGCATCTATCTCTATAGGGGAGTGGGAAAACTTCCTATTAGGGTCCATTGTATTTGCTTTTTTCTTATGTAAGATGTATGCAGACTAAAATTATAGAAATCATTTCAAATTGCATTGTGCAAGAGAGATAATTAAGAGATTTATAAAATTTAAATTCAATTCATTATTAACAACACCTTTATCCCTATAAGACTCTAAATTTTTGAAAATTGAAAAAATACAATAATTTGATTTTTTAACATATTATTAATGCTCGTTCATTTTAAATGGAGTAAAAAAACATAATTTTTAAATATGCTAATTCAACGAAAATTCAAGTAATGAACTCAATTGTCAAAAATACACTTTTATGGATAAATATTATCAATAGCAACCACAATTTTCAATGTCGGGGTAAGTATATATCTCTAGAGGGGAGTGAGAAAACATCTTATTAGGGTCCGTTGTATTTGCTTTTTCTTAAGTAAGATGTTTGCAAACTAAAATTATAGAAATTATTACAAATCACATTGTGGCAACTGAGATAATTAAGAAATTTACAAAATTTAAATTCAACTGATTATTAACAACACATTTATCCTTATAAGACTCTAAAATTTTGAAAATTGAAAAAAATACAATGGTTTCATTTTCTTAATATATTGTTAAATTCGTTTCATTTTGTAATGGAGTGAAAAGCATAATATTTGAATACGTTAATTCAACAAAAATACAAGTAATGAATTCAATTGAATAAAAAAGCACTTTAGTGGGCGAATATTACAAATTGGAATCCTAGACTTCAATGTTTAGTTACGCATGTATCTTTATAGGGGAGTGGGAAAACTTCCTATTAGGGTCCATTGTTTTTGCTTTTTTCTTAAGTATGATGTATACAGACTAAAATTATAGAAATCATTTCAAATTGCATTGTGGCAAGGGAGATAATTAAGAAATTTACAAAATTTAAATTCAACTCATTGTTAACAACACATTTATCCCTATAAGACTTTAAAATTCTGAAAATTGAAAAAATACAATATTTTGATTTTTTAACACATTGTTAATGTCCGCTCATTTTAAATGAAGTGAAAAGTATGATTTTTGAATATGCTAATTCAACAAAAATATAAGTAATGAACTTAATTGTCAAAAATACACTTTTATGGATAAATATTATAAAGAGCAATCACAATTTCCAATGTTATGGCAAGTATATATCTCTAGAGGGGAGTGGGAAAACATCTTATTAGGGTCCCTTGTATTTACTTTTTCTTAAGTAAGATGTTTGTAGACTAAAATTATAAAAATCATTACAAATTGCATTGTGGCAAGGGAGATACTTAAGAAATTTACAAAATTTGAACTCAACTAATTATTAACAACACATTTATCCTTATAAGTCTCTAAAATTTTGAAAATTGAAAAAATACAATGTTTTCATTTTTTTAATATATTGTTAATTTCGTTTCATTTTGAAATGGAGTGAAAAGCATATTATTTGAATATCTTTATTGAATAATAATACAAGTAATGAACTTAATTGTATAAAATACACTTTTCTGGATAAATATTATACATAGCAATCACGATTTTCAATGTTGGGTCAAGCAAATATCTCTAGAAGGGAGTGGAAAAACTTCCGATTAGGGTCCAGTGTATTTGCTTTTTCTTAAGTAAGATATTTGCAGGCTAAAATTATAAAAATCATTACAAATTGCATTGTGGCAACTGAGATAATTAAGAAATTTACAAGATTTTAATTCAACTGATTATTAACAACACATTTATCCCTATAAGACTTTAAAATTCTCAAAATTGAAAAAATGCAATGTTTTTATTTTTTAATATATTGTTAATGTCGTTTCATTTTAAATGGAGTAAAAAGTGTAATAGTTGAATATGTTAATTCAACAAAAATACAAGTAATGGACTCAGTTGAATAAAAAACTCTTTAGTAAATGAATATGACAAATTGGAATCCTAAACATCAATGTTGGGTCATGTATATATCTCTATAGAGGAGTGGAAAAACTTCTTATTAGGGTCCATTTTATTTGGTTTTTCTTAAGTAAGATGTTTGCAAACTAAAATTAAAGAAATCATTACAAATGCCATTATGGCAAGGGAGACAATCATGAAATTTACAAAATTTAAACTTAACTGATTGTTAACAACACATTTATCCTTATAAGACTCTAAAATTCTGAAAATTGAAAAAATCCATGTCTTGATTTTTTTATATATTGTTAATGCCCTTTCATTTTAAATGGAGTGAAAACTATAATATTTAAATACATTAATTAAAAAAAATGCAAGTAATGGACTCAATTGAATAACAAAGCACTTTAATGAATGAATATTACAAATTGGAATCTTAGAGTTCAATGTTAAGTTATGCATATATCTATGTAGGGGGGTGGGAAAACTTCTTATTAGGGTCTATTGTAGTTCTTTTCTTTCTTAAGTAAGATGTTTGCAGACTAAAATTATAAAAATTATTACAAATTGCATTGTGGCAAAGGAGATAATTAAGAAATTTATTAAATTTGAATTCAACTAATTATTAACAACACATTTATCCCTATAAGTATCTAAAATTTTGAAAATTAAAAAATGCAATGTTTTCATTTTTTAATGTATTGTTAATGTCTTTTCAATTAAAATGGAGAGAAAAGTATAATATTTGAATAAGTTAATGCAACAAAAATACAAGCAAAGAACTTAATTGTATAAAATACAATTTTGTGGATAAATATTATAAATAGCAATCATAATTTTCAATGTTGGGCTAGGCATATATCTCCAGAGGGAGTGGGAAAACTTCTTATTTAGATCCATTGTATTTGCTTTCTTCTTAAGCAAGATGTTTACAGACTAAAATTATAAAAATCATTGCAAATTGCATTGTGGTAAGGGAGATAATTAAGAAATTTACAAATTTCAAATTTAATTAATTATTAACAACACATTTATCCCTATAAGAGCCTAAAATTCTGAAATTTGAGAAAATGCAATGTTTTTATCTTTTAATATATTGTTAAAGCCCTTTGATTTTAAATGGAGTGAAAAGCATATTATTTAAATACTTTAATTCAACAAAAATACAAGTAATGGACTCAATTGTATAAAATATACTTTTGTCAATAAATATTAGGAATAGCAATCGCAATTTTCAATGTTGGGTCAAGCATATATATCTAAAGGGGAGCGAGAAAACTTCTTCCTAGGGTCTATTGTATTTGATTTTTTCTTAAGTAAGATGTATGCAAACTAAAATTGTAGAAATCATTTCAAATTGCATTGTGGCAAGAGAAATAATTAAGAAATTTACAAAATTTAAATTCATCTCATTATTAACAACACATTTATCCCTATAAGACTCTAAAATTCTGAAAATTGAAAAAATACAATATTTTGATTTTTTAACATATTATTAATGCCCGTTTATTTTAAATGGAATGAAATCATGACTTTTCAATATGCTAACTCAACAAAAATGCAAGTAATGAACTCAATTGTCAAAAATATACTTTTATGGATAAATATTATAAATAGCAACCACAATTTTCAATGTTGGGGCAAGTATATATCTCTAGAGGGGAGTGGGAAAACATCTTATTAGAGTCTCTTGTATTTGCTTTTTCTTGAGTAAGATGTTTGCAGGCTAAAATTATAAAAGTCATTACAAATTGCATTGTGGCAATGGAGATAATTAAGAAATTTACAAAATATAAATTCAACTGATTATTAACAACACATTTATTCCTATAAGACTCTAAAATTATGAAAATTGAAAAAATGCAATGTTTTCATTTTTTTAATATATTGTTAATGTCGTTTCATTTTAAATGCAGTGAAAAGCACAATATTTGAATACGTTAATTCAAAAAAAAAATGCAAGTAATGGACTCAATTGAATAACAAAGCACTCTAGTGGATGAATATTACAAATTGGAATCCTAGACTTCAATGTTGGGTTATGCATATATCTCTATAGCGGAGTGGGAAAACTTCCTATTAGAGTTCATTGTATTTGCTTTTTTCTTAAGTAAGATGTATGCAGACTAAAATTATAAAAATCATTTCAAATTGCATTATGGCAAGAGAGATAATTAAGAAATTTACAAAATTTAAATTCAACTAATTATTAACAACAAATTTATTCGCATATGTCTCTAAAATTCAGAAAATTGAAAAAATCCAATGTTTTCAATGTTTGATATATTGTTAATGCCTTTTCAATTTACATGGAGTGAAAAGTATAATATTTGAATAAGTTGATGCAACAAAAATACAAGCAAAGAACTCAATTGTATAAAATACACTTTTGTGGATAAATATTATAAATAGCAATCATAATTTTCAATGTTCGGTCAATTATATATTTCTAGAGGGGTATGGGAAAACTTCTTCCTAGGGTTCATTGTATTTGCTTTTTCTTAAGTAAGATGTTTGCTAATTAAAATTATAGAAATCATTACAAATTGCATTGTGGCAAGGGAGATAATTAAGAAATTTACAAAATTTAAACTCAACTGATTATTAACAACACATTTATCCTTATAAGACTCTAAAATTCTGAAAATTGAAAAAATGTAATGTTTTGATTTTTTAATATATTCTTAAAGCCCTTTGATTTTAAATGGAGTGACAAGCATATTATTTAAA
Organism: Bruguiera gymnorhiza; assembly: GCA_020883675.1. Lineage (NCBI taxonomy): Eukaryota > Viridiplantae > Streptophyta > Magnoliopsida > Malpighiales > Rhizophoraceae > Bruguiera > Bruguiera gymnorhiza. Next base: position 295,412 of record JAIRCJ010000181.1, on the reverse strand, counting down.
TATTTTAATTCAACAAAAATACAAGTAATGAATTCATTTGTATAAAATACACTTTTGTGGATAAATATTTGGAATATCAATCACAATTTTCAATGTTGGGTCAAACATATATCTCTAGAGGAGAGCGGAAAGACTTCTAATTAGGGTCCATTGCATTTGCTTTTTCCTAAGTAAGATGTTTGCAGACTAAAATTATAAAAATCATTACAAATTGCATTGTCGCAAGGGAGATCATTAAGAAATTTACAAAATTTAAAATCAACTCATTATTAACAATAGATTTATCCCTATAAGACTCTAAAATTCTAAAAATTGAAAAATTGCAATGTTTTAATTTTTTCATATATTGTTAATGCCCTTTCATTTTAAACGAAGTGAAAAGCATATTATTTGAATATCTTAATTGAACAAAAATACAAGTAATGAACTCAATTGTATAAAATACACTTTTCTGGATAAATATTATAATTAGCAATCACAATTTTCAATGTTGGGTCAAGCATATATCTCTAGAGGGGGGTGGGAAAACTTCTTATTAGAGCCTCTTATATTTGCTTTTTCATAAGTAAGATGTTTGCAGACAATGATTATAAAAATCATTACAAATTGCATTGTAGCAAAGGAGATAATTAAGAAATTTACAAAATTTGAATTTAACTAATTATTAACAACACATTTATCTTTATAAGATTCTAAAATTCTGAAAATTGAAGAAATGTAATGTTTTAAAATATTATTAATGCCTTTTCAATTTAAATGGAGTTAAAAGCATAATATTTGAATAAGTTAATGCAACAAAAATACAAGTAAAAAACTCAATTGTATAAAAAACTTTTGTGGATAAATATTATAAATAGCAATCATAACTTTCAACGTTAGGTCAGACATATATCTTTAGAGGGGAGTGGAAAAACTTCTTATTAGGGTCCCTTGTATTTGCGTTTTCTTAAGTAAGATGTTTGCAGACTAAAATTAAAGAAATCATTATAAATGCCATTATGGCAAGGGAGACAATTAAGAAATTTACAAAATTTAAATTCAACTGATTGATAACAACACATTTATCCTTATAAGGCTCCAAAATTCTGAAAATTGAAAACATGCAATGCTTTCATTTTTTGATATATTGTTAATGCTCTTTCATTTTAAATGGAGTGAAAACATAATATTTCAATACGTTAATTCAAGAAAAATACAAGTAATGGACTCAATTGAATAACAAACCTATATAGTGGACGAATATTACAAATTGGAATCCTAGACTTCAATGTTGGGTTGTGTATATATCTCTATAAGGGTGTGGGAAAACTTCTTGTTATAGTCCATTGTATTTGCTTTTTTCATAAGTTGTTTGCAGACTAAAATTATAAAAATCATTACAAATTGCATGGTGGAAAGGGAGATAATTAAGAAAATTGCAAAATTTAAATTCAACTAATTATTTTTTTTCATATATTGTTAATGCCTTTTCAATTTAAATGGAGTGAAAAGCATAATGTTTGAATTAGTTAATGCAACAAAAATACAAGCAATGAACTCAATTGTATAAAATACATTTTTGTGGATAAATATTATAAATAACAATCAAAACTTTCAACGTTGGGTCAAGCATATATCTCTAGAGGAGAGTGGGTAAACTTCTTATTAGGGTCCCTTGTATTTGCTTTTTCTTAAGTAGGATGTTTGCAGACTAAAATTATAGAAATCATTACAAATTGCATTGTGGCAATTGAGATAATTAAAAAATTTACAAAATTTAAATTCAACTGATTATTAACAACACATTTATCCCTATCATACTCTAAAATTCTGAAAATTGAAAAAATACAATGTTTTCATTTTTTTAATATATTGTTAGTGTCGTTTCATTTTAAATGGAATGAAAAGCATAATATTTAAATATGCTAATTCAACAAAAATATAAGTAATGAACTCAATTGAATAACAAAGCACTTTAGTGGATGAATATTACAAATTGCAATCCTAGACTTCAATGTTGGGTTATGCATATATCTATATAAGGGAGTGGGAAAACTTCTAATTAGGGTCCACTGTATTTGTTTTTTCTTAAGTAAGATGTTTGTAGACTAAAATTATAGAAATCATTACAACTTGCATTGTGGCTAGGGAGATAATTAAGAAATTTACAAAATTAAATTCAACTCATTATTAACAATAGATTTATCCCTATAAGACTCTAAAATTTTGAAAATTGAAAAAATACAATGTTTTGATTTTTTTAGTATATTGTTAATACCTTTTCATTTTAAACAGAGTGAAAAGCATATTATTTGAATATCATAATTGAACAAAAACACAAGTAATGGACTCAATTGTATAAAATACACTTTGTGGATAAATATTATAAATAGCAATCACAATTTTCAATATTGGGTTAAACATATATCTTTAGAGGGGACTGTGAAAACTTCTTCGTAGGGTCCACTGTATTGGTTTTTTCTTAAGTAAGATGTTTGTAGACTAAAATTATAGAAATTATTACAAGTTGCATTGTGGCAAGGGAGATAATTAAGAAATTTACAAAATTTAAACTCAATTGATTACTAACAACACATTTATCCCTATAAGACTCTAAAATTCAGAAAATTGAAAAAATACAATGTTTTGATTTTTTTAATATATTGTTAATGTCGTTTCATTTTAAATGGAGTGAAATGTATAATATTTCAATACGTTAATTCAACAAAAATACAAGTAATGAACTCAGTTTAATAAAAAACTCTTTAGTGGATGAATATAACAATTTGGAATCCTAAACATCAATGTTGGATCATGCATATATCTCTATAGAGGAGTGGGAAAACTTCTTATTAGGGTCCATTTTATTTGGTTTTTCTTAAGTAAGATGTTTGCAGACTAAAATTAAAGAAATCATTACAAATGCCATTATGACAAGGGAGACAATCATGAAATTTACAAAATTTAAACTTAATTAATTGTTAACAACACATTTATCCTTATAAGACTTTAAAATTTTGAAAATTGAAAAAATCCAATGTTTTGATTTTTTGATATATTGTTAATGCCCTTTCATTTTAAATGGAGTGAAAAGTATAATATTTGAATGCATTAATTCAAGAAAAATACAAGTAATGGACTCAATTGAATAAAAAAGCACTTTAATGGACGAATATTACAAATTAGAATCCTAGACTTCAATGTTGGGTTATGCATATATCTCTATAAGGGAGTGGGAAAACTTCTTGTTACAGTCCATTGTATTTGCTTTTTTCATAAGTAAGATGTTTGCACACTAAAATTATAGAAATCATTACAAATTGCATTGTGGCAAGGGAGATAATTAAGAAATTTAAAAAATTTAAATTCAACTAATTATTAACAACACATTTATCCGTATTAGTCTCTAAAATTCTAAAAATTGAAAAAATGCAATGTTTTCATTTTTTTTATATATTGTTAATACCTTTTCAATTTAAATGGAGTGAAAAGCGTAATATTTGAATAAGTTAATGCAACAAAAATACAAGCAAAGAACTCAATTGTATAAAATACACTTTTGTGTATAAATATTATAAATAGCAATCATAATTTTCAATGTTGGGCCAAACATATATCTCTAGAGAGGAGTGGGAAAACTTCTTATTAGGGTCCATTGTATTTGCTTTTTTCTTAAGTAAGATGTTTACAGACTAAAATTATAAAAATCATTACAAATTGCATTGTGGTAAGGGAGATAATTAAGAAATTTACAAATTTCAAATTCAACTTATTATTAACAACACATTTATCCCTATAAGAGCTTAAAATTCTGAAATTTGATAAAATGCAATGTTTTCATCTTTTAATATATTGTTAAAGCCCTTTGATTTTAAATAGAGTGAAAAGCAAATTATTTAAATACTTTAATTCAACAAAAATAAAAGTAATGAACTCAATTGTATAAAATATACTTTTGTCATTAAATATTAGGAATAGCAATCACAATTTTTAATATTATGTCAAGCATATATATCTAAAGGGGAGTGGGAAAACTTCTTCTTAGGGTCCATTGTATTTGATTTTTTCTTAAGTTAGATGTATACGGAATAAAATTATAGAAATCATTTCAAATTGCATTGTGGTAAGAGAGATAATTAAGAAATTTACAAAATTTAAGTTCAACTCATTATTAACAACACATTTATCCCTATAAGACAAAATTCTGAAAATTGAAAAAATACAATATTTTGATTTTTTAACATAGTATTAATGCCCGTTTATTTTAAATGGAATGAAAATCATGATTTTTGAATATGCTAATTCAACAAAAATGCAAGTGATGAACTCAATTGTCAAAAATATACTTTTATGGATAAATATTATAAATAGCAACCACAATTTTCAATGTTGGGGCAAGTATATATCTCTAGAGAGGTGTGGGAAAACATCTTATTAGAGTCTCTTGTATTTGCTTTTTCTTAAGTAAGATGTTTGCAAACTAAAATTATAGAAATCATTACAAATAACATTGGGGCAATTGAGATAATTAAGAAATTTACTAAATTTAAATTCAACTGATTATTAACAATACATTTATTCCTATAAGACTCTAAAATTCTGAAAATTGAAAGAATGCAATGTTTTTTAATATATTATTAAAGCCCTTTGATTATAAATGGAGTGACAAGCATATTATTTATGAAGAATTTAGAGAAAAGAATTGTGATAACTCTTAATGTTTTTGTACTAGGATTATAAAGTATTTATAGGGCTTCTACGAATACTAATTAAGAAAAAAATAAAACAGATTTGTAAAATATAGTTATAATCCCACAAATCAAGGGATACTGATAAATTATAATCCCACAAATTAAGGGATACTGATAAATCATTTCCTAACTAATCATTTATAGTTATTTCCCAATAATTAGGACCAAAAAATCGGGATTAAATATTCCCAATAATCAGATCCTAAAAATCAAGATAAATCAACACTCCCCCTCAAGCTGAGGACTAGATGTCTTCCATTCCCAGCTTGTAGATTATTTCATGAAAGATCCCGCCATTAAGTCCTTTGGTTAGCACATCAGCTAGTTGATCTCTGGAAGATATGTAAGACATGCAGGTCAACCCCTCTTCTATCTTTTCTTTGATGAAATGCTTGTCAATTTCAATATGTTTTGTCCTATCATGCTGTACGGGATTATGAGCGATATTAATTGCTGATTTATTGTCACAATACAGCTTCATAGGACCCTCCCACTTGATTTTCAAGTCTTTTAGGATGATTTTAAGCCATAATAGCTCACACATTCCTTGGGCCATTGCTCAAAATTCTGATTTAGCACTTGATCTGGCAACTACATTCTGTTTTTTACTCTGCCAAGTCACTAAATTTCCACCAAGAAAAGTGCAATAACCAGATGTTGACCTTCAATCCACCATGGATCCTGCATAGTTAGCATCGGTATAAGCTTGCAGCACTAGTTTTTGATTTCTTCTGAATAGGACTCCTTTTCCAGGACTTCCTTTTAAATAATGGAGCACTCGATTGACGGCTTATAAGTGTGATTCTCTTAGGTCATGCATAAATTGACTAATCACACTTACTGAATAGGCAATATCAAGCCTAGTATGAGCCAAATAGATGAGTTTCCCAACTAATTTTTGATACATTTCTCGATTTACAATAGGTTCTTCCTATGCATCCCCAAGCTTTTTATTAGGCTCAATAGGTGTAGCTACTAGTTTACAACCAAGTTTTCCAGTTTCTTTCAAGAGATCAGTCACATACTTCTGTTGTGAGACAAAAATTCCTTGTCTAGAGTAAGAAACTTCAATGCCAAGAAAGTATTTGAGTCTTCCTAGCTCTTTTATTTCAAACTCTTTAATCAAACATTGTTTTAGCTGTTGTTTCTCCTCATCATCATCCCCTGTGACAATAATATCATCAACGTACACTAGAAGTGCTGTCACTCTCCCTCTTGTCGAATGCTTAATGAAGAGGGTATGATCACCTTGGCTTTGTTTGTAGCCTGAAGCTTTCATAACTCTGGAAAATCTCCCAAACCAGGCTCTAGGTGATTGCTTAAGCCCATATAGTGCTTTCCGTAATCTACATGCTTTATTTGTTGTCTTTTCTCCTTCAAATCCCAGTGGAATACTCATGTAAATCTCCTCTTCTAGGTCTCCATGTAAGAATGCATTCTTCACATCATACTGTTGAAGTTGCCAATTAAAATGAGTTGCCAAGGAGAGTAAAATCCTCACAGTGTTCATCTTTTCCACCGGAGCAAATGTCTCCTAATAATCTACTCCATAAGTCTGAGTATAACCCTTTGCCACCAATCGTGCTTTACATCTTTCAAGAGAACCATCAGCTTTATATTTCAAGGTAAAAACCCATTTGCAGCCCACAAGATTCTTTCCCTTAGGTTTTTCGACAATCTCCCAAGTCTGGTTTTTTTCAAGTGCGTTCATTTCTTCTCTCATTGCATTTCTCCATTCTTCTTTAGACAATGCCTCAGGTAAAGTACTTGGAATAGAAAAGGTGTTTAGACTCACAATGAAATTTTTATGAGATGGTCATAGGTGGTCAAGTGACACATAGTGAGATAGTGGATATAGGGGTCACTTTGTGCACTCTCTAGTACCTTTTCTAACAGCAATGGGAAGATGTGAGTCATTTTCTGGCATATCAATTAATGGTTTATGCAAAGGAGAGTTGGAACTTACCAGAAATTCATTTGCAAAACCCAGATGGGAATCTTGAACTTGTGTTTGGTCTGGAATTGTTGTATTTCTTGAGTATACCTGAGGAAATCTCATAGAGTCATAAATATGGAGAGATATAAGAGTGAACTCTTGTTCCAGAATAGGCTCAATTATAGAGAGTGAGTCCGGGATTAAAGTAGCATGAACTAATTCATCCGAAACTGATTTATGAGGGGCCCGTTGATCAGAGTTAGAGGCTGATTGGTCAGAAGTGGGAGCCTTGATTGGAAGATTATTAGGAGGTAAGTCAAGATTAAGGTCATCAAAGTCTTTATCTTCAATTAATGACTTCTCCCCTTGAAGATAAGACTTTGGAAAGTAAGGTTTATTTTCTACAAATGTAACATCGACTGATATATAGGTCTTTTGAGAGGGAGGATGATAACATTTATACCCTTTTTGTGTAGAGGAGTAACCAAGAAAGACACATTTGATTGCTCTAAGATCTAGTTTTTCCCTTCACTGATTATGAACATGTACAAATAAGGTGCAACCGAAGATTCTAGGTATGAGATTATTTGTTGTCTTGAAATGGGGATAAAAGCTAGAAAGAACTGTCATAGGAGTTTTGAAATCTAATACTCTTGATGGCAATCTATTGATCATGTATGTAGATGTAAGGACAGCTTCCCCCCAATAAGACTTAGGGACATTTCCATGAAACAATAATGCTCAAGTAGTGTTGAGCAAATGACCATTTTTTCTTTCAGCCACCCCATTTTGCTGTGGTGTGTTTACACAAGATGACTCATGGATGATCCCTTCCTTTTGGAAGTATCTTGACAAAGTCTGATTAAAGTAGTCTCTAGCATTATCTGATCTAAAGCGCTTAATTTTAACTCCAAATTGATTTTGAACTATAGAATTAAAATTAGGAATAATACTACTTACATCAGATTTGTGTTTGAGTAAAAATATCCATGTGACCCTAGTGCAATCATCGATTAAAGAAACGAACCATCGAGCCCCTGAGATATTTGGAATTGTGGAGGGTCCCCAAATGTCACTGTGAATCAAATCAAAAGGATGAGAACTTCTTTTGTTATTTATAGGAAAAGATACACGAGTGTGCTTAGCAAATTCACAAGTATTACATTGGAATTGACTCATATCTAATCCTTTAAACAAAGAAGGAAACATGATATTTAAGACACGGAAAGATGGATGCCCAAAACAAAAATGGTAAAGCCAAATGACATCCTTATTTGAAGTACTAAGAAATGATAAGGGTGAATTGTTCATGACTTTCTTTGAAATACTTGGCGTCTCAAGATAATACAACCCATTCCTTTCCTTAGTAAGTCCAATCTTCCTCTCTGAATCCTGTTCCTGAAAAACACAATAGGTAGGGTAAAACATTGCATAACATTTGAGGTCGTTGGTGAGCCTTTGTATGGAGACTAAGTTGGCTGATAGTTTCGGCACATGGAGAACATCTTTTAGAGTGAGAATAGATGTAATATAGATATCACCAACTCCTGCAACAGTAGCCATAGAGTCATCTGCCACTACTATTTTCCTATTCCTTGGACATGGAGTGTAGGTAATAAAAAAATGTGCAGTGTGAGTCATGTGATCAGTGGCATCTGAGTCTATTATCCAAGTTTCACTTGAGAGTTTTTCTGAGGCATTAAGACTAAAAGAGAATGGAGACTTACCTGAGAGTACTAAGGAACATGCACTAGAGGGTTTATCAAGAGACCTTAAAAGCCCTTTAATTCTTTCAATTTCCTTGTTGCTGAAGGATTCTTTCATCTGTCCTTCACTGTGACTGATTTGCTGGCTGGTGTGTTCAATTAAATGAGCCTGGGGCCTTGGCTGTCCTCTTTTGTTTCCCCACTCTCGGCTTGAGGTTGCTGGTTTTCCATTCAACTTCCAGCAATGTTCCTTTGTATGCCTTGGCTTCTTACAGTGGGTACACCATAAACTGTCTCGATTATCCTTCCATGTAGGCCTCGAAGTATCCACCTTTCCTCTTTCTTGTGTTGGCACATTGCGAGTTACTAATGCTGAGCCTTCCATAGCTTGAGGCTCTAACATTACTCCCCTTCGACTTTCTTCTGCCCGAATTAGAGAGATTGTCTCTTCCAAAGAAGGGATTTCTTCCTTCCCAAGTATTTGAATCCTAACTTGGTCAAATTCAGAATTAAGACCTGCTAGGAAATCATATACACGATCCTTTTCAATAAAGGTTTTTAGAGTTGCAGCATCATCCGCACACTTTATCTCAAATACTCGATAATGATCGAATTCTTGCCATAGATTTTGAAGGGAATTGACATATTTCGTCACTGTTTTGCTCCCTTGTTTTGTTGCATTTATCCGTATAAGTCTCTAAAATTTTGAAAATTGAAAACATGCAATGTCTTCATTTTTTTCATATATTGTTAATGCCTTTTCAATTTAAATGGAGTGAAAAGTATAATATTTGAATTAGTTAATGCAACAAAAATACAAGCAAAGAAATCAATTGTATAAAATACATTTTTGTAGATAAATATTATAAATAACAATCGTAACATTCAACGTTGGGTCAGGCATATATCTCTAGAGGAGAGTGGGAAAAGTTCTTATTAGGGTCCCTTGTATTTGCTTTTTCCTAAGTAGAATGCTTGAAGACTAAAATTATAGAAATCATTACAAATTGCATTCTGGTAAGGGAGATAATGAAGAAATTTACAAAATTTAAATTCAGCTGATTATTAACAACGCATTTATCCCTATAAGACTCAAAAATTCTCAAAATTGAAAAAATGCAATGTTTTCATTTTTTAATATATTGTTAATGTCGTTTCATTTTAAATGGAGTGAAAAGTATAATATTTGAATACGTTAATTCAAGAAAAATACAAGTAATGGACTCAATTGAATAAAAAACTCTTTAGTGGATGAATATGACAAATTGGAATCCTAAACATCACTATTAGGTCATGCATATATCTCTGTAGAGGAGTGGGAAAACTTCTTATTAGGGTCCATTTTATTTGATTTTTTTAAGTAAGATGTTTGCAGACTAAAATTAAAGAAATCATTGCAAATGCCATTATGGCAAGGGAGACAATTAAGAAATTTACAAATTTAAATTCAACTGATTGTTAATAACAAATTTATCCTTATAAGACTCTAAAATTCTGAAAATTGAAAAAATGCAATGTTTTCATTTTTTTAATATATTATTAATGTCGTTTCATTTTAAATGGAGTGAAAAATATAATATTTGAATATGTTAATTCAAGAAAAATACAAGTAATGGACTCAATTGAATAACAAAGCACATTAGTGGATGAATATTACAAATTGGAATCTTAATGCTGGGTTATGCATATATCTATATAGGGGAGTGGGAAAACTTCTTATTAGGGTCCATTGTATTTGTTTTTTTCTTAAGTAAGATGTTTGCAGAATAAAATTATAGAAATCATTACAAATTGCATTGTGGTAAGAGAGATAATTAAGAAATTTACAAATTTTAAATTCAACTGATTATCCCTATAAGAGTCTAAAATTCTCAAATTTGAAAAAATGTAATCTTTTGATTTTTTAATATATTGTTAAAATCCTATTATTTTAAATGGAGTGAAAAATATATTATTTAAATATTTTAATTCAACAAAAATAAAAGTAAAGAATTGAATTGTATAAAATAAACTTTTGTGGATAAATATTTGGAATAGCAATCACAATTTTCAATACTGGGGCAAGTATATATCTCTAAAGAAGAGTGGGAAAACATCTGATTAGGGTCCCTTGTATTTGCTTTTTCTTAAGTAAGATGTTTGCAGACTAAAATTATAAAAATTATTACAAATTGCATTATGGCAACTGAGATAATTAAGAAATTTACAAAATTTAAATTCAACTCATTGTTAACAACACATTTATCCTTATAAGACTCTAAAATTCTGAAAATTGAAAAAATGCAATGTTTTCATTTTTTTTAATATATTGTTAGTGTTGTTTCATTTTAAATGGAGTGAAAAGTATAATATTTGAATATGCTAATTCAACAAAAATACAAATAATGGACTCAATTGAATAACAAAGCACTTTAGTGGATGAATATTACAAATTGCAATCCTAGACTTCAATGTTAGGTTATGCATATATCTATGTAGGGGAGTGGGAAAACTTCTAATTAGGGTCCAGTGTATTTGCTTTCTCTTAAGTAAGATGTTTGCAGACCAAAATTATACAAATCATTACAACTTGCATTGTGGCAAGGGAGATAATTAAGAAATTTACAAAATTAAATTCAACTCATTATTAACAACCGATTTATTCCTATAAGACTCTAAAATTCTAAAAATTGAAAAAATGCAATGTTTTAATTTTTTAATATATTATTAATGCCCTTTCATTTCAAACGGAGTGAAAAGTATATTATTTGAATATCTTAATTGAAGAAAAATAGAAGTAATGAACTCAATTGTATAGAATACAATTTTGTGGATAAATATTTTAAATAGGAATCACAATTTTCAATGTTGGCTCAAGCATGTATCTCTTAAGGGGAGTGGGAAAGCTTCTTCCTAGGGTCCATTGTGTTGGCTTTTTCTTAAGTAAGATGTTTGTAGACTAAAATTATAGAAATTATTACAAGTTGCATTGTGGCAAGGGAGATAATTAAGAAATTTACAAAATTTAAACTCAACTGATTACTAACAACACATTTATCCCATAAGACTCTAAAATTTAGAAAATTGAAAATATACAATGTTTTGATTTTTTAATATATTGTTAATGTCGTTTCATTTCAAATGGAGTGAAAAGTATAATATTTCAATACGTTAATTCAACAAAAATACAAGTAATGAACTCAGTTGAATAAAGAACTCTTTAGTGGATGAATATGACAAATTGGAATCCTAAACATTAATGTTGGATCATGCATATATCTCTATAGAGGAGTAAGAAAACTTCTTATTAGGGTCCATTTTATTTGGTTTTTCTTAAGTAAGATGTTTGTAGACTAAAATTAAAAAAATCATTACAAATGCCATTATGGAAAGGGAGACAATCAAGAAATTTACAAAATTTAAACTTAACTAATTGTTAACAACACATTTATCCCTATGAGACTCTAAAATTGTGAAAATTGAAAAAATCCAATGTTTTGATTTTTTGATATATTGTTAATGCCCTTTCATTTTAAATGAAGTGAAAAGCATAATATTTTAATACATTAATTCAACAAAAATACAAGTAATAGACTCAATTGAATAAAAAAGCACTTTAATGGATGAATATTACAAATTGGAATCTTAGAGTTCAATGTTGGGTTATGCATATATTTATATAGGGGAGTGGGAAAACTTCTTACTAGGGTCCATTGTATTTGCTTTTTTCTTAAGTAAGATGTTTGCAGACTACAATTATAAAAATTATTACAAATTGCATTGTGGTAAGGGAGATAATTAAGAAATTTACAAAATTTAAATTCAACTAATTATTAACAACACATTTATCTGTATAAGTCTCTAAAATTCAGAAAACTGAAAAAATGCAATGTTTTCATTGTTTAATATATTGTTAATGCCTTTTCAATTTAAATAGAGTGAAAAGTATAATATTTGAATAAGTTAATGCAACAAAAATACAAGCAAATAACTCAATTATATAAAATACACTTTTGTAGATAAATATTATAAATAGCAATCATAACTTTCAACGTTAGGTCAGGCAAATATCTTTAGAGGGGAGTGGGAAAACTTCTTATTAGGGTCCCTTGTATTTGCTTTTTCCTAAGTAGGATGTTTGAAGACTAAAATTATAGAAATCATTACAAATTGCATTCTGGTAAGGGAGATAATGAAAAAATTTACAAAATTTAAATTCAACTGATACTAATAACGCATTTATCCCTATAAGACTCTAAAATTCTCAAAATTGAAAAAATGCAATGTTTTCATTTTTTAATATATTGTTAATGTCGTTTCATTTTAAATGGAGTGAAAAACATAATATTTGAATACATTAATTCAAGAAAAATACAAGTAATAGACTCAATTGAATAAAAAACTCTTTAGTGGATGAATATGACAAATTGGAATCTTAAATATCAATATTGGGTCATGCATATATCTCTGTAGAGGAGTGGGAAAACTTCTTATTAAGGTCCATTTTATTTGGTTTTTCTTAAGTAAGATGTTTGCAGACTAAAATTAAAGAAATCATTACAAATGCCATTATGGCAAGGGAGACAATTAAGAAATTTACAAAATTTAAATTCAATTGATTATTAACAACAAATTTATCCATATACGACTCTAAAATTCTCAAAACTAAAAAAATACAATGTTTTCATTTTTTTAATATATTGTTAATGTCGTTTCATTTTAAATTGAGTGAAAAGTATAATATTTGAATACGTTAATTCAAGAAAAATACAAGTAATGGACTCAATTGAATAACAAAGCACTTTAGTCGACGAATATTACAAATTGGAATCTTAGAGTTCAATGTTGGATTATGCATATATCTATATACGGGAGTGGGAAACTTCTTATTAGGGTCCATTGTATTTGCTTTTTTGTTAAGTAAGATGTTTGCAGACTAAAATTATAAAAATCATTACAAATTACATTGTGGAAAGGGAGATAATTAAGAAATTTACAAAATTTAAATTCAAATAATTATTAACAACACATTTATTCGTATAAGTCTCTAAAATTCAAAAATTGAAAAAATGCAATGTTTTCATTGTTTAATATATTGTTAATGCCATTTTCAATTTAAATGGAGTGAAAAACATAATATTTGATTAAGTTAATGAAACAAAAATACAAGCAAAGAGCTCAATTGTATAAAATACACTTTTGTAGATAAATATTATAAATAGCAATCATAACTTTCAACATTGGGTCAGACATATATCTCTAGAAGGGAGTGGGAAAACTTCTTATTAGGGTCCCTTGTATTTGCTTTTTCTTAAATAGGATGTTTTTAGACTAAAATTATAGAAATCATTACAAATTACATTATGGCAACTGAGATAATTAAGAAATTTACAAATTTAAATTTAACTGATTATTAACAATACATTTATCTCTATAAAACTCTAAAATTCTGAAAATTGAAAAAATGTAATGTTTTCAATTTTTTAATATATTATTAAGGCCTTTGCAATTTAAATGGAGTGAAAAGTACAATATTTGAATAAGTTAATGCAACAAAAATACAAGCAAAGAACTCAATTGTATAAAATAAACTTTTGTGGATAAATATTATAAATAGCAATCATAACTTTCAACGTTGGGTCAGGCATACATCTCTATAGGGGAGTGGGAAAACTTCTTTTTAGGGTCCCTTGTATTTGTTTTTTCTTAAATAGGATGTTTGCAGACTAAAAGTATATAAATCATTACAAATTGCATTGTGGCAACTGAGATAATTAAGAAATTTACAAAATTTAAATTCAACTCATTATTAACAACACATTTATCCTTAGAAGACTCTAAAATTCTGAAAATTGAAAAAATGCAATGTTTTCATTTTTTTTAATATGCTATTAATGCCTTTTCAATTTAAATGGAGTGAAAAGCATAATATTTGAATAAGTTAATGCAACAAAAATACAAGCAAAGAACTCAATTGTATAAAATACACTTTTATGGATAAATATTATAAATAGCAATCATAACTTTCAATGTTGGGTCAGGCATATATCTCTGGAGGGGAGTGGGAAAACTTTTTATTAGGGTCCATTGTATTTGCTTTTTTCACAAGTAAGATGTTTGTAGACTAAAATTATAAAAATAATTACAAATTACATTGTGGCAAGGGAGATAATTAAGAAATTTACAAATATTAAATTCAACTAATTATTAATAACACATTTATCTGTAGAAGTCTTTAAAATTTTGAAAATTGAAAAAATGTAATGTTTTCATTTTCTTAATATATTGTTAATGCCTTTTCAATTTAAATTGAGTGAAAAACATAATATTTGAGTAAGTTAATGGAACAAAAATACAAGCGAAGAATTCAATTGTATAAAATACACTTTTGTGGATAAATATTATAAATAGCAATCATAATTTTCAATGTTGGGTGAGGCATATATCTCTAGAGGTAAGTGGGAAAACATCTTCCTAGGGTCCATTGTATTTGCTTTTTCTTAAGTAAGATGTTTGTAAACTATAATTATAGAAATCATTACAAATTGCATAGTGGCAAGGGAGATAATTAAGAAATTTACAAAATTTAAACTTAACTGATTATTAACAACACATTTATCCCTATAAGACTCTAAAATTCAGAAAATTGAGAAAATGCAATGTTTTGATTTTTTAATATATTGTTAAAGCCCTTTGATTTTAAATGGAGTGAAAAGCATATTAATTAAATATTTTAATTCAACAAAAATACAAATAATGAACTCAATTGTATAAAATACACTTTTGAGGATAAATACTAGGAATAACAATCACAATTTTCAACGTTGGGTCAAGCATATATGTCTAAAGGGGAGTGAGAAAACTTCTAATTAGGGTCCACTGTATTTGCATTTTTGTTAAGTAAGATGTTTGTAAACTAAAATTATAGAAATCATTAAAAATTGCATTGTCGCAAGGGAGATAATGAAGAAATTTACAGAATTTAAATTCAACTTATTATTAACAAAAGATTTATCCGTATAAGACTCTAAAATTCTGAAAACGGAAAAAATGTAATGTTTTGATTTTTTAATTCATTGTTAATGCCCTTTCATTAAAAATGGAGTGAAAAGCATATTATTTGAATATCTTAATTGAACAAAAATACAAATAATGAACTCAATTGTATAAAATACACTTTTATGGATAAATATTATAAATAGCAATCACAATTTTTAATGTTGTGTCAAGTATATAACACTAGAGGGGAGTAGGGAAACTTCTTCCTAGGGTCCATTGTATTTGCTTTTTCTTAAGTAAGATATTTGCAGATTAAAATTATGGAAATCATTAAAAATTGTCTTGTGGCAACGAAGATAATTAAGAAATTTACAAAATTTAAATTCAACTCATTATTAACAACATATTTATCCCTATAAGGTTTCAAAATTCTGAAAATTGAAAAAATACAATGTTTTCATTTTTTGATATATTGTTTGAAGTTCCCAACTTTACCCTAGGATCTACTAGTTTGTGATACTAAGAGGGGGGGTGAATCAGTATCACCTCAATTTGAAATTCATAGGAAAGTGAACAACTTCAATCTCTTCTTAAAAGCGAACTCTTTCTCAGATTCAACTAAAGTAGATCTATTGCTACCTACTAATCACAATAGTCCCCAAAGTCACCTTTCAGACACCTTGCCTAATAGACAATTCGAATGTTCTTGTTTAGGTCTTTGTTAGGTTATGGGTTGGCTAATACTTTAGCTGCGTTCACAACTCAATTCAAAACAGAGAACGTAAAGCAAATTAAGGACACACGAGATTTACGTGGTTCCGTCAACGTGATGTACATCCACGGTGGTAGGGACTCTCCCTTACCGAGACTATCCACTGTACTTGAGAATTCTAGTTACAATGGATGTCTTAATCTTTTGCTCCTTTCACTATTGCAATTACTAAGCAAGTACAATACAAAGAGTGTCACTTACTGTGTCTACCCTTCTTCTAGCTTGTCTTGCCTCTGTTGAATTAAAAGGCTGCTTCACTGCCGCTTAGAAGTTCACCGCAACGCTCTCTAACCTCTCTTGAAGAAATCTGGGAATACGTTGAGTTCTTTCCGATGCTTCGCCAAATTCCTTCTCTAGGTTGTCTCACACAGCTCCTGCTTTCACCGTCTCACGGTTTCACAGCTTGCACTCAAGCTTCTGGTCTGCCGTTTCACGTCTCACGGCCTGCCCCACGCTTCTGATCAGTCACGCTGTTGCACGTTCTGGTCTCACGCTTCTGGTCTGCCATTTCACGTCTCTTGGCCTGCCTCACGCTACTGGTTTTTCTGGTTCACGTCTCTTGGCCTGCCTCACGCTTCTAGTCTGCTGTCTTCTCTTCTGGGTGGTCTCACGGATACCAGGTCTGCTGTCTTCTCTTCCGGGTGGTCTCACGGATACCAGGTCTGCTGTCTTCTCTTCCGGGTGGTCTGTTTCTTATTTCTCCTCTTGTTGGTTGTCTTGCAGGATGTGTTTCTGGTTTGCTTGCAGGATGTGTTTCTGGTTTGCTTGTAGGAGGCATTTCTGGTTTGCTTTCCCGGTGGTGACGTTTCTGGTTTGCTCTCCCGATGGTGTCATTTCTGATCTCTTGCCGTTCTGCTCTCTCTTCCTTTTGGCCAGTTGTTGTAGGGTTGCTGTTTTTCAATTGTGTTGGCCCTCTGCCCTAGTTTTGTCTTCCAAGGCCTTTATATACTCTCTTCCATGAAACCCTAATAGGGCTTACATGGCGGATTTACGTTCTTACCTTTACGCGGCAGATTTACTTTCTTGCCCTTCCATGTGGCTTTACTTTCTTGCACACTTAACCCTAGTTGACAACAATTACAACCCATACAAGGCTATGGGAACAACATTGTTAATATCGTTTAATTTTAAATGGAGTGAAAAGTATAATATTTGAATACTTTAATTCAACAAAAATACAAGTAATGGATTCAATTGAATAAAAAAGCACTTTAGTGGACGAATGCTACAAATTGGAATCCTAGACTTCAATGTTGGGTTATGCATATATCTCTATAGGGGAGTGGGAAAACTTCCTATTAGGCTCCTTTGTATTTTCTTTTTTCTTAAGTAAGATGTATGCAAACTAAAATTATAGAAATCATTACAAATTGCATTGTGGCAAGAGAGATAATTAAGAAATTTACAAAATTTGAATTCAACTAAATATTAACAAAACATTTATCCCTATAAGTCTCTAAAATTCTGAAAATTCAAAAAATGAAATGTTCTCATTTTTTAATACATTGTTAATGTCGTTTCATTTTAAATGGAGTGAAAAGCATAATATTTGGATACGTTAATTCAACAAAAATACAAGTAATGGATTCAATTGAATAAAAAAGCACCTTAGTGGATGAATATTACAAATTGGAACCCTAGAATTCAATGTTGTGTTATGTATATATCTCTATAGGGGAGCGGGAAAACTTCTTATTAGGGTCCATTGTATTTGCTTTTTTCTTAAGTAAGATGTTTGTAGACTAAAATTATAAAAATCATTACAAATTACATTATGGCAAGGGTGATAATTAAGAAATTTACAAAATTTGAATTCAACTAATTATTAACAAAACATTTATCCTTATAAGTCTATGAAATTATGAAAATTGAAAAAATACAATGTTTTCATTTTTTTAATATATTGTTAATACTCTTTCAATTTTAATGGAGTGAAAAGCATAATATTTCAATATGTTAATTCAACAAAAAATATAAGCAAAGAACTCAATTGTATCAAATACACTTTTATGGATAAATATTATAAATAGCAATCATAATTTTCAATGTTAAGTCAAGTATATATCTCTATAGGGGAATGGGAAAACTTCTTATTAGGGTCCATTGTATATGCTTTTTCTTAAGTAAGATGTTTGTAGACTAAAATTATAAAAATCATTACAAATTGCATTGTGGCAAGGGAGATAATTAAGAAATGTGCAAAATTTAAATTCAAGTCATTATTAACAACACATTTCTCGCTATAAGATTTGAAAATTCTGAAATTTGAAAAAATGCAATGTTTTTATTTTTTAATATAGTGTTAATGTCATTTCATTATAAATGGAGTGCAAAGCATAATATTTGCAAACTTTAATTCAACAAAAATACAAGTAATGGACTCAATTAAATAAAAAAGCACTTTAGTGGACGAATATTTCAAATTGGAATCCTGGACTTCAATGTTGGTTTACGCA
This sequence comes from Bruguiera gymnorhiza, assembly GCA_020883675.1. NCBI lineage: Eukaryota > Viridiplantae > Streptophyta > Magnoliopsida > Malpighiales > Rhizophoraceae > Bruguiera > Bruguiera gymnorhiza. Next base: position 276,834 of record JAIRCJ010000181.1, on the reverse strand, counting down.
TATATCTCTATAAGAAAGCGGAAAACTTCTTATTAGGGTCTATTGTATTTGCTTTTTTCTTAAGTAAAATGTTTGTAGACTAAAATTATAAAAATCATTCCAAATTGCATTGTGGCAAGGGAGATAATTAGGAAATTTACAAATTTTGAATTCAACAAATTATTAACAAAACATTTACCCCTATAAGTCTAAGAAATTCTAAAAATTGAAAAAATGCAATATTTTCATTTTTTTAATATATTGTTAATGTCATTTCATTTTAAATTGAGTGAAAAGTATAATATGTTAATTCAACAAAAATACAAATAATGGATTCAATTGAATAAAAAAGCACTTTAGTGGATGACTATTACAAATTGGAATCCTAAACTTCAATATTGGGTCATGCATATATCTCTATAGGGAAGTGGGAAAACTTCTTATTAGAGTCCATTGTATTTGCTTTTTTCTTAAGTAAGATGTTTGCAAACTAAAATTATAGAAATTAATACAAATTGCATTATAGCAAGGGAGATAATTAAGAAATTTACAAAATTTAAATTTAACTCATTATTAACAACACATTTATCCCTATAAGTCTTTAAATTTCTAAAAATTAAAAAAATGCAATGTTTTGATTTTTTTAATATATTGCTAATGTCCTTTCATTTTAAAGAGAGTGAAAAGCATATTATTTAAATATCTTAATAAAACAAAAATACAAGTAATGAATTCAATTGTATAAAATATACTTTTGGGGATAAATATTATAAATAGCAATCACAATTTTCAGTGTTGGGTCAAGCATATATCTCTAGAGTGGAGTGGGAAAACTTCTTATTAGGGTCCATTGTATATGTTTTTTCTTAAGTAAGATGTTTGCAAACTAAAAATAAAGAAACCATTATAAATGGCATTATGGCAAGGGAGACAATTAAGAAATTTAAAAAATTTAAATTCAACTGATTGTTAACAACACATTTATCCCTATAAAACTCCAAAAAACTGAAAATTGAAACAATGCAACGTTTTGATTTTTTGATATATTGATAATGGCCCTTTGTTTTAAATGGAGTGAAAAACATAATATTTGAATACGTAAATTCAACAAAAATACAAGTAATGAACTCGATCGAATAAGAAAGCACTTTAGTGGATGAGTATTACAAATTAGAATCCTAGACTTCAATGTTGGGTTATGCATATATCTCTATAGGGGAGCGGGAAAATTTCTTATTAGGGTCTATTGTATTTTCTTTTTTCTTAAGTAAGATGTTTGTAGTCTAAAATTATAAAAATCATTCCAAATTGCATTGTGGCAAGGGAGATAATTAAGAAATTTACAAAATTTGAATTCAACTAATTATTAACAAAACATTTATCCCTATAAGTCTAAGAAATTCTAAAAATTGAAAAAATGCAATGTTTTCATTTTTTAATATATTTTTAATGCCCTTTCAATTTTAATGGAGTGAAAAACATAATATTTCAATATGTTAATTCAACAAAAATATAAGCAAAGAACTCAATTGTATCAAATACACTTTTATAGATAAATATTATAAATAGCAATCACAATTTTCAATATTAGGTCAAGTATATATCTCTAGAGAGGAGTGGGAAAGTATCTTATTACGGTCCATTGTATATGCTTTTTCTTAAGTAAGATGTTTGCAGACTAAAATTATAGAAATCATTACAAATTGCATTGTGGCAATTGAGATAATTAAGAAATTTACAAAATTTAAATTCAAGTCATGATTAACAACACATTTATCGCTATAAGAGTCTAAAATTCTGAAAATTGAAAAAATGCAATGTTTTCATTTTTTTAATATATTGTTCATTTCATTTCGTTTTAAATGGAGTGAAAAGCAGAATATTTAAATATGTTAATTCAACAAAAATACAAGTAATAGACTCAATGGAACAAAAAACACTTTAGTGGATGAATATTTCAAATTGGAATCCTAAATTTCAAGGTTGGGTCATGCATAATCTTTATAAGGGAGTGGGAAAACTTCTTATTAGGGTCCATTGTATTTGCTTTTTTTCTCAAGTAAAATGTTTGTAGACTAAAATTACAAAAACCATTACCAATTGCATTATGGCATGAGAGATAATTAAGAAATTTAAAAAATTTGACTTCAACTCATTATTAACAAAACATTTATCCCTATAAGTCTTTAAAATTATTAAAATTGAAGAAATACAATGTTTTCATTTTTTAATATATTTTTAATGCCCTTTCAATTTTAATGGAGTGAAAAGCATAATATTTCAATATGTTAATTCAACAAAAATACAAGCAAAGAACTCAATTGTATCAAATACACTTTTACGGATAAATATTATAAATAACAATCACAATTTTCAATGTTAGGTCAAGTATATATCTCTAGAAGGGAGTTGGAAAACTTCTTATTAGGGTCCATTGTATATGCTTTTTCTTAAGTAAGATGTTTGCAGACTAAAATTATAGAATCATTACAAATTGCATTGTGGCAAGGGAGATAATTAAGAAATTTACAAAATTTAAATTCAAGTCATTATTAACAACACATTTATCGCTATAAGACTCTAAAATTCTGAAAATTGAAGAAATGTAATGTTTTCATTTTTTAATATATTGTTACTTTCATTTCATTTTAAATGGAGTGAAAAGTATAATATTTGAATACTTTAATTCAACAAAAATACAAGTAATGGACTCAATTGAATAAAAAAGCACTTTAGTGGATGAATATTACAAATTGGAATCCTAGACTTCTTTGTTGGTTTATGCATATATCTCTATAGGGGAGTGGGAAAACTTCTTCTTAGGGTCCATTGTATTTGCTTTTTTCTTAAGTAAGATATTTGCAGACTAAAATTATAAAAATCCTTACAAATAGCATTGTAGCAAGGGAGATAATTAAGAAATTTACAAAATTTGAATTCTGCTAATTATTAACAAAACATTTATCTCTATAAGTTTATGAAATTCTGAAAATTGAAAAAATACAATATTTTCATTTTTTAATATATTGTTAATACCCTTTCAATTTTAATCGAGTGAAAAGCAAAATATTTCAATATGTTAATTCAACAAAAATACAAGCAAAGAACTCAATTGCATCAAATACTCTTTTATGGATAAATATTATAAATAGGAATCACAATTTTTAATATTAGGTCAAGTATATACCTCTAGAAGGAAGTAGGAAAACATCTTATTAGGGTCCATTATATATGTTTTTTCTTAAGTAAGATGTTTGTAGACTAAAATTATAAAAATCATTACAAACTGCATTGTGGCAAGGGAGATAATTAAGAAATTTACAAAATTTAAATTCAAGTCATTATTAACAACAGATTTATCACTATAAGACTCTAAAATTCTGAAAATTGAAAAAATGCAATGTTTTCATTTTTTAATATATTATTAATGTGGTTTCATTTTAAATGGTGTGAAAAGGAGAAAATTTGAATATGTTAATTCAACAAAATACAAGTAATAGACTCAACGGAATAAAAAACACTTTAGTGGATGAATCTTTCAAATTGGAATCCTAAATTTCAAGGTTGGGTCATGCATAATCTCTATAGGGGAGTGGGAAAACTTCTTATTAGGGTCCATTGTATTTGCTTTTTTCTTAAATAAAATGTTTGTAGACTAAAATTATAAAAATCCTTACAAATAGCATTGTGGTAAGGGAGATAATTAAGGAATTTACAAAATTTGAATTCCGCTAATTATTAACAAAACATTTATCTCTATAAGTTTATGAAATTCTGAAAATCAAAAGAATGCAATGTTTTCATTTTTTTAATATATTGTTAATGCCCTTTCAATTTTAATGGAGTGAAAAGCATAATATTTCAATATGTTAATTCAACAAAAATACAAGCAAAGAACTCAATTGTATAAAATACACTTTTGTGGATAAATATTGTAAATAGCAATCACAATTTTCAATGTTGGGTCAAGTATATATCTTTAGAGGGGAGTGTGAAAACATCTTATTGGGGTCCCTTGTATTTGCTTTTTCTTAAGTAAGATGTTTGTTGATTAAAATTATAGAATTCATTACAAATTGCATTGTGGCAAGTGAGATAATTAAGAAATTTACAAAATTTAAATTTAACTAATTATTAACAATACATTTATCCCTATCAAACTCTAAAATTCTGAAAAATTGAAAAAATGCAATGTTTTCATTTTTTAATAGATTGTTAATGTCGTTTCATTTAAAATGGTGTGAAAAGTATAATATTTGAATACGTTAATTTAACAGAATTACAAGTAATGGATTCAATTGAATTAAAAAGCACTTTAGTGGATGAATATTACAAATTGGAATCCTAAACTTCAATGTTGGGTCATGCATATATCTCTATAGGGAAGTGGGAAAACTTCTTATTGGGGTCCATTGTATTTGTTTTTTTCTTAAGTAAGATGTTTGCAAGCTGAAATTATAGAAATCAATACAAATTGCATTATAGCAAGGGAGATAATTAAGAAATTTACAAAATTTAAATTCAACTCATTATTAACAACACATTTATCCCTATAAGTCTTTAAAATTCTAAAAATTAAAAAAATGCAAAGTTTTGATTTTTTAGTATATTGCTAATGCCCATTCATTTTAAACGGAGTGAAAAGCATATTATTTGAATATTTTAATAGAACAAAAATACAAGTAATGAACTCAATTGTATAAAATATACTTTTGGGGATAAATATTATAAATATCAATCACAATTTTTAGTATTGGGTCAAGCATATATCTCTAGAGCGAAGTGGGAAAACTTCTTATTAGGGTCCATTGTATATGTTTTTTTCTTAAGTAAGATGTTTGCAAACTAAAATTAACGAAACCATTACAAATGGCATTATGGCAAGGGAGACAATTAAGAAATTTAGAAAATTTAAATTCAACTGATTGTTAACAACACATTTCTTCATATAAGACTCCAAAATACTAAAAATTGAAAAAAATGCAATGTTATGATTTTTTGATATATTGTTAATGTCCTTTAGTTTTAAATGGAGTGAAAAGTATAATATTTGAATACGTTAATTTAACAAAAATACAACTAATGAACTCAATTGAATAAGAAAGCACTTTAGTGGACGAATATTACAAATTGGAATCCTAGACTTCAATGTTGGGTTATGCATATATCTCTATAGGGGAGCGAGAAAACTTCTTATTAGGGTCCATTGTATTTTCTTTTTTCTTAACTAAGATGTTTGCAAACTAAAATTATAAAAATCATTCCAAATTGCATTGTGGCAGGGGAGATAATTAAGAAATTTATAAAATTTGAATTTAACTAAATATTAACAAAACATTTATCCCTATAAGTCTAAGAAATTCTGAAAATTGAAAAAATGCAATGTTTTCATTTTTTTAATATATTGTTAATGCCCTTTCAATTTTAATGGAGTGAAAAGCATAATATTTCAATATGTTAATTCAACAAAAATACAAGAAAAGAACTCAATTGTATCAAATACACTTTTATAGATAACTATTATAAATAACAATCACAATTTTCAATGTTAGGTCAAATATATATCTCTAGAGAGGAGTGGGAAAGCTTCTTATTAGGGTGCATTGTATATGTTTTTTCTTAAGTAAAATGTTTGCAGACTAAAATTAAAGAAATCATTATAAATTGCATTATGGTGAGGGAGATAATTTAGAAATTTGCAAAATTTAAATTCAAGTCATTGTTAACAAAACATTTTTCACTATAAGACTTTAAAATTCTAAAAATTGAAAAAATACAATGTTTTCTTTTTTAATATATTATTAATGTCGTTTCATTTTAAATGGAGTGAAAAGTATAATATTTGAATACTTTAATTCAACAAAAATATAAGTAATAGACTCAATTAAATAAAAAAGCACTTTAGTGGATGAATATTACAAATTGGAATCCTAGACTTCAATGTTGGTTTTTGCATATATTTCTATAGCGGAGTGAGAAAACTTCTTATTAGGGTCCATTGTATTTGCTTTTTTCTTAAGTAAGATGTTTGTAGACAAAAATTATAAAAATCATTACAAATTGCATTGTGGCAAGGGAGATAATTAAGAAATTTGCAAAATTTAAATTCAAGTCATTATTAACAACACATTTATCGCTATAAGATTTTAAAATTCTGAGAATAGAAAAAATGCAATATTTTCATTTTTTAATATATTGTTAATTTCGTTTCATTTTAAATAGAGTGAAAAACATATTCTTTGAATATCTTAATATAATAAAAATACAAGTAATGAACTCAATTGTACAAAATACACTTTTAGGGATAAATATTATAAATAGCAATCACAATTTTCAGTGTTGGGTCAAGCATATATCTTTTGAGGGAGTGGGAAAACTTCTTATTGGGGTCCATTGTATTTACTTTTTCTTAAGTAAGATGTTTGCAGACTAAAATTATAGAAATCATTATAAATTGCATTGTGGCAACTCAGATAATTAAGAAATTTACAAAATTTAAATTAAACAAATTATTAACAACAAAATTATCCCAATTAGACTCTAAAATTATGAAAATTGAAAAAATATATTGTTTTGATTTTTTTAATATATTGTTAATGTCATTTCATTTTAAATGAAGTGAGAAGCATATTATTTGAATATGTTAATTCAACAAAAATACAAGTAATGAACTCAATTGTATAAAATACACTTTTGTGGATAAATATTATAAATAGCAATCACAATTTTCAATGTTGGGTCAAGCATATATCTCTAGAGGGGAGTGGGAAAACTTCTTCCTAAGGTCCGTTGTATTTGCTTTTTCTTATGTAAGATGTTTGCAGACTAAAATTATAAAAATCATTACAAATTGCATTGTTGCAACTGAGATAATTAAGAAATTTACAAAATTTAAATTAAACAGATTATTAACAACACATTTATCTCAATAAGATTCTAAAATTCTGAAAATTGGAAAAATGCAATGTTTTCATTTTTTAATATATTGTTAATGCCCTTCCATTTTTAATGAAGTGAAAATTATATTATTTAAATATCTTAATTAAACAAAAATACAAGTAATAAACTCAATTGTAGAAAATACACTTTTGTCGATAAATATTATAAATAACAATCATAATTATCAATGTTGGGTCAAGCATACATCTCTAGAGGGGAGTGGGAAAACTTCTTCCTAGGGTCTGTTTTCTTTGCTTTTTCTTAAGTAAGATATCTGCAGACTAAAATCATAGAAATCATTATAAATTGCATTTTGGTATAGGAGATAATTAAGAAATTTACAAAATTTAAATTCAACTCATTATTAATAACAAAATTATCCCGATTAGACTCTAAAATTATGAAAATTGATAAAATACATTGTTTTGATTTTTTAATATATTGTTAATGTCCATTCATTTTAAATGAAGTGAAAAACATATTATTTGAATATGTTAATTCAACAAAAATACAAGTAATGAACTCAATTGTATAAAATACACTTTTGTGGATAAATATTATAAATAGCAATTACAATTTTCAATCTTAGGTCAAGCATATATCTCAAGAGGGGCGTGGGAAAACTTTTTCCTAGGGTCCGTTGTATTTGCTTTTTTTTAAATAAAATGTTTGCAGACTAAAATTATAAAAATCATTACAAATTTTATTGTGGTAACTAAGATAATTGAGAAATTTACAAAATTTAAATTAAACTGATTATTAACAACACATTTTTCCCAATAAGACACTAAAATTCTGAAAATTAAAAAAATGCAATTTTTTCATTTTTAATATATTGTTAATGCCCTTTCATTTTAAATGGAGTGAAAAACATATTATTTGAATATCTTAATTAAATAAAAATACAAGTAATGAACTCAATTGTACAAAATATTCTTTTGTGGATAAATATTATAAATAGCAATCGCAATTTTCAATGTTGGGTCAAGCATATAACTTTAGAGGGGAGTGGGAAAACTTCTTATTGGGGTCCATTGTATTTGCTTTTTCTTATGTAAGATGTTTACAGATTAAAATCATAAAAATCATTACAAATTGCATTGTGGCATAGGAGATAATTGAGAAATTTACAAAATTTAAATTCAACTCATTATTAACAACAAATTTATCTCGATAAGACTCTAAAATTGTGAAAATTGAAAAAATACATTGTTTTGATTTTTTAATATATTGTTAATGTCCTTTCATTTTAAATGGTGTGAAAAGTATATTATTTGAATATGTTAATTCAACAAAAATACAAGTAATGAACTCAATTGTATAAAATACACTTTTGTGGATAAATATTAGAAATAGCAATCACAATTTTCATTCTTGGGTCAAGGATATATCTTTAGAGGGGAGTGGGAAAACTTTTTATTTAGGTCCATTGTATTTACTTTTTCTTATGTAAGATGTTTACAGATTAAAATCATAAAAATCATTAGAAATTGCATTGTGGCACAAGAGATAATTGAGAAATTTACAAAATTTAAATTCAACTCATTATTAACAACAAATTTATCTCGATAAGACTCTAAAATTGTGAAAATTGAAAAAATACATTGTTTTGATTTTTTAATATATTGTTAATGTCCTTACATTTTAAATGGAGTGAAAAGAATATTATTTGAATATATTAATTCAACAAAAGTACAAATAAAGAACTCAATTGTATAAAACACACTTTTGTGGATAAATATTATAAAAAGCAATCACAATTTTCAATGTTGGGTCAAGTATATATCTCTAGAGGGTAGTGGGAAAACTTCTTATTGGGGTCTATTGTATTTGCTATCTCTTAAGAAAGATATTTGCAAACTAAAATTATAGAAATCAATCCAAATTGCATTGTAGTAAGGGAGATAATTAAGAAATTTACGACATTTAAATTCAACTGATTAATAACAAGACATTTCTCCCTATAAGACTCTAAAATTCTGCAAATTGAAAAAATGCAATGTTTTGATTTTTTAATATATTCTTAATGCCCTTTCATTCTAAAAGGACTAAAAAGCATATTATTTGAATATGTTAATTCAACAAAAATACAAGTAATGAACTCAATTCTATAAAATACACTTTTGTGGATAAATATTATAAATAGCAATCACAATTTTCAATGTTGGCTCAAGCATATATCTCTTAAGGGGAGTGGGAAAACTTCTTCCTAGGGTCCATTGTATTTGCTTTTTTATAAGTAAGATGTTTGCAGACTAAAATTACAGAAATCATTACCAATTGCATTGTGGCAACTATGATAATTAAGAAATTTACAAAATTTAAATTCAACTCATTATTAACAACAAATTTATCCCGATAATACTCTAAAATTATGAAAATTGAAAAAATACATTGTTTTGATTTTTTAATATATTGCTAATGTCCTTTCATTTTAAATGGAGTGAAAAGCATATTATTTGAATATATTAATTCAACAAAAAGACAAATAATAAACTCAATTGTAAAAATACACTTTTGTGGATAAATCTTATAAATAGAAATCACAATTTTCAATGTTGGGTCAAGCATATATCTTTAGAAGAGAGTGGGAAAACTTCTTATTAGGGTCCATTGCATTTGGTTCTTCTTGAGAAAGATGTTTGGAGACTAAAATCATATAAATCATTACAAATTGCATTGTGGCACGAGAGATAATTAAGAAATTTACAACATTTAAATTCAACTCATTATTAACAACGAATTTATCCCCGATTAAACTCTAAAATTATGAAAATTGAAAAAATACATTGTTTTGATTTTTTTTAATATTTTGTTAATGTCCTTTTATTTTAAATGGAGTGAAAAGCATATTATTTGAATAAGTTAATTCAACAAAAATACAAGTAATGAACTCAATTGTATAAAATATACTTTAGTGGATAAATATTATAAATATCAATCACAATTTTCAAAATTGTGTCAAGCATATATCTCTAAAGGGGAGTGGCAAAACTTTTTATTAGAGTCTATTGTATTTGGTTTGTTTTAAGAAAATGTTTGCAGACGAAAATTATAGAAATCAATACATATTGCATTGTGGTAAGGAAGATAATTAAGAAATTTACAACATTTAAATTCAACTGATTATTAATAAGACATTTATCCCAATAAGACTTTAAAATTATGAAAATAGAAAGAATACATTGTTTTGATTTTTTAATATATTGTTAAAGACCTTTCATTTTAAATGAAGTGAAAAGTATATTATTTGAATATGTCAATGCAACAAAAATACAAGTAATGAACTCAGTTGTATAAAATACACTTTTGTGGATAAATATTATAAATAATAATCACAATTTTCAATGTTGGTTCAAGCATATATCTCTAGAGGGGAATGAGAAATTTTCTTATTAGGGTCCATTGCATTTGGTTTTTCTTAAGAAAGATGTTTGTAGTCTAAAATTATAGAAATCAATACAAATTGCTTTGTGGCAAGGGAGATAATTAAGAACTTTACAACATTTAAATTCAACTGATTATTAACAAGACATATATCCCGATAAGACTCTAAAATTATGAAAATAGAAAAAATACATTGTTTTGATTTTTTAATATATTGTTAAAGACCTTTCATTTTAAATGAAATGAAAAGTATATTATTTGAATATGTCAATTCAACAAAAATACAAGTAATGAACTTAATTGTATAAAATACACTTTTGTGGATAAATATTATAAAAAGCAATCACAATTTTCAATGTTGGGTCAAGTATACATCTCCAAAGGGGAGTGGGAAAACTTCTTTTTAGGGTCCCTTGTATTTGCTTTTTCTTAAGTATGATGCTTATAGACTAAAATTATAAAAATCATTACAAATTACATTGTGGCAAGGTAGATAATTATGAAATTTATAAAATTTGAATTCAACTCATTATTAACAACAAATTTATCTTGAGAAGACTTTAAAATTATGAAAATTAAAAAAAGATATTGTTTTCATTTTTTAATATATTGCTAATGTCCTTTCATTTTAAATGAAGTGAAAAGCATATTATTTGAATATGTCAATACAACAAAAATACAAGTAATGAACTTAATTGCATAAAATACACTATTGGGGATAAATATTATAAATAACAATGACAATTTTCAATGTTGGGTCAAACATATATCTTTAGAGGGGAGTGGGAAAACTTGTTCTTAGGGTCTCTTGTATTTGCTTTTTTTTAAGTAAGATGTTTATAGACTAAAATCATAGAAATCATTACAAATTGCATTATGACACGGGAGATAATTAAGAAATTTACAAAATTTAAATTCAATTCATTATTAACAACAAATTTATCCCGATAAGACTCTAAAATTGTAAAAATTGAAAAAATACATTGTTTTGATTTTTTAATATATTGTTAATGTCCTTACATTTTAAATGGAGTGAAAAGAATATTATTGGAATATGTTAATTCAACAAAAGTACAAGTAAAGAACTCAATTGTATAAAACACACTTTTGTGGTTAAATATTATAAAAAGCAATCACAATTTTCAATCTTGGGTCAAGCATATATCTCTAGAGGGGAGTGGAAAAACTTCTCATTGGGGTCTATTGTATTTGCTATTTCTTAAGAAAGATATTTGTAGACTAAAATTATAGAAATCAATCCAAATTGCATTGTGGAAAGGGAGATAATTAAGAAATTTACGACATTTAAATTCAACTGATTAATAATAACAAATTTGTCCCTATAAGATTCTAAAATTATGAAAATTGAAAAAATACATTGTTTTGATTTTTTAATATATTATTAATGCCCTTTCATTCTAAAAGGTGTAAAAATCGTATTATTTGAATATGTGAATTCAACAAAAATACAAGTAATGAACTCAATTGCATAAAATACACTTTTGTGGATAAATATTATAAATAGCAATCACAATTTTCAAATTTGGGTCAAGCATATATCTCTAGAGGGGAATGGGAAAACTTCTTATTAGGGACCATTGTATTTGATTTTTTTAAAGTAAGATGTTTACAGACTAAAATTATAAAAATCCTTGGAAATTGCATTATGGCATGGGAGATAATTAAGAAATTTGCAACATTTAAATTCAACTGATTATTTATCCCTATAAGACTCTAAAATTATGAAAATTGAAAAAATACATTGTTTTGATTTTTTTAATATATTTTTAATGTCTTTTCATTTTAAATGGAGTGAAAAGCATATTATTAGAATATGTTAATTTAACAATAATACAAGTAATGAACTCAATTGTATAAAATACATTTTTGTGGATAAATATTATAAATAGCAATCACAATTTTCAATGTTGGGTCAAACATATATCTCTAGAGTGGAGTGAGAAAACTTCATATTAGGGTCCGTTGTATTTGATTTTTCTTAAAAAAGATGCTAGCAGACTAAAAGTATAGAAATCATTACAAATTGCATTGTGGGAAGGTAGATAATTAAGAAATTTACAAAATTGAAATTCAACTCATTATTAAAAACACATTTATCCCTATCAAACTCTAAAAGTCTGAAATTGAAAAAATGTAATGTTTTGTTTTTTTTAATCTATTCTTAATGTCGTTTCATTTTAAATGGAGTGAAAAGCATATTATTTGAATATGTCAGTTCAACAAAATACAAGTAATGAATTCAATTCTATAAAATACACTTTTGTGGATAAATATTATAAATAGCAATCACAATTTTCGAAGTTGGGTCAAGCATATATCTTTAGTGGGGTGTGGGAAAACTTCTTATTAGGGTCCATTGTATTTGGTTTTTCTTAAAAAAAATGTTTGTAGACTAAAATTATAAAAGTTAATACAGATTGCATTGTGGTAAGGGAGATAATTAAGATATTTACAACATGTAGATTCAACTAATTATTAACAACACATTTATCCCTATAAGACTCTAAAATTCTGAAAATTGAAAAAATGTAATATTTTGATTTTTTAATTTATTATTAATGCCCTTTCATTTTAAATGGAGAGAAAAGTATATTATTTGAATATGTTAATTCAATAAAAATACGAGTAATGAACTCAATTGCATAAAATACACTTTCGTGGATAAATATTATAAATAAGAATCATAATTTTCAAAGTTTGGTCTATCATATATCTCTAGAGGGGAGTGGGAAAACTTTATATTAGGGTCAGTTGTATTTGCTTTTTCTTAAGAAAGATGCTAGCAGACTAAAAGCATAGAAATCATTACAAATTGCTTTGTGGCAAGGGAGATAACTAAGAAATTTACAACATTGAAATTCAAATAATTATTAACAATACATTTATCCCTATAAGACTCTAAAATTTTGAAAATTGAAAACAATGCAATGTTTTGATTTTTTTAATATATTGTTAATACCCTTTCATTTTAAATGGAGTGAAAAGCATATTATTTGAATATGTCAATTCAACAAAAATACAAGTAATGAACTCAATTGTATAAAATACAATTTTGTGGATAAATATTATAAATAGCAATTACAATTTTCAATGTTGGGTCAAACATATATCTCTAGAGGGGAGTAGGAAAACTTCTTTTTATGGTCCTTTGTATTTGTTTTTTCATAAGTAAGATGTTTACAGACTGAAATTATAGAAATCATTACAAATTGAATTCTGGCACAGGAGATAATTAAAAAATTTACAAAATTTAAATTTAACTCATTGTTAACAACAAATTTATCCTGATAAGACTTTAAAATTATCAAAATTGAAAAAATACATTGTTTTGATTTTTCAATATATTGTTAATGTCATTTCATTTTAAATGGAGTGAAAATCGTATTATTTGAATATCTTAATTCAACAAAAATATGATTAATGAACTCAATTGTATAAAATACACTTTTACGGATAAATATTATAAATAGCAATCACAAATTTCAATGTTGAGACAAGCATATATCTTTAGAGGGGAGTGGAAAAATCTCTTATTAAGGTCCATTGTATTTGGTTTTTCTTAAGAAAGATGTTTTCAGACTAAAATTATAAAAATTAATACAAATTGCATTATGGCAAGGGAGATAATTAAGAAATTTACAACATTTAATATAAACTGATTATTAACAATACATTTATCCCTATAAGACTCTAAAATTATGAAAATTGAAAAAATACATTGTTTTGATTTTTTAATATATTGTTAATGTCTTTTCATTTTAAATGGAGTGAAAAGCATATTATTAGAATATGTTAATTCAAAAATAATACAAGTGATGAACTCAATTGTATAAAATACACTTTTGTGGATAAATATTATAAATAGCAATAACAATTTTCAATGTTGGGTCCAGCATATATCTTTAGAGGGGAGTGGAAAACTTCTTCTTAATGTCCCTTGTATTTGCTTTTTCTTAAGTAAGATGTTTGCAGACTAAAATTATAGAAATAATTACAAATTGCATTGTGGCAACTGAGATACTTAAGAAATTTACAAAATTTAAATTAAATAGATTATTAACAATACATTTTTCCCAATAAGACTCACAAATTCTGAAAATTGAAAAAATGCAATGTTTTGATTTTTTTTAATATATTCTTAATGTCGTTTCATTTTAAATGGAGTGAAAAGCATATTATTTGAATATATCAATTCAACAAAAATACAAGTAATGAACTCAATTGTATAAAATACACTTTTGTGGACAAATATTATAAATAGCAATCACAATTTTCAATATTGGGTCAAGCATATATCTCTAGAGGGGAGTGGAAAAACTTCTTCTTAGGGTCCCTTGCATTTGCTTTTTCTTAAGTAAGATGTTTGTAGACTAAAAATATAGAAATAATTACAAATTGCGTTATGGCACGAGTGATAATTAAGAAATTTACAAAATTTAAATTTAACTCATTATTAACGACAAATTTATCCCGATATGACTCTAACATTATGAAAATTGAAAAAATACATTGTTTTGATTTTCTAATAAATTGTTAATGTACTTTCATTTTAAATGAAGTGAAAAGCATATTATTTGAATAAGTTAAATCAAGAAAAATACTGGTAATGAATTCAATTCTAGAAAATATACTTTTGTGGATAAATTTTATAAATAGCAATCACAATTTTCAATGTTGGGTCAAGCATATATCTCTAGAGGGGAGTGGGAAAACTTCTTATTGGGGTCTATTGTATTTGGTTTTTCTTAAGAAAGATGTTTGCAGATGAAAATTATGGAAATCAATACAAATTACATTGTGGCAAGGGAGATAATTAAGGAATTTACAACACTGAAATTCAACTGATTATTAACAAGACATTTCTCCCTATAAGACTCTAAAATTCTGAAAATGGAAAAAATGCAATTTTTTGATTTTGTAATATATTGTTAATGCCCTTTCATTTTAAATTGAGTGAAAATCATATTATTTGAATATGTTAATTCAAAAAAAATACAACTAATGAACTCAATTGTATAAAATACTCTTTTGTAGATAAATATTATAAATAGCAATCACAATTTTCAATATTAGCTCAAGCATATATCTCTAGGGGAGAGTGGGAAACTTCTTATTGGGGTCCATTGTATTTGGTTTTTCTTAAGAAAGATGTTTCCAGATTAAAATTATGGAAATCAATACAAATTGCATTGTGGCAAGGGAGCTAATTAAGGAATTTACAAAATTGAAATTCAACAGATTATTAACATGTCATTTCTCCCTATAAGACTCAAAAATTCTGAAAATTGAAAAAATGGAATGTTTTGATATTTTAATATATTGTTAATGCCCTTTCATTTTAAGTGGAGTGACAAGCATATTATTTGAATATGTTAATTCAACAAAAATACAAGTAATGAACTCAATTGTATAAAATACACTTTTGTAGATAAATATTATAAATAGCAATCACAATTTTCAATGTTGGGTCAAGCATATATCTCTATAGGGGAGTGGGAAAACTTCTTATTAGAGTCTACTGTATTTGCTTTTTCTTAGGAAAAATGTTTGCATACTAAAATTATATAAATCAATACAGATTGCATTATGGCAAAGGAGATAATTAAGAAATTTACAACATTTAAATTCAATTGATTATTAACAAGACATTTGTCTCTATAAGACTCTAAAATTTTGAAAATTGAAAAAATGCAATATTTTGATTTTTTAATATATTGTTGATGCCCTTTAATTTTAAATGGAGTGAAAAGCATGTTATTTGAATATATTAATTCAACATAAATACAAGTAATGAACTCAATTGTATAAAATACTCTTTTGTGGATAAATATTATAAATAGCAATCACAATTTTCAATATTGGGTGAAGCTTATATCTCTAGAGGGGAGTAGGAAAAGTTCTTTTTAGGGTCCATTGTATTTGGTTTTTCATAAGAAAGATGTTTGCAAACTAAAATTAAAGAAATCAATATAGATTGCATTGTGGCAAGGGAGATAATTAAGAAATTTACAACATTTAAATTCAACTGATTATTAACAATACATTTATCCCTATATGACTCTAAAATTCTGAAAATTGAAAAAATTCAATGTTTTGGTTTTTTAATATATTGTTAATGCCCTTTCATTTTAAATGGAGTGAAAAGCATGTTAATTGAATATGTTAATTCAACAAAAATACAAGTAATGAACTCAATTGTATAAAATACTCTTTTGTGGATGAAAATTGTAAATAGCAATTACAATTTTCAATATTGGGTCAAGCATATATCTCTAGAGGAGAGTGGGAAAACTTCTTATTAGGGTCCATTGTATTTGCTTTTTTTTTAAATAAGATGTTTACAGACAAAAATTATAAAAATCATTACAAATTGCATTATGGCACGGGAGATAATTAAGAAATTTACAAAATTTAAATTCAACACATTATTAACAACAAATTTATCCCAATAAGACTCTAAAATTATGAAAATTGAAAAATACATTGTTTTGATTTTTCATGTATTGTTAATGACCTTTCACTTTAATTGGAGTGAAAAGTATATTATTTGAATATGTTAATTGGACAAAAATACTAGTAATTAACTAAATTGTATAAAACATACCATTGGAGATAAATATTATAAATAGCAATTACAATTCTTAATATTGGGTCAAGCATATATCTTTAAAGGGGAGTGGGAAAACTTCTTATTGGGGTCCATTGTATTTGGTTTTTAATAAGAAAGATGTTCGCAAACTAAAATTATAAAAATCATTACAAATTGCATTGTGGCACGGGAAATAATTAAGAAATTTACAAAATTTAAATTCAACTCATTATTAACAACAAATTTATCTCGATTAGACTTTAAAATTATGAAAATTGAAAAAATACATAGTTTTGATTTTTAATATATTCTTAATGTCGTTTCATTTTAAATGGAGTGAAAAGTATATTATTTGAATATGTTAATTCAACAAAAATACAAGTAATGAACTCAATTGTATAAAATACACTTTTGTGGATAAATATTATAAATAGCAATCACAATTTTCAAAGTTAGGTCAAGCATATATCTCTAGAGGAGAGTGGGAAAATTTCTTATTAGGGTCCATTGTATTTGGTTTTTCTTAAGAAAAATGTTTGCAAACTAAAATTATAGAAATCAATATAGATTGCATTGTGGCAAGAGAGATAATTAAGAAATTTACAACATTTAAATTCAACTGATTATTAACAAGACATTTATCGCAATGAGACTCTAAAATTATGAAAATTGATAAAATGCAATGTTTTGATTTTTTAATATATTGTTAAAGCCCTTTCATTTTAAATGGAGTGAAAAGTATATTATTTGAATATCTTAATTAAATAAAAATACAAGTAATGAACTCAATTGTATAAAATAAACTTTTGTTAATAAATATTATAAATAACAATCACAATTTTCAATGATGGATCAAGCATATATCTCTAAAGGGGAGTGGGAAAACTTCATATTTGGGTCGGTTGTATTTGCTCTTTCTTAACAAAGATGCTAACAGACTAAAAGTATAGAAATCATTACGAATTGCATTGTGGCAGGGTAGATAATTATGAAATTTACAAAATTTAAATTCTACTCGTTATTAAAAACACATTTATCCCTATAAAACTCCAAAATTCTGAAATTGAAAAATTGCAATGTTTTCATTTTTTTAATATATTCTTAATGTCGCTTCATTTTCAATGGAGTGAAAAACATATTATTTGAATATTTCAATTCAACAAAAATACAAGTAATGAACTCAATTGTACAAAATACACTTTTATGGATAAATATTATAAATAGCAATCTCAATTTTCAATGTTCGGTCAAGCATATATCTCTAGAGGGGAGTGGGAAAACTTCTTATTTGGGTCTATTGTATTTACTTTTTCTTAAGTAATATGTTTGCAGACTAAAATTATAGAAATCATTACAAATTGCATTCTGGCAGGGGAGATAATTAAGAAATTTACAAAATTTAAAGTCAACTCATTATTAACAACAAATTTATCCCGGTAAGACTCTAAAATTATGAAAATTGAAAAAATACATTGTTTTGATTTTTTTAATATATTGTTAATGTCCTTTCATTTTAAATGGAGTGAAAATCGTATTATTTGAATATGTTAATTCAACAAAAATACAAGAAACAAACTCAATTGTATAAAATACACTTTTATGGATAAATATTATAAATAGCACTCATAATTTTCAATGTTGGGTCAAGCACATATCTCGAGAGGGGAGTGGGAAAACTTCTTATTATGGTCCATTGCATTTGGTTTTTCTTAAGAAAGAAGTTTGCAAACTAAAATTATAGAAATCAATACAGATTGCATTGTGGCAATGAAGAGAATTAAGAAATTTACAACATTTAAATTTAACTGATTATTAACAAGACATCTATCCCTATGAGACTCTTAAATTCTTAAAATTGAAAATATACATTGTTTTGATTTTTTAATACATTGTTAATGTCCTTTCATTTTAAATGGAGTGAAAAGTATATTATTTGAATATGTTAATTGAACCAAAATACAAGTAATGAACTCAATTGTATAAAATACACTTTTGTGGATAAATATTATAAATAGTAATCACAATTTTCAATGTTGGGTCAAGCATATATCTCTAGAGGGGAGTGGGAAAACTTCATATTAGGGTCCGTTGTATTTGCTTTTTCTTAAGAAAGATGCTAGCAAGCTACAAGCATAGAAATCATTACAAATTTCATTGTGGCAAGGTTGATAATTATGAAATTTACAAAATTTAAATTCAACTCATTATAAAAACACATTTATCCTTATAAAACTCTAAAATTCTAAAATTGAAAAAAATCCAATGTTTTGATTTTTTTTTAATATATTGTTAATGTCCTTTCATATTAGATGGAGTGAAAAACTTATTATTTGAATAGGTTAATTCAACAAAAATACACGTAATGGACTCAATTGAAAAAAAAAAACACGTTAGTGGATGAATATTACAAATTGGAATCCAAAACTTCAATGTTGGGTTAGACAAATATCTCTATAGGTGAGTGAGAAAACTTCTTATTACGGTCCATTGTATTTTCTTTTTCTTAAGTAAGATGTTTGCAGGCTAAAATTATACAAATGAGTGCAAATTCCATTGTGGCAAGGAGATAAGTAAGAAAACTTACAAAAAATTAAATTCAACATATTATTAACAACACATTTATCCTGATAACACTCTAAAATTATGAAATTGAAAAAATACATTGTTTTGATCTTTTAATATATTGTTAAAGTCCTTTCATTTTCAATGGACTGATAAGCATATTATTTGAATAAGTTAATTCAACAAAATACAAGTAATGAACTCAATTATATAAAATACACTTTGTGGATAAATATTATAAAAAGCAATCACAATTTTCAATGTTGGGTCAAACATATATCTCTAGAGGGGTGGGAAAACTTTTATTGGGGTCCATTGTATTTGCTTTTTCTTAAGTGAAGATGTTTACAGACTAAAATATAGAAATGATTACAAATTTCATGTGGCAAGGGAGATAGTTAGAAACTTACAAAATTTATATTCAACTTATTATTCACAACATATTTATCTGATAAAACTCTATAATTTTGAAAATTGAAAAAATACATTGTTTTGATTTTATATATTGTTA
The DNA here is from genome assembly GCA_020883675.1 of Bruguiera gymnorhiza. NCBI lineage: Eukaryota > Viridiplantae > Streptophyta > Magnoliopsida > Malpighiales > Rhizophoraceae > Bruguiera > Bruguiera gymnorhiza. Next base: position 256,846 of record JAIRCJ010000181.1, on the reverse strand, counting down.
AAGTCGTTTCATTTTAAATGGAGTTATAAGCATATTATTGAATAAATTAATTCAACAAAAAATTACAAGTAATGAACTCAATTATATAAAATACATTTTGTGGATAAATATTATAAATAGCAATCACAATTTTCAATGTTGGCCAAACATATATCTCTAGAGGGGAGTGGGAAAACTTTTTATTAAGGTCCATTATATTTTGCTTTTTCTTAAATAAGATGTTTACAGACTAAAATTATAGAAATTAATTCAACTTGCACTGTGGTATGGGAGATAAATAAGAAATTTACAAAATTTAAATACAACTCATTATTAACAACACATTTATCCCTATAAGAGTCCAAAATTCTCAAAATATAAAAAATGCTTTGTTTTGANTAATATTTGGGTCATGCAAATCTCTATAGGGGAGTGGGAAAACTTCTTACTATGGTCCATTGTATTTTCTTTTTCTTCAGAAGATGTTTGCAGACTAAAATTATAGAAATCATTACAAATTGCATTATGGCAAGGGAGATAATTAAGAAATTTACAAAATTTAAATTCAACTCATTATTAACAACATATTTAACCCTATAAGACTGTCAAATTATGAAAATTGAAAAAATATAAATGTTTTGATTTTTAATATATTGTTAATGTCCTTTCATTTTAAATGGAGTGAAAAGCATAATATTTGAATATGTTAATTCAACAAAAAAACAATTAATGAACTCAATTCTATATAAACACTTTTGTGATAAATATTATAAATAGCAATCACAATTTTCAATGTTGGATCAAGCATATATCTCTAGAGGGGAGTGGGAAAACTTCTTATTAAGGTCCGTTGTATTTGTTTTTCTTAAGTAAGATGTTTGCAGACTAAAATTATAAAATCATTACAAATTGCATTATGGAAAGGGAGATAATTAAGAAATTTACAAAATTTAAATTCAACTCATTATTAACAACACTTTATCCCGATAAGACTCTAAAATGATGAAAATTGAAAAAATACATTGTTTTGATTTTTTATATATTGTTAATGTCCTTTCAATTTAATGGAGTGAAAAGCATATTATTTGAATATGTTAATTCAACAAAAATACAAGTAATGAACTTAATTGTATAAAATACACTTTTCTGGATAAATATTATAAATAACAATCACAATTTTCAATGTTGGGTCAAGTATATACTCTAGATGGGAGTGGGAAAACTTCTTATTAGGGTCCGTTGTATTTGCTTTTTCTTAAGTAAGATGTTTGCAGACTAAAATTATAGAAATCAATACAAATTGCATTATGGCAAGGGAGATAATTAAGAAATTTATAACATTTAAATTCAACTGATTATTAACACACATTATCCTATAAGAGTCTAAAATTCTAAAAATTGAAAAAATACATTGTTTTTTTTTTTTAATTATTGTTAATGTCCTTTCATTTTAAATGGAGGGAAAAGCATATTATTTGAATATGTTAATTCAAAAAAAATACAAGTAATGAACTCAATTGTATAAAATACACTTTTTGGATAAATATTATAAATAGCAATCACAATTTTCAATGTTGGGTCAAGCATATATCTCTAGAGGGGAGTGGGAAAACTTCTTTATTAGGGTCCGTTGTATTTGCTTTTTCTTAAGTAAATGTTTGTAGACTAAAATTATAGAAATCATTACAAATTGCATTATGGCAAGGGAGATAATTATAAAATTTACAAAATTTAAATTCAACTCATTATTAACAACACATTTATCCTGATAAACTCTAAAATTATGAAAATTGAAAATATATTGTTTTGATTTTTTAATCTATTGCTAATGTCCTTTCATTTTAAATGGAGTGAAAAGAATATTATTTGAATATGTTAATTCAACAAAAATACAAGTAATGAATTCAATTGTATCAAATACACTTTTCTAGATAAATATTATAAATAGCAATCACAATTTTCAATGTTAGGTCAAGCATATATCTCTAGAGGGGAGTGGGAAAACTTCTTATTAGGGTCCGTTGTATTTGCATTTTCTTAAGTAACATGTTGTCGACTAAAATTATAGAAATCATTACAAATTGCATTATGGCAAGGGAGATAATTAAAAAATTTACAAAATTTAAATTCAACTCATTATTAACAACACATTTATCCCGATAAAACTCTAAAATTATGAAAATTGAAGAAATACATTGTTTTTATTTTTGAATCTATTGTTAATGTCCTTTCATTTTAAATGGAGTGAAAAGAATATTATTTGAATATGTTAATTCAACAAAAATACAAGTAATGAATTCAATTGTATAAAATACACTTTTCTGGATTAATATTATAAATAGCAATCACAATTTTCAATGTTAGGTCAAGTATATATCTCTAGATGGGAGTGGGAAAACTTCTTATTAGAGTCCGTTATATTTGCTTTTTCTTAAGCAACATGTTTTCTAACTAAAATTATAGAAATCAATACAAATTGCATTATGGCAAGGGAGATAATTAAGAAATTTATAACATTTAAATTCAACAGATTATTTACAACTCAGTTATCCCTATAAGATTCTAAAATTCTAAAAATTGAAAAAATACATTGTTTTGATTTTCTAATATATTGTTAATGTCCTTTCATTTTAAATGGAGGGAAAAGCATATTATTTGAATAAGTTAATTCAACAAAAATAAAAAATGAACTCAATTGTATAAAATACACTTTTTGGATAAATATTATAAATAGCAATCCAATTTTCAATGTTGGGTTAAGCATATATCTCTAGAGGGAAGTGGGAAAACTTTTATTAGGGTCCGTTGTATTTGCTTTTTCATAAGTAATATGTTTGTAGACTAAAATTATAGAAATCATTACAAATTGCATTATGGCAAGGGAGATAATTATGAAATTTACAAAATTTAAATTCAACTCATTATTAACAACACATTTATCCCGATAAGACTTTAAAATTATGAAAATTGAAAGAAATACATTATTTTGATTTTTTAATCTATTGTTAATGTCCTTTCATTTTAAATGGAGTGAAAAGAATATTATTTGAATATGTTAATTCAACAAAAATACAAGTAATGAATTCAATTTTATAAAATACACTTTTCAGGATAAATATTATAAATAGCAATCACAATTTTCAATGTTGGGTCAAGCATATATCTCTAGAAGGGAGTGGGAAAACTTCTTATTAGGGTCCGCTGTATTTGCTTTTTCTTAAGTAAGATGTTTGTAGATAAAATTATAGAAATCAATACAAATTGCAATGTGGCAAGGGAGATAATTAAGAAATTTATAACATTTAAATTCAACTAATTATTTACAAGACATTTATCTCTATAAGACTCTAAAATTCTAAAAATCGAAAAAATACTTGTTTTGATTTTCAAATATATTGTTAATGTCCTTTCATTTTAAATGGAGGGAAAAGCATATTATTTGAATAAGTTAATTCAATAAAAATAAAGTAATGAACTCAATTGTATAAAATACACTTTTTTTGGATAAATATTATAAATAGCAATCTCAATTTTCAATGTTAGTTTAAGTGTATATGTCTAGAGGGGAGTGGGAAAACTTCTTATTAGGGTCCGTTGTATGCTTTTTCTTAAGTAAGATGTTTGCAGACTAAAATTTAGAAATCAATACAAATTGCATTGTGGCAAGGGAGATAATTAAGAAATTTATAACATTTAAATTCAACTGATTATTTACAAGACATTTATCTCTATAAAACTTAAAATTCTAAAAATCGAAAAAGTACATTGTTTTGACTTTCTTAATATATTTTAATGTCCTTTCATTTTAAATGGAGGGAAAAACATATTATTTGAATAAGTTAATTCAACAAAAATTCAAGTAATGAACTCAATTGTATAAATACACTTTTTTGGATAAATAATATAAATAGCAATCACAATTTTCAATGTTGGGTCAGGTATATATCTCTAGACGGTAGTGGGAAAACTTCTTATTAGGGTCCGTCGTATTTGCTTTTTCTTAAGTAAGATGTTTGCGGAGTAAAATTAAAGAAATCATTACAAATTGCATTATGGCAAGGAAGATAATTAAGAAAATTACAAAAATTAAATTCAAGTCATTATTAACAACACATTTATCCTGATAAGACTCTAAATTATATGAAAATTGAAGAAATACATTGTTTTGATTTTTTAATCTATTGTTAATGTCCTTTCATTTTAAATGGAGTGAAAAAGAATATTATTTGAATATGTTAATTCAACAAAAATACAAGTAATGAATTCAATTGTATAAAATACACATTTCTGGATAAATATTATAAATACAATCACAATTTTCAATGTTGGTCAAGTATATATCTCTAGACGGGAGTGGGAAAATTTCTTCTTAGGGTCCTTGTATTTGCTTTTTCTTAAGTAACATGTTTGCAGACTAAAATTATAGAAATCAATACAAATTGCATTGTTGCAAGGGAGATAATTAAGAAATTTATAACATTTAAATTCAACTAATTATCTACAAGACATTTATCCCTATAAGACTCTAAAATTATGAAAATTAAAGAATACATTGTTTTGATTTCTTAAATTATTGTTAATGTCCTTTCATTTTAAATGGAGTGAAAAAAGCATATTATTTGAGTATGTTAATTCAACAAAAATACAAGTAATGAACTCAATTGTATAAAATACACTTTTCTGGATAAATATTATAAATAACAATCATAATTTTCAATGTTAGGTCAAAATATATCTCTAGAGGGGAGTGGGAAAACTTCTTATTAGAGTCCGTTGTATTTGCTTTTTCTTAAGTAACATGTTTGCAGACTAAAATTATAGAAATCAATACAAATTGCATTGTGGCAAGGGAGATAATTAAGAAATTTATAACATTTAAATTCAACTAATTATTTACAAGACATTTATCTCTATAAGATTCTAAAATTTTGAAAATAGAAAAAATAGTTTATTTTATTTTTTAATATATTGTTAATGTCCTTTCATTTTAAATGGAGTGAAAAGCATATTATTTGAATATATTAATTCAACAAAAATACAAGTAATATGAACTCAATTGTATAAAATACACTTTTCTGGATAAATATTATAAAATCAATAAATTTTCAATGTTAGGTCAAGCATATATATCTCTAGAGGGGAGTGGGAAACTTCTTATTAGAGTCCATTGTATTTGCTTTTTCTTAAGTAATGTGTTGCAGACTAAAATTATAGAAATCAGTACAAATTGCATTGTGGCAAGGGAGATAATTAAGAAATTTATAACATTTAAATTCAACTGATGATCTACAAGACATTTATCCCTATAAGACTCTAAAATTCTAAAAATTGAAAAAATACATTGTTTTGATTTTTTAATATATTGTTAATGTCCTTTTCATTTTAAATGGAGCGAAAAGCATATTATTTGAATATGTTAATTCAACAAAAATACAAGTAATGAATTCAATTGTATAAAATACACTTTTCTTGGATAAATATTATAAATTGCAATCACAATTTTCAATGTTAGGTCAAGTATATATCTCTAGACGGGAGTGGGAAATTTCTTATTAGGGCTTTTGTATTTGCTTTTTCTTAAGTAACATGTTTGGAGACTAAAATTATAGAAATCAATACAAATTGCATTGTGGCAAGGGAGATAATTAAGAAATTTATAACATTTAAATTCAACTGATTATCTACAAGACATTTATCCCTATAAGACTCTAAAATTATGAAATTGAAAAAAATACATTGTTTTGATTTTTAATCTATTGTTAATGTCCTTTCATTTTAAATGGAGTGAAAAGCATATTATTTGAATATGTTAATTCAACAAAAATACAAGTAATGAACTCAATTGTATAAAATACACTTTCTGGATAAATATTATAAATAGCAATCACAATTTTCAATGTTAGGTCAAGCATATATCTCTAGAGGGGAGTGGGAAAACTTCTTATTAGAGTCCATTGTATTTGCTTTTTCTTAAGTAACATGTTTGCAGACTAAAAATTATAGAAATCAATACAAATTGCATTGTGGCAAGGGAGATAATTAAGAAATTTATAACATTTAAATTCAACTGATTATTTACAAGACATTTATCTCTATAAGACTCTAAATTCTAAAAACTGAAAAAAACATTGTTTTGATTTTCTAAATATTGTTAATGTCCTTTCATTTTAAATGGAGTGAAAAGTATATTATTTGAATAAGTTAATTCAAGAAAAATACAGAGTAATGAACTCAATTGTATAAAAAATACACTTTTCTGGATAAATATTATAAATAGCAATTACAATTTTCAATGTTGGGTCAAGTATATATCTCTAGCTAAAATGTGTTTGGCAATGACTAAAATTATAGAAATCAATACAAATTGCATTGTGGCAAGGGAGATAATTAAGAAATTTATAACATTTAAATTCAACTATTATCTACAAGACATTTATCCCTATAAGACTTTAAAATTCTAAAAATTGAAAAAATACATTGTTTTGATTTTTAATATATTGTTAATGTCCTTTCATTTTAAATGGAGGGAAAGCATATTATTTGAATATGTTAATTCAACAAAAATACAAGTAATGAACTCAATTGTATAAAATTTAATAAATAATACACTTTTTTGAATAAATATTATAAATGCAATCCTTTTCAATGTACGGTCAAGCATATATCTCTAGAGGGGAGTGGAAAACTTCTTATTAGGGTCCGTTGTATTTGCTTTTTCTTAAGTAATATGTTTGTAGACTAAAATTATAGAAATCATTACAAATTGCATTATGGCAAGGGAGATAAATAAGAAATTTACAAAATTTAGGTTCAACTAATTATTAACAAGACATTTATCCTGATAAGACTCTAAAATTATGAAAATAAAAATAGATTATTTGTATTTTTAATATATTGTTAATGTCCTTTCATTTTAAATGGAGTGAAAAGCATATATTATTTGAATATGTTACTTCAACAAAAAATACAAGTAATGAACTCAATTGTATAAAATACACTTTTCTGGATAAATATTATAAATAAGCAATCACAATTTTCAATGTTAGGTCAAACATATATATCTCTAGAGGGAGTGGGAAAACTTCCTATTAGGAGTCCATTGTATTTGCTTTTTCTTAAGTAATGTGTTTGCAGACTAAAATTATAGAAATCAATACAAATTGCACTGTGGCAAGGGAGATAATTAAGAAATTTATAACATTTAAATTCAACTGATTATCTACAAGACATTTATCCCTATAAAGACTCTAAAATTCTAAAAATTGAAAAAATACATTGTTTTGATTTTTTAATATATTGTTAATGTCCTTTCATTTTAAATGGAGTGAAATGCATATTATTTGAATATGTTAATTCAACAAAAATACAAGTAATGAATCAATTGTATATAAAATACACTTTTTTGGATAAATATTATAAATAGCAATCCCAATTTTCAATGTTGGGTCAAGCATTATCTCTAGAGGGGAGTGGAAAAACTTCTTATTAGGGTCCGTTGTATTTGCTTTTTCTTAAGTAACATGTTTGTAGACTAAAATTATAGAAATCATTACAAATTGCATTATGGCAAGGGAGATAATTAAGAAATTTACAAAATTTAAATTCAACTGATTATTAACAAGACATTTATCCCTATAAGACTCTAAAATTCTGAAAATAGAAAAAAAATAGATTATTTATATTTTTAATATATTGTTAATGTCCTTTCATTTAAATGGAGTGAAAAGCATATTATTTGAATATGTTACTTCAACAAAAATACAAGTAATGAACTCAATTGTATAAAATACACTTTTGTGGATAAATATTATAAATAGCAATCACAATTTTCAATGTTTAGGTCAAACATATATATCTCTAGAGGGAGTGGGAATACTTCTTATTAGAGTCCATTATATTTGCTTTTTCTTAAGTAANTCATTTATCTCTATAAGACTCTAACATTCTAAAAACTGAAAAAATACATTGTTTTGATTTTCTAACATATTGTTAATGTCCTTTCATTTTAAATGGAGTGAAAAGTATATTATTTGAATAAGTTAATTCAAGAAAATACAAGGTAATGAACTCAATTGTATAAAATACACTTTTCTGGATAAATATTATAAATTGCAATTACAATTTTCAATGTTGGGTCAAGTATATATCTCTAGCCTAAAAGTGTTTGCAGACTAAAATTATAGAAATCAAGTACATTAATTGGCACTGTGGCCAAGGGAGTAATTAAGAACATTCTATACATGTTAAATTCAACTGATGATTCTACCAGAGACATTTATCCCTATAAGACTTAAAATTCAAAATTGAAAAATACATTGTTTGATTTTTTAATATATTGGTAATTCCTTGTCATTTAAATGGAGGGAAATGCATATTATTTGAATATTTAATCTCAACAAAAAGACAGTAATGAACTCAATTGTATAAAAGACACTTTTTTGAATAAATTTATAAATAGCAATCCCAATTTTCAATATACGGTCAAGCATATATCTCTGGTGGGGAGTGGAAACACTTCTTATTAGGGTCCGTTGTATTTGCTTTTTCTTAAGTAATATGTTTGTAGACTAAAATTATAGAAATCATTACAAATTGCATCTATGGCAAGGGAGATAATTAAGAAATTTACAAAAATTTAGGTTCAACTAATTATTAACAAGACATTTATCTTGATAAGACTCTAAAATTATGAAAATAAAAAAAGATTATTTGTATTTTAAATATATTGTTAATGTCCTTTCATTTTAAATGGAGTGAAAAGCATATTATTTGAATATGTTACTTCAACAAAATACAAGTAATGACTCAATTGTAAAATACACTTTTATGGATAAATATTTATAAATAGCAATCACAATTTTCAATGTTAGGTCAAACATATATATCTCTAGAGCGGAGTGGGAATACTTCCTATTAGAGTCCATTATATTTGCTTTTTCTTAAGTAATGTGTTTGCAGACTAAATTATAGAAATCAATACAAATTGCACTGTGGCAAGGGAGATAATTAAGAAATTTATAACATTTAAATTCAACTGATGATCTACAAGACATTTATCCCTATAAGACTCTAAAATTCTAAAATTGAAAAAATACATTGTTTTGATTTTTTAATATATTGTTAATGTCCTTTCATTTTAAATGGAGGGAAATGCATATTATTTGAATATGTTAATTCAACAAAAAGACAAGTAATGAACTCAATTGTATAAAAGACACTTTTTTGGATAAATATTATAAATAGTAATCCCAATTTTCAATGTTGGGTCAAGCATATATCTCTGGAGGGGAGTGGGAAAACTTCTTATTAGGGTCCGTTGTATTTGCTTTTTCTTAAGTAATATGTTTGTAGACTAAAATTATAGAAATCATTACAAATTGCATTATGGCAAGGGAGATAATGAAGAAATTTACAAAATTTAAGTTCAACTGATTATTAACAAGACATTTATCCCGATAAGACTCTAAAATTCTGAAAATAGAAAAAATAGATTATTTATATTTTTTAATATATTGTTAATGTCCTTTCATTTTAAATGGAGTGAAAAGCATATTATTTGAATATGTTACTTCAACAAAAATACAAGTAATGAACTAAATTGTATAAAATACACTTTTCTGGATAAATATTATAAATAGCAAATCACAATTTTCAATGTTAGGTCAAACATATATATCTCTAGAGGGGAGTGAGAATACTTCTTATTAGAGTCCATTGTATTTGTTTTTTCTTAAGTAATGTGTTTGCAGACTAAAATTATAGAAATCAATACAAATTGCATTGTGGCAAGGGAGATAATTAAGAAATTTATAACATTTAAATTCAACTGATGATCTACAAGACATTTATCCCTATAAGACTCTAAAATTCTAAAAATTGAAAAAATACATTGTTTTGATTTTCTAATATATTGTTAATGTCCTTTCATTTTAAATGGAGCGAAAAACATATTATTTGAATAAGTTAATTCAACAAAAATACAAGTAATGAACTCAATTGTATAAAATACACTTTTTGGATAAATATTATAAATAGAAATCCCAATTTTCAATATTGGGTCAAGCATATATCTCTAGAAGGGAGTGGGAAAACTTCTTATTAGGGTCCATTGTATTTGCTTTTTTTTAAGCAACATGTTTGTAGACTAAAATTATAGAAATCAATACAATTTGCATTGTGGCAAGGGAGATAATTAAGAAATTTATAACATTTAAATTCAACAGATTATTTACAACTCATTTATCCCTATAAGACTCTAAAATTATGAAAATTGAGAAAATAGATTGTTTGATTTTTTAATATATTGTTAATGTCCTTTCATTTTAAATGGTGGGAAAAGTATTTTATTTGAATTAGTTAATTCAAGAAAAATACAGATAATGAACTCAATTGTATAAAATACACATTTTTGAATTAATATTATAAATAACAATCCCATTTTTCAATGTTGGGTCAAGCATATATCTTTAGAAGGGAGTGGGAAAACTTCTTATTAGGGTCCGTTGTATTTGCTTTTTCTTAAGTAAGATGGTTGCAAACTAAAATTATAGAAATCATTGCAAATTGCATTGTGGTTAAGGCGATAGTTAAGAAATTTACAATATTTAAATTCAATTGATTATTAATAACACATTTATCCCTATAAGACTCTAAAATTCTTAAAAAGGAAAAAATGCAAAATTTTGATTTTTTAATATATTGTTAATGCCCTTTCATTTTAAATTGAGTGAAAAGTATAATTTTTGAATATGTTAATTCAACAAAAATACAAATAATGGACTCTATTCCATAAAAAACGCTTTCGTGCTTGGATATTACGAATTAGAATCCTAAACCTCAATGTTGGGTCATGCCTATATCTCTACCGAGGAGTGGGAAAACTTCTTATTAGGGTCCATTGTTTTCGCTTTTTCGTAAGTAAGATGTTTGCAAACAAAAATTATAGAAATCATTACAAATTGCATTATGGGAAGGTAGATAATTAAGAAATTTACAAAATTTAAATTTAACTGATTATTAATAACACATTTATTCTTATAAGACTCTAAAATTCTGAAAATTGAAAAAATGCAAGATTTTGATTTTTTAATATATTGTTAATGCCCTTTCATTTTAAATAGAGTGAAAAGCATAATATTTGAATATATTAATTCAACAAAAATACAAGTAATGGACCCAATTCAATAAAAAACACTTTTGTGGATGAATATTACGAATTGGAATCCTAAACCTTAGTGTTGAGTCATGCATATATCTCTATAGGGGAGTGGGAAAACTTCTTATTATGGTCCATTGTATTTGATTTTCCTTAATTAAGATGTTTGCACACTAAAATTATAGAAATCATTGCAAATTGCATTGTGGCAAAGGTGATAGTTAAGAAATTTACAATATTTAAATTCAACTGATTATTAACAACACATTTATTCCTATAACACTCCAAAATTCTGAAAATGGTAAAAAATGCAAAATTTTGATTTTTTGATATATTGTTAATGCCCTTTCATTTTAAATAGAGTGAAAAGTATAATATTTGAATATGTTAATTAATCAAAAATACAAGTAATGGATTGAATTGCATAAAAAACACTTTTTTTGGATGAATAATATAAATAGCAATCATAATTCTTAATGTTGAGTCAAGCATATATCTCTAAAGGGGAGTCAGATGTATCTCTTAGGATACATTGTATTCACATTTTCTTAAGTAAGATGTTTACAGACTAAAATTATAGAAATGATTACAAATTGCATTGTGGCAATGGAGATTATTAAGAGATTTACAATATTTAAATTTAACTGATTATTAACAACACATTTATTCCTATAAGATTCTAAAATTTAGAAAAAGGAAAAAATGATTGCAAATTGCTTTGTTTCAAAGGTGATATTTAAGAGATTTACAATATTTAAATTTAAGTGATTATTAACAACACATTTATTCCTATAAAACTCTAAAATTTAGAGAAAGGAAAAAATGCAAAATTTTGATTTTTTAATATATTGTTAAAGCCCTTTCATTTTAAATAGAGTGAAAAGTATAATATTTGAATATGTTAATTCAACAAAAATACAAGTAATGGACTCAATTGAATCAAAAACACTTTAGTGGATTAATATTACAAATTGGAATCCTAAACTTCAATGTTGGGTCATGCATATATCTCTATAAGGGAGTGGGAAAACTTCTTATTAGGGTCCATTGTATTGGCTTTTTCTTAAGTAGGATGTTTGCAGACTAAAATTATAAAAATCAATACAAATTGCATTGTGGCGAGGGAGATAATTGAGAAATTTACAAAATTTAAATTCAACTCATTATTAACAACACATTTATCCCTATATGACTCTAAAATTCTGAAAATTGAAAAAATGCAAAGTTTTGAGTTTTTAATATATTGTTAATGCCCTTTCATTTTAAATAGAGTGAAAAGGATAATATTTGAATATGTTAATTTAACAAAAATACAAGTAACAGACTCAATTCAATAAAAAACATTTTGGTAGATGAATATTACGAATTGGAATCCTAAACCTTAGTGTTGGGTCATGCGTATATCTTTATAGGGGAATGGGAAAACTTCTTAGTAGGGTCCATTGTATTTGCTTTATCTTAAGTAAGATGTTTGGAGACTAAAATTATAGAAATCAATACATATTGCTTTGTGGCAAGGGACATAATTAAGAGATTTAGAAAATTTAAATTCAACTAATTATTAACAATAAATTTATCCCTCTAAGACTCTAAAATTCTGAAAATTGAAAATATGCAAAGTTTTGATTTTTTAATATATTGTTAATGCCCTTTCATTTTAAATAGAGTGAAAAGCATAATATTTGAATATGTTAATTTAACAGAAATACAAGTAATGGACTTAATTCAATAAAAAACACTTTGGTGGATGAATATTACGAATTGGAATCCTAAACCTCATTGTTAGGTCATGCGTATCTCTCTATAAGGGAGTGAGAAAACTTCTTATTAGGGTCCATTATATTTGCTTTATCTTAAGTAAGATGTTTGGAGTCTAAAATTATAGAAATCAATACATATTACTTTGTGGCAAGGGACATAATTAAGAGATTTACAAAATTTAAATTAGACTAATTATTAACAATACATTTAACCCTCTAAGACTCTAAAATTCTGAAAATTGAAAAAATGCAAAGTTTTGATTCTTTAATATATTGTTAATGCCCTTTCATTTTAAATAGACTGAAAAGCATAATATTTGAATATGTTAATTCAACAAAAATACAAGTAACGAGCTCAATTCAATAAAAAACACTTTGGTGGATAAATATTACGAATTGGAATCCTAAACCTCAATGTTCGGTCATCTGTATATCTCTATACGGGAGTGGGAAAACTTCTTATTAGGATCCATTGTATTCGCTTTATCTTAAGTAAGATGTTTGGAGACTAAAATTATAAAAATCAATACATATTGCTTTGTGGCAAGGGACATAATTAAGAGATTTACAAAATTTAAATTCAACTAATTATTAACAATACATTTATCCCTACAAGACTCTAAAATTTCAAAAATTGAAAAAATGCAATGTTTTGATTTTTTAATATATTGTTAATGCCCTTTCATTTTAAATAGAGTGAAAAGTATAATATTTGAAGATGTTAATTCAACCAAAATACTAGTAATAAACTTAGTTGAATAAAAAACACTTTAGTGGATGATTATTACAAATTGGAATCCTAAACTTCAATGTTAGGTCATGCATATATCTCTATAAGGGAGTGGGAAAACTTCTTATTAGGGTCCATTGTATTTGCTTTTTCTTAAGTAAAATGTTTGTAGACTAAAATTATAAAAATCATTACAAATTGCATTGTGGCAAGGGAGATAATTAAGAAATTTACAAAATTTAACTTTAAGTCATCATTAGCAACACATTTATCCCTATAAGGCTCTAAAATTCTACAAATTGAAAAAATACAATGTTTTGATTGGTTAATATATTATTAATTCCATTTCATTTTAAATCAAGTGAAAAGCATAATATTTGAATATGTTAATTCAACAAAAATACAAGTGATGCACTCAATTGAATATAAAACACTTTAGTCGATGAATATTACAAATTTGGATCCTAAACTTCAATGTTGGGTCATACATATATCTCTATAGGGGGGGTGGGAAAACTTCTTACTAGGGTTCGTTATATTTGCTTTTTCTTAAGTAAGATGTTTGCAAAATAAAATTATAAAAATCATTACAAATTGCATTGTGGCAAGGGAGATAATTAAGAAATTTACAACATTTAAATTCAACTTATTATTAACAACACATTTATCCCTATAAGACTCTAAAATTCTAAAAATTGAAAAAATGCAATGTTTTGGTTTTTTTAATATATTGTTAATGCCCTTTCAATTTAAATGGAAAGAAAAGCATATTATTTGAATATGTTAATTCAACACAAATACAAGTAATGAACTCAATTGCATAAAATACACTTTTGTGGATAAATATTATAAATAGAAATCATAATTTTCAATGTTGGGTCAAGCATATATCTCTATAGGGGAGTGAGAAAACTTTTTATTATGGTCCATTGTATTTGCTTTTTCTTAAGTAAGATGTTTACAGATTAAAATTATAGAAATCATTACAAATTGCATTATGGCAAAGGAGATAATTAAGAAATTTACAAAATTTAACTTCAACTCATTATTAACAACACATTTATGCCTATAAGGCGCTAAAGTTCTGAAAATTGAAAAAATGCAACGTTTTGAATTTTTTAATATATTGTTAAATCCCTTTCATTTTAAATGGAGTGAAGAGCATAATATTTGAATACGTTAATTCAACAAAAATACAAGTGATGGACTCAATTGAATAAAAAACACTTTAGGGAATGAATATTACAAATTGGAATCCTAAACTTCAAAGTTGGGTCATGCATATATCTCTATAGGGGAGTGGGAAAACTTCTTATTAGGGTCCGTTGTATTTGCTTTTTCTTAAGTAAGATGTTTGCAGACTAAAATTATAGAAATCAATATAAATTGCATTATGGTAAGGGAGATAATTGAGAAATTTACAAAATTTAAATTCAACTTATTATTAACAACACATTTATCCCTATAAGACTCCAAAATTCTGAAAATTGAAAAAATGCAATGTTTTGATTTTTTAAAATATTGTTAATGTCCTTTCATTTTAAATGGAGTGAAAAACATAATATTTGAATATCTTAATTCAACAAAAATGCAAGTAATGAACTCAATTGTATAAAATACGCTTTTGTGGATAAATATTATAAATAGCAAACACAATTTTTAAAGTTGGCTTAAGCATATATATCTGGAGGGGAGTGGGAAAACTTCTTATTATGGTCCATTGGATTTGCTTTTTCTTAAGTAAGATGTTTGTAAACTAAAATTATAGAAATCATTACGAATTGCATTGTAGCAATGGAAAAAATTAAGAAATTTACAAAATTTAAATTTAACTCATTATTAACATCACATTTATCCCTATAAGACTGTAAAATTATGAAAATTGAAAAAATATAATGTTTTGATTTTTTAAAATATTGTTAATGTCCTTTGATCTCAAATGGAGTGAAAAACATAATATTTGAATATCTTAATTCAACAAAAATGCAAGTAATGAACTCAATTGTATAAAATACACTTTTGTGTATAAATGTTATAAATAGCAATCATAATTTTCAATGTTGGGTCAAGTATATATATTTATAGGGATGTGTGAAAACTTCTTATTAGGGTTCGTTGTATTTGCTTTTTCTTAAGTAAGATGTTTGCAGACTAAACTTATAGAAATCATTACAAATTGCATTGTGACAAGGTAGATAATTAAGAAATTTACAAAATTTAAATTTCACTCATTATTAACATCACATTTATCCCTATAAGACTGTAAAATTATGAAAATTGAAAAAATACAATGTTTTGATTTTTTAAAATATTGTTAATGTCCTTTCATTTCAAATGGAGTGAAAACCATATTATTTGAATACGTTAATTAAACAAAAATACAAGTGATAGACTCAATTGAATGAAAAGCACTTTAGTGGATGAATATTACAAATTAGAATCCTAAACTTCAATGTTGGGTCATGCATATATCTCTATAGGGGAGTGGGAAAACTTCTTATTAGGGTTCGTTGTATTTGCCTTTTATTAAGTAAGATGTTTGCAAACTAAAAATTTAAAAATCATTACAAATTGCATTATGGCAAGGGAGGTAATTAAGAAATTTACAAAATTTATATTCAACTTATTATTAAAAACACATTTATCCCAATAAGACTCTAAAATTATGCAAATTGAAAAAATACAATGTTTTGATTTTTTAATATATTGTTAGTGTCCTTTCATTTTAAATGGAGTGAAAAGCATATGATTTTTATACACTTTTGTGGGTAATTATTATAAATTGCAATCACAATTTTCAATGTTGGGTCAAGCATATATCTCTAGAGGAGAGTGGGAAAACTTGTTATTAGAGTCCATTGTATTTACTTTTCCTTAAGAAAGATGTTTACAAACTAAAATTATAGAAATTTACAAAATTCAAATTCAACTGATTATTAACAACAAATTTATCCCTATAAGACTCTAAAATTATGAAAATCGAAAAAATGCAATGTTTTGATTTTTTAATATATTGTTAATGCCCTTTCATGTTAAATGAAGTGGAAGGCGTATTATTTCAATACGTTAATTCAACAAAAATATGAGTAATGAACTCAATTGTATAAAATACACTGTTATGGATAAATATTATAAACAACAATCACAATTTTCAATGTTCTGTCAAGGATATATCTCTAGAGGGGAGTGGGAAAACTTCTTATTAGGGTTCGTTGTATTTTCCTTTTCTTCAGTAAGATGTTTGCAGACTTAAATTATAGAAATCATTAAAAATTGCTTTGTGGCAAGGGAGATAATTATGAAATTAACAAAATTTAAATTCAACTCATTATTAACAACACATTTATCCGCATAAAACTCTAAAATTCTGAAAATTGAAAAAATGCAACATTTTGATTTTTTAATATATTGTTAATGCCCTTTCGTTTTAAATAGAGTGAAAAACTTAATATCTGAATACGTTAATTCAACAAAAATACATGGAATGGGTTAGATAGAATAAAAAACACTTTGGTGCATGAATATTACAAATTGGAATCCTAATTTTCAATGTTGGGTCATGCATATATCTCTATAGTGGAGTGGGAAAACTCCTTTTTAAGGTTCGTTGTATTTGCTTTTTCTTAAATAAGATGCTTGCAAACTAAAATTATAGAAATCATTACAAATTGCATTATGGGAAGGTAGATAATTAAGAAATTTACAAAATTTAAATTCAACTCATTATTAACAACACATTTATCCCTATAAAACTCTAAAATTCTGAAATTGAAAAATGCAATGTTTTGATTTTTTAATATATTGTTAATGCCCTTTCATTTTAAATGGAGTGAAAAGCTTAATATTTGAATACGTTAATTCAACAAAAATACATGGAATGGGCAGAATAGAATAAAAAACACTTTAGTGCATGAATATTACAAATTGGAATCCTAATTTTGAATGTTGGGTCATGCATATATCTCTATAGGGGAGTTGGAAAACTCCTTATTAGGGTAGGTTGTATTTGCTTTTTCTTAAGTAAGATGTTTGTAGACTAAAATTATAGAAATCATTACAAATTGCATCGTGGTAAGGGAGATAATTAACAAAATTTACAACATTTAAATTCAACAAATTATTGGCAACACATTTATCCTTATAAGACTTTAAAATTCTAAAAAATTGAAAAAAATGCAATGTTTTGATTTTTTAATTTCTTGTTAATGCCCTTTCATTTTCAATGGAGTGAAAAGCTTAATATTTGAATATGTTAATTCAACAAAAATACATGGAATGGGCTGAATAGAATAAAAAACACTTTAGTGCATGAATATTACAAATTCGAATCCTAAATTTCAATGTTGGGTCATGCATATATCTTTATAGGGGAGTGGGAAAACTTCTTATTAGGGTATGTTGTATTTGCTTTTTCTTAAGTAAGATATTTGCAGACTAAAATTATAGAAATCATTACAAATTGCACTGTGGCGAGGGAGATAATTAACAAAATTTACAACATTTAAATTCAACTAATTACTGACACCACATTTATCCTTATAAGACTCTAAAATTCTGAAAATTAAAAAAATGCAATGTTTTGATTTTTTTCATTTATTGTTAATGCCCTTTCATTTTAAATGGAGTGAAAAGCATATTATTTGAATATGTTAGTTCAACAAAAATACAAGTAATGAACTCAATTGTATCAAATACACTTTAGTGCATAAATATTACAAATTGGAATCCTAAATCTCAATGTTGGGTTATGCATATATTTCTATAGGGGAGTGGGAAAACTCCTTATTAGGGTATGTTGTATTTGCTTTTTCTTAAGTAAGATGTTTGCAGACTAAAATTATAGAAATCATTACAAATTGCACTGTGGCGAGGGAGATAATTAACAAAATTTACAACATTTAAATTCAACTAATTATTGAAACCACATTTATCCTTATAGGACTCTAAAATTCTGAAAATTAAAAAATGCAATGTTTTGATTTTTTTCATTTATTGTTAATGCCCTTTCATTTTAAATGGAGTGAAAAGCATATTATTTGAATATATTAGTTCAACAAAAATACAAGTAATGAACTCAATTGTATAAAATACACTTTTGTGAATAAATATTATAAATAGCAAACACAATTTTTCAAGTTGGCTTTAGCATATATCTTTAGAGGGGAGTGGAAAAACTTCTTATTATAGTCCATTGTATTTGCTTTTTCTTAAGTAAGATGTTTGCAGACTAAAATTATAGAAATCATTATGGATTGCATTGTGGCAAGGGAGATAATTAAGAAATTTACAAAATTTAAAATCAACTCATTATTAACAACACATTTATCCTTATAATACTCTAAAATTCTGAAAATTGAAAAAATGCAATGTTTTGATTTTTTTAATATATCGTTAATGCCCTTTCATTTTAAATGGAGTGAAAAGCATATTATTCGAATATGTTAATTCAACAAAAGCACAAGTAATGGACTCAATTGAATAAAAAACACATTAGTGGATGAATATTACAAATTGGAATCCTAAACTTCAATGTTGGGTTATGCATATATCTCTATAGAGGAGTGGGAATGGAAATAATTATAAAATTAACAAAATTTAAGTTCAACTCATTATTAACAACACATTTATCCGTATAAGATTCTAAAATTCTGAAAATTGAAAAAATGCATTGTTTTGATTTTTTAATATATTGTTAATGCTCTTTCATTTTAATTGGATTGAAAAGCATATTATTTGAATACGTTAATTCAACAAAAGTACAAGTAATGGACTCGATTCAATAAAAAACACTTTAGTGGATGAATATTACAAATTGGAATCCTAAACTTCAATGTTGGGTCATGCATATATCTCTATAGTGGAGTGGGAAAACTTCTTATTGGAGTCCATTTTATTTGCTTTTTCTTAAGTAAGATATTTATAGACTAAAATTATAGAAATCATTACAAATTGCATTATGGCAAGGGAGATAATTAAGAAATTTACAAAATTTATCTTCAACTCATTATTAATAACACATTTATCCCTAAAAGGCTCTAAAATTCTACAAATTGAAAAAATGCAACGTTTTGATTTTTTTAATATATTGTTAATGCTCTTTTATTTCAAATGGAGTGAAAATCATAATATTTGAATACGTTAATTCAACAAAAATACAAGTGATGGACTCAATAAGATAAAAAACACTTTAGTGGATGAATATTACAAATTGGAATTCTAAACTTCAAAGTTGGGTCGTGCATATATCTCAATAGAGGAGTGAGAAAACTTCTTATTAGGGTCCGTTGTATTTGCTTTTTCTTTAATAAGAAGTTTGCAAACTAAAAATTATAGAAATCATTACAAATTGCATTATGGCAAGGGAGATAAGTAGAAATTTACAAAAATTAAATTCAACACATTATTAACAACATATTTATCCCTATAAGACTCTAAAATTCTGAAAATTGAAAAAATACAATGTTTTGATTTTTTAATATATTATTAATGCCCTTTCATTTTAAATGAAGTGAAAAGCATAATATTTGAATATATTAATTCAACAAAATAACAAGCAATGAACACAATTGTAGAAAATACACTTTTGTGGATAAATATTATAAATAGCAATCATAATTTTCAATGTTGGGTCAAGCATATATCTCTATAGGGTAGTGGGAAAACTTCTTATCAGGGTCCATTGTATTTGTTTTTCCTTAAGTAAGATGTTTGTAGACTAAAATTATAAAAATCATTACAAATTGCATTGTGGCAAGGTAGATAATATGAAATTTACAAAATTTAAATTCAACACATTATTAAAACACATTTCTCCCGATAAAGAATTTTAAAATTTTTTGAAAATTAATCGAAAAAATTGCACATGTTTTCGATTTTTTAATATATTGGTAATGCCTTTTCATTTTAAATGAAATGAAAAGCATAATATTCGAATATGTTAATTCAACAAAAATACAAGTAATGGACTCAATTCAATAAAAAACACTTTAATGGATGAATATTACAAATTGGAATCCTAAACTTCAATGTTGGGTCATGTATATATCTCTATAGGGGAGTGGGAAAACTTCTTCTTAGGGTTTGTTGTTTTTGCTTTTTCTCAGTAAGATGTTAGGAAAAATAAATTATAGAAAACATTACAAATTGCATTGTGGCAAGGAGAATAATTAAGAAATTACATCATTGAAATTGAACTTATTATTAACAATACATTTATCCGTATAGACTCTAAAATTTTGAAAATGAAAAAATGCAATGTTTTGATTTTTTAATATATTGTTAATGCCCTTTCAATTTAAAAGGACAAAAAAGCATATTATTTGAATATGTTAATTCAACACAAATATAAGTAATGAACTCAATTATATAAAATACTCTCTTGTGAATAAATATTATAAATAGCAATCATAATTTTCAATGTTAGGTCAAGCATATATCTTTATAGGAGAGTGGGAAAACTTCTTACTAGGGTCTATTGTATTTGCTTTTTCTCAAGTAAGATATTTACAGACTAAAATTTTAGAAATCATTACAAATTGCAGTATAGCAAGGGAGATAATTAAGAAATTTACAAAATTTATCTTCAACTCATTATTAACAACACATTTATCCCTAAAAGGCTCTAAAATTCAAAAAATTGAAAAAATGCAACATTTTGATTTTTTTAATATATTGTTAATGCTCTTTCATTTTAAATGGAGTGAAAAGCATAATATTTGAATACGTTAATTCAACAAAAATACAAGTGATGCACTCAATAGGATAAAAAAACACTTTAGTGGATGAATATTACAAATTGGAATCCTAAACTTCAAAGTTGGGTCGTGCATATATCTCTATAGGGGAGTGGGAAAACTTCTTATTAGGGTCCGTTGTATTTGCTTTTTCTTTAGTAAGAAGTTTGCAGACTAAATTATAGAAATCATTACAAATTGCATTATGGCAAGGGAGATAAGTAAGAAATTTACAAAATTTAAATTCCACTCATTATTAACAACACATTTCTCCCTTTAAGACTTTAAAATTCGAAAAATTGAAAAAATGCAATGTTTTGATTTTTTCATTTATTGTTAATGCCCTTTCATTTTAAATGGAGTGAAAAGCATATTATTTGAATATGTTAGTTCGACAAAAATACAAGTAATGAACTCAATTGTATAAAATACACTTTTGTGAATAAATATTATAAATAGCAAACACAATTTTTAAAGTTGGCTTTAGCATATATCTTTAGAGAGGAGTGAAAAAACTTCTTATTACAGTCCATTGTATTTGCTTTTTCTTAAGTAAGATGTTTGCAAACTAAAATTATAAAAATCATTATAGATTGCATTGTGGCAAGGGAGATAATTAAGAAATTTACACAATTTAAATTCAACTCATTATTAACAACGCATTTATCCCTATAAGACTCTAAAATTCTGAAAATTGAAAAAATGCAATGTTTTGATTTTTTAATATATTGTTAATACCCTTTCATTTTAAATGGAGTGAAAAGCATAATATTTGAATATGTTAATTCAACAAAAAACAAGTAATGAACACAATTGTATAAAATACACTTTTGTGGATAAATATTATAAATAGCAATCATAATTTTCAATGTTGGGTCAAGCATATATCTCTATAGGGGAGTGGGAAAACTTCTTAGCAGGGTCCATTGTATTTGCTTTTCCTTAAGTAAGATGTTTGTAGACTCAAATTATAAAAATCATTAGAAATTGCATTGTGGCAAGGTAGATAATTAAGAAATTTACGAAATTTAAATTGAACTCATTATTAACAACATATTTATCCCTATAAGACTCTAAAATTCTGAAAATTGAAAAAATGCAATGCTTTGATTTTTAATATATTGGTAATGCCTTTTCATTTTTAATGAAGTGAAATGCATAATATTTGAATATGTTAATTCAACAAAAAAACAAGTAATGGACTCAATTCAATCAAAAACACTTTAGTGGATGAATATTACAAATTGGAATCCTAAACTTCAATGTTAGGTCATGCATATATCTCTATAAGGGTGTGGGAAAAGTTCTTTTTAGGGTCCGTTGTATTTGGTTTTTCATAAGTAAGATGTTAGCAGAATAAAATTATAGAAATCATTACAAATTGCATTGTGGCAAGGGAGATATTTAAGAAATTTACAACATTTAAATTCAACTTATTATTAACAACACATTTATCCGTATAAGACTCTAAAATTCTGAAAATTGAAAAAATGCAATGTTTTGATTTTTAAATATATTGTTAATGCCCTTTCAATTTAAATGGAGAGAAAAGCATATTATTTGAATAAGTTAATTAAACACAAATACAAGTAATGAACTCAATTGTATAAAATACACTTTTGTGGATAAATATTACAAATAGCAATCATAATTTTCAATCTTGGGTCAAGCATATATCTCTAGGGGGGAGTGGGAAAACTTCTTATTATTCTTCATTGTATTTGCTTTTCCTTATGTAAGATGTTTACAGACTAAAATTATAGAGATGATTACAAATTGCATTATCGTAAGGGAGATAATTAAGAAATTTACAAAATTTAACTTCAACTCACTATTAACAACACATTTATGCCTATAAGGCTCTAAAATTCTGAAAATTGAAAAAATGCAACGTTTTGATTCTTTAATATATTGTTAATGCCCCTTCATTTTGAATGGAGTGAAAAACATATTATTTGAATATGTTAATTCAACAAAAATACAAGTAATGAACTCAATTGCATAAAATCCACTTTTGTAAATAAATATTATAAACAGCAATCATTATTTGGAATGTTGGGTCAAGCATATATATCAAGAGGGGAGTGGGAAAACATCTTATTTGAGTCCATTGTATTTGCGTTATCGTAAGTAAGATATTAGCAGACTAAAATTATACAAATCATTACAAATTGCATTGTGACAAGGGAGATAATTAAGAGATTTACAAAATCTAAAATGAAAAAATGTAATGTTTTGATTCTTTAATATATTGTTAATGCCCCTTCATTTTGAATGGAGTGAAAAACATATTATTTGAATATGTTAATTGAACAAAAATACAAGTAATGAACTCAATTGCATAAAATCCACTTTTGTAAATAAATATTATAAACAACAATCATTATTTGGAATGTTGGGTCAAGCATATATATCTAAAGGGGAGTGGGAAAACTTCCTATTTGAGACCATTGTATTTGCGTTATCTTAAGTAAGATATTAGCAGACTAAAATTATACAAATCATTACAAATTGCATTGTGACAAGGGAGGTAATTAAGAGATTTCCAAAATCTAAATTGAAAAAATGTAATGTTTTGATTTCTTAATATATTGTTAATGCCCCTTCATTTTGAATGGAGTGAAAAGCTTATTATTTGAATATGTTAATTCAACAAAAATACAAGTACTGAACTCAATTGCATAGAATCCACTTTTGTGGATATATATTATTAATAGCAATCACAATTTTGAATGTTGCGTCAAGCATATATATGTAGAGGGGAGTGGGAAAACATCTTATTTGGGTCCATTGTATTTGCGTTTTCTTCTCTAAGATGTTTGCCGACTAAAATTATAAAAATTATTACAAATTGCATTGTGACAAGGGAGATAATTAAGAGATTTACAAAATTTAAATTGACAAAATGTAATGTTTTGATTTTTTAATATATTGTTAATGCCCTTTCATTTTGAATGGAGTGAAAAGCTTATTATTTGAATATGTTAATTCAAAAAAAATACAAGTATCGAACTCAATTGCATAGAATCCACTTTTGTGGATATATATTATTAATAGCAATCACAATTTTGAATATTGGGTCAAGCATATATATTTAGAGGGGAGTGGGGAAACTTCTTGTTTGGGTCCATTGTATTTGCATTTTCTTAAGTGAGGTCTTTGCAAACTAAAATTATTGAAATCATTAAAAATTGCATTGTGACAAGGGAGATTAATATGAGATTTACAAAATTTAAATTGACAAAATGCAATGTTTTGATTTTTTCATATTTTGTTAATGCCCCTTCATTTTGAATGGACTGAAAAGCTTATTATTTGAATATGTTAATTCAACAAAAATACAAGTACTGATCTCAATTGCATAAAATCCACTTTTGTAAATAAATATTATGAATGGCAATCATTATTTTGAATGTTGGGTCAAGTATATATATCTAGAAGGGAGTGGGAAAACTTCTTATTTGAGGCCATTGTATTTGTGTTATTGTAAGTAAGATATTAGCAGACTAAAATTATACAAATCATTACAAATTGCATTGTGACAACGGAGATAATTAAGAGATTTACAAAATCTAAATTGAAAAAATGCAATGTTTTGTTTTTTTTAATATATTGTCAATGCCCCGTCGTTTTGAATGGAGTGAAAAGCATATTATTTGAATATGTTAATTCAACAAAAATACAAGTAATGAACTCAATTGCATAAATTCCACTTTTGTAAATAAATATTATAAATGGCAATCATTATTTTGAAAGTTGGGTCAAGCATATATATCTAGAGGGGAGTGGGAAAATTTCCTATTTGAGTCCATTGTATTTGCGTTATATTAAGTAAGATCTTAGCAGACTAAAATTATACAAATCATTACAAATTGCATTGTGACAAGGGAGATAACTAAGAGATTTACAAAATCTAAGTTGAAAAAATGTAATGTTTTGTTTTTTTAATATATTGTTAATGCCCCTTCATTTTGAATGGAGTGAAAAACATATTATTTGTATATGTTAATTGAACAAAAATACAAGTAATGAACTCAATTGCATAAAATCCACTTTTGTAAATAAATATTATAAATAGCAATCATTATTTTGAATGTTGGGTCAAGCATATATATGTAGAGGGGAGTGGAAAAACTTCTTATTTGAGTCCATTGTATTTGCGTTATCGTAAGTAAGATATTAGCAGACTAAAATTATACAAATCATTACAAATTGCATTGGGGCAAGGGAGATAATTAAGAGATTTACAAAATCTAAATAGAAAAAATGGAATGTTTTGTTTTTTTAATATATTGTCAATGCCCCGTCGTTTTGAATGGAGTGAAAAACATATTATTTGAAAATGTTAATTCAACAAAAATACAAGTATTGAACTCAATTGCATAAATTCCACTTTTGTAAATAAATATTATAAATGGCAATCATTATTTTGAAAGTTGGGTCAAGCATATATATCTAGAAGGAGTGGGAAAACTTCCTATTTGAGTCCATTGTATTTGCGTTATCGTAAGTAAGATATTAGCAGACTAAAATTATACAAATCATTACAAATTGCATTATGACAAGGGAGATAATGAAGAGATTTACAAAATCTAAATTGAAAAAATGTAATGTTTTGATTTTTTAATATATTGTTAATGCCCCTTCATTTTGAATGGAGTGAAAAGAATATTATTTGAATCCGTTAATTCAACAAAAATATAAGTAATGAACTCTCTTGCATAAAATCCACTTGTATGGATAAATATTATAAATAACAATCACAATTTGAAATGTCGGGTCAAGCTTATATATCTAGAGGGGAATGGGAAAACTCCTTATTTAGGTCCATTATATTTGCATTATCTGAATTAAGATGTTTGCACAATAAAATTATAGAAATTATTACAAATTACATTGTGACAAAGGAGATAATTAAGAGATTTAGAAAATATAATTTGAAAAATTGCAATGTTTTGATTTTTTAATATATTGTTAATGCCCCTTCGTTTTGAATGAAGTGAAAAGCATATTATTTAAATAGGTTAATCCAAGAAAAATACAAGTATTTGCGGTTAATCCACATTTGTGGATAAATATTATAAATAGCAATCACAATTTTGAATGTTGGCTCAAGCATATATATCTAGAGGGGAGTGGGCAAATTGCTTATTTAGGCCCATTGTATTTGCGTTATCTTAAGTAAGATGTTTGCAGAATAAAATAATCGAAATCGTTACCAATTGCATTATGACAAGGGGGATAATAAAGATATTTACAAAATCTAAATTGAAAAAATGTAAAATTTTGATTTTTTAATATATTGTTAATGCCCCTTCATTTTGAATGGAGTGAAAGACATATTATTTGAATATGTTCATTCAACAAAAATACAAGTAATGAACTCAATTGCATAAAATCCACAATTGTAAATAAATATTATAAAAAGCAATCATTATTTTGAATGTGGGGTCAAGCATATATATCTAGAGGGGAGTGAGAAAACTTCTTATTTGAGTCCATTGTATTTGCGTTATCTGAAGAAAGATATTAGCAGACTAAAATTATACAAATCATTACAAATTGCATTGTGACAAGGGAGATAATTAAGAGATTTACAAAATCTAAATTGAAAAAACGTAATGTTTTGATTTTTTAATATATTGTTAATGCCCCTTCCTTTTGAATGGAGTGAAAAACATATTATTTGAATATGTCAACTCAACAAAAATACAAGTAATGAACTCAATTGTATAAAATCCACTTTTGTAAATAAATATTATAAATAGCAATCATTATTTTTAATCTTGGGTCAGACATATATATCTAGAGGGGAGTGGGAAAACTTCTTATTTGAGTCCATTGTATTTGCGTTATCTTAAGTAAGATGTTAGCATACTAAAATTATACAAATCATTACAAATTGCGTTCTGACAAGCGAGATAACTAAGAGATTTACAAAATTTAAATTGAAAATATGCAATGCCTTGTTTTTTTAATATACTATTAATGCCCTTTCGTTTTGAATGGAGTGAAAAGCATATTATTTGAATATGTTAATTCAACAAAAATACAAGTAATGAACTCAATTGCATAAATTTCACTTTTGTAAATAAATATTGTAAATGGCAATCAGTATTTTGAATGTTGGGTCAAGCATATCTATCTAGAGGGGAGTGGGAAAACTTCTTATTTGTGTCCATTGTATTTACGTTATCTTAAGTAAGATGTTAGCATTCTAAAATTATACAAATCATTACAAATTGCTTTGTGACAAGGGAGATAACTAAGAGATTTACAAAATCTAAATTGAAAAAATGCAATGTTTTCTTTTTTTAAGATATTGTCAATGCCCCGTCGTTTTGAATGGGCTGAAAAGCTTATTTTTTGAATATGTTAATTGAACAAAAATACAAGTAATGAACTTAATTGCATAAAATCCACTTTTGTAGAGAAATATTATAAATGGCAATCATTATTTTGAATGCTGGGTCAAGCTTATATATGTAGAGGGGAGTGGGAAAACTTCTTATTTGAGTCCATTGTATTTGCGCTATCGTAAGTAAGATATTAGCAGACTAAAATTATACAAATCATTACAAATTGCATTCTGACAAGGGAGATAATTAAGAGATGTACAAAATCTAAATTGAAAAAATGTAATGTTTTGATTTTTTAATATATTGTTAATGCCTCTTCATTTTGAATGGAGTGAAAAACATATTATTTGAATATATTAATTCAACAAAAATACAAGTAATGAACTCAATTGCATGAAATCCACTTTTGTAGAGAAATATTATAAATAGCAAACATTATTTTGAATGTTGGGTTAATCATATATATCTAGAGGGGAGTGGGTAAACTTCCTATTTGAGTCCATTGTATTTGCGTTATCTTAAGTAAGATCTTAGCAGACTAAAATTATACAAATCATTACAAATTGCATTGTGACAAGGGAGATAACTAAGGGATTTACAAAATCGAAATTGAAAAAATGTAATGTTTTGATTTTTCAATATATTGTTAATGCCCGTTCATTTTGAATGGAGTGAAAAGCATATTATTTGAATATGTTAATTCAACAAAAGTACAAGTAATGAACTCAATTGCATAAAATCCACTTTTGTAAATAAATATTATAAATGGCAATCATTATTTTGAATGTTGGGTCAAGCATATATGTAGAGGGGAGTGGGAAAACTTCTTATTTGAGTCCATTGTATTTGCGTTATCCTAAGAAAGATATTAGCAGACTAAAATTATACAAATCATTACCAATTGCATTGTGAGATGGGAGATAATTAAGAGATTTACAAAATCTAAATTGAAAAAATGTCATGTTTTGATTTTTTAATATATTGTTAATGCCCCTTCATTTTGAATGGAGTGAAAAACATATTATTTCAATATATTAATTCAACAAAAATACAAGCAATGAACTCAATTGCATGGAATCCACTTTTGTAGATAAATATTATAAATAGCAATCATTATTTTGAATGTCGGGTGAATATATTAATTCAACAAAAATACAAGTAATGAACTCAATTGCATGAAATCCACTTTTGTAGATAAATATTATAAATAGCAATCATTATTTTGAATGTTGGGTCAAGCATATATATCTAGAGGGGAGTGGGAAAACTTCCTATTTGAGTCCCTGCTTTTTGCGTTATCCTAAGTAAGATGTTAGAAGACTAAAATTATACAAATCATTACGAATTGCATTGTGACAAGCGAGATAATTAAGAGATTTACAAAATCTAAATTGAAAAAATGTAATGTTTTGATTTTTTCATATATTGTTAATGCCCTTTCATTTTCAATGGTGTGAAAAACATATTATTTGATTATGTTAATTGAAGAAAAATACAAGTAATGAACTCAATTGCATAAAATCTGCTTTAGTAAATAAATATGATAATTAGCAATCATTATTTTGAATGTTGGGTCAAGCATATATATCTAGGGGGGAGTGGGAAAACTTCCTATTTGAGTCCATTGTATTTGCGTTATCTTAAGTAAGATCTTAGCATACTAAAATTATACAAATCATTACAAATTGCATTGTGACAAGGTAGATAACTAAGAGATTTACAAAATCTAAATTGAAAAAATGTAATGTTTTGATTTTTTTAATATTTTGTTAATGCCCTTTCATTTTGAATGGAGTGAAAAACATATTTTGAATATGTTAATTAAACAAAAATACAAGTAATGACCAATTGCATAAAATCCACAATTGCAAATAAATAATATAAATAACAATTATTATTTTGAATGTTGGGTGAAGTATATATATCTAGAGGGGAGTGGGAAAACTTCCTATTTGTGTCCATTGTATTTGCGTTATCCTAAGTAAGATATTAGCAGACTAAAATTATACAAATCATTACAAATTCCATTGTGACAAGGGAGATAATTAAGAGATTTACAAAATCTAAATGGAAAAAATGTAATGTTTTGATTTTTTTAATATATTGTTAATGCCTTTTCATTTTGAATCGAGTGAAAAACATTTTATTTGAATATATGAATTCATTTTGTTAATGTCCCTTCATTTTGAATGGACTGAAAAGCTTATTATTTGAATATGTTAATTCAACAAAAATACAAGTACTGATCTCAATTGCATAAAATCCACTTTTGTAAATAAATACTATAAATAGCAATCATTATTTTGAATCTTGGGTCAAGCATATATATCTTGAGGGAGTGGGAATGCTTCCTATTTGAGTCCATTGTATTTGCGTTATCCCAAGTAAGATATTAGCAGACCAAAATTGTGCAAATCATAACAAATTGCATTGTGACAAGGGAGATAATTAAGATGTTTACAAAATCTAAATTCAAAAATGTAATGTTTTGATTTTTAATATATTGTTAATCCCCTTTCGTTTGAATGGAGCGAAAAACATTTATTTGAATATGTCAATTCAACAAAAATACAAGTAATGAACTCAATTGCATAAAATCCACTTTGTAGATAAATATTATAAATAGTGATCATTATTTTGAATGTTGGGTCAAGCATATATATCTAGAGGAGAGTGGGAAAACTTCCTATTTGAGTCCATTGTATTTGCATTATCCTAAGTAAGATATTAGCAGACTAAAATTATAGAAATCATTACAAATTGCATTGTGACAAGGGAGATAATTAAGAGATTTACAAAATATAAATTGAAAAAATGTAATGTTTTGATTTTTTAATATATTGTTAACGCCCGTTCATTTTTGAATGGAGCGAAAAACATATTATTTGAATATGTTAATTGAACAAAAATACAGGTAATGAACTTAATTGCATAAAATCCACTTTTGTAAATAAATATTATAAATAGCAATCATTATTTTGAATGTTGGGTCAAGCATATATATCTAGAGGGAGTGGGAAAACTTCCTATTTGAGTCCATTGTATTTGCGTTATCCTAAGTAAGATGTTAGCAGACTAAAATTATACAAATCATTACAAATTGCATTATGACAACGAGATAATTAAGAGATTTACAAAATCTAAATAGAAAAAACGTAATGTTTTGATTTTTTTAAGATATTGTTAATGCCCCTTCCCTTTGAATGGAGTGAAAAACATATTATTTGACTATGTCAATTTAACAAAAATAAAAGTAATGAACTCAATTGCATAAAATCCACTTTTGTAAATAAATATTATAAATAGCAATCATTATTTTGAATAGTGGGTCAAGCATATATATCTAGAGGGGAGTGGGAAGACTTCTTATTTGAGTCCCTTCTTTTTGCCTTATCTTAAGTAAGATGTTAGCAGACTAAAATTATACAAATCATTACAAATTGCGTTGAGACAAGGGAGATAACTAAGGGATTTACAAAATTTAAATTGAAAATATGCAATGTCTTGTTTTTTTAATATATTGTTCATGCCCCTTCGTTTTGAATGGAGTGAAAGGCATATTATTTGAATATGTTAATTCAACAAAAATACAAGTAATGAACTCAATTGCATAAAATCCACTTTTGTAAATTAATATTATAAATGGCAATCATTATTTTGAATGTTAGGTCAAGCATATATATCTAGAGGGGAGTGGGAAAACTTCTTATTTGAGTCCATTGTATTTGCGTTATCTTAATTAAGATATTAAGAGACTAAAATTATACAAATCATTACAAATTGCATTGTGACAAGGGAGATAATTAAGAGATTTACAAAATCTAAATTGAAAAAACGTAATGTTTTGATTTTTTAATATATTTTTAATTCCCTTCCTTTTGAATGGAGTGAAAAACATATTATTTGAATATGTCAATTCAACAAAAATACAAGTAATGAACTCAATTGCATAAAATCCACTTTTGTAAATAAATATAAATGCAATTATTATTTTGAAT
The DNA here is from genome assembly GCA_020883675.1 of Bruguiera gymnorhiza. Classification (NCBI taxonomy): domain Eukaryota; kingdom Viridiplantae; phylum Streptophyta; class Magnoliopsida; order Malpighiales; family Rhizophoraceae; genus Bruguiera; species Bruguiera gymnorhiza. Next base: position 225,132 of record JAIRCJ010000181.1, on the reverse strand, counting down.
CTTGTGGTCAGCCATAATATATCTAGAGGGGAGTGGGAAAAACTTACTTATTTGATCCATTGTATTTGTCCATTATCTTAAGTAAGATATTAGCATAACTAAAATTAATACAAATCATTACAAATTGCATGGTGACAAGGGAGATAACTAAGANTGCCCCTTCATTTTGAATGGACTGAAAAAGCTTATTATTTGAATATGTTAATTCAACAAAAATACAGTACTGAACTCAATCATAAAATCCACTTTTGTAATAAATATTATAAATGGCAATCATTATTTTGAATGTTGGGTCAAGCATATATATTCTAGAAGGGAGTGGGAAAACTCTTCTCATTTGAGTCCATTGTATTTGCGTTATCGTAAGTAAGATATTAGCAGACTAAAATTATACAAATCATTACAAATTGCATTGTGACAAGGGAGATAATTAAGAGATTTACAAAATCTAAATGGAAAAAATGCAATGTTTTGTTTTTTTAAATATATTGTTAATGCCCCGTCGTTTTGAATGGAGTGAAAAGCATATTATTTGAATATGTTAATTCAACAAAAATACAAGTAATAAACTCAATTGCATAAATCCACTTTGTAAATAAATATTATAATGGCAATCATTATTTTGAAGTTGGGTCAAGCATATATATCTGAGGGGAGTGGGAAAATTCTCTAGTTGAGTCCATTGTATTTGCGTTATCTTAAGTAGATCTTAGCAGTACTAAAATTATACAAATCATTACAAATTGCATTGTGACAAGGAGATAACTAAGAGATTTACAAAATCTAAGTTGAAAAAATGTAATGTTTTGATTTTTTAATATATTGTTAATGCCCCTTCTTTTCAATGGAGTGAAAAACATATTATTTGAATATGTTAATGAATAAAATACACAGTAATGAACTCATTGCATAAAATCCACTTTTGAAAATAAATATTATAAATAGCAATCATTGTTTTGATGTTGGGTCAAGCATATATATCTAGAGGGGAGTGGGGAAAACTTCCTATTGAGTCCATTGTATTTGCGTTATCCTAAGTAAGATGTTAGCAGAATAAAATTATACAAATCATTACAAATTGCATTGTGATAAGGGAGATAATTAATAGATTTACAAAATCTAAATTGAAAAAATGCAATGTTTTGTTTTTCTAATATATTGTCAATGTCCCATCGTTTTGAATGGAGTGAAAATCATATTATTTTGAATATGTTAATTCAACAAAAATACAAGTAATGAACTCAATGCATAAAATCCACTTTTGTAAATAAATATTATAAATGGCAATCATTATTTTGAAAGTTGGGTTAAGCATATATATCTAGAGGGAGTGGGAAAACTTCCTATTGAGTCCATTGTATTTGCGTTATTCGTAAGTAAGATATTAGCAGACTAAATTATACAAATCATACAAATTGCATTGTGACAAGGCAGATAATTAAGAGATTTACAAAATCTAATTGAAAAAAATGTAATGTATTTGATTTTTAATTATATTGTTAATTGCCCCTTCATTTTGATTGGAGTGAAAAGAATATTATTTGAATCCGTTAATTCAACAAATATAAGTAATGAACTCTCTTAATATAAAATCCACTTGTATGGATAACATAATAAATAACAATCACAATTTTAAATGTCGGGACAAGCAACACTACATCTAGAGGGGAGTGGGAAAACTCCCTATGTAGGTCCATTATATTTGCGTTATCTGAATTAAGATGTTTGCACAATAAAATTATAGAAATCATTACAAATTACATTGTGACAAGGGAGATAATTAAGAGATTTAGAAAATATAATTTGAAAAGTTGCAATGTTTTGATTTTTTAATATATTGTTAATGCCCCTTCGTTTTGAATGGAGTGAAAAGCATATTATTTAATAGGTTAATTCAACAAAAATACATGTAATGAACTTAAATTGCATAAAATCCACATTTGTGGATAAATATTATAAATAGCAATCATAATTTTAAATGTTCGCTCAAGCATATATATCTAGAGGGGAGTGGGCAAATTGCTTATTTAGGCCCATTGTATTTGCGTTATCTTAAGTAAGATGTTTGCAGAATAAAATAATAGAAATCGTTACCAATTGCATTGTGACAAGGGGGATAATAAAGATATTTACAAATTCTAAATTGAAAAAATGTAATATTTTGATTTTTAATATATTGTTCAACGCCCCTTTATTTTGAATGGAGTGAAAGACATATTATTTGAATATGTTAATTGAACAAAAAATACAAGTAATGAACTCAATTGCATAAATCCACAATTGTAATAAATATTATAAAAGCAATCACTATTTGAATGTTGGGTCAGCATATATATCTAGAGGGGAGTGGGAAAACTTCCTATTTGAGTCCATTGTATTTGCGTTATCTTAACTAAGATATTAGCAGACTAAAATTATACAAATCATTACAAATTGCATTATGACATGGGAGATAAATAAAGAGATTTACAAAATCTAAATTGAAAAAATGCAATGTTTTGTTTTTTTAATATATTGTCAATGCCCCGTCGTTTTGAATGGAGTGAAAGCATATTATTTGAATATGTTAATTCAAACAAAATACAAACTAATGAACTCAATTGCATAAAAACCCATTTTTGTGAATAAATATTATAAATGACATCATTATTTTGAAAGTTGGGTCAGGCATATATATCTAGAGGGGAGTGGGAAACTTGCCATTTGAGTCCACTGTATTTGCATTATCGTAAGTAAGATATAGCAGACTAAATATACCAATCATTACAAATTCCATTGTGACAAGGGAGATAATTAGAGATTTACAAAATCTAAATTGAAAAATCAAATATATTGATTTTTTATATCTTGTTAATGGCCCTTCATTTTGAATGGAGTGAAAAACATATTATTTGAATATGTTATTCAACAAAAATACAAGAAATGAACTCAATTGCATAAAATCCACTTATGTAAAGAAATATTATAAATAGCAATCATTATTTTGAATGTTGGGTCAAGCATTTATATCTAGATGGGAGTGGGAAAACTTCCTATTAGAGTGCATTGCATTTGCATTATCTTAAGTAAGATCTTAGCAGACTAAAATTATACAAATCATTACAATTGCATTGTGAACAAGGGAGTAACAAAGAGATTTATAAATCCAAATAGAAAAAATGTAATGTTTTGATTTTTTAATATATTGTTAATGCCCTTCTTTTTGAATGGAGTGAAAACATATTATTTGAATATGTTAATTGAAGAAAAATAAAAGTAATGAACTCAATTGCATAAAATCCACTTTGAAAATAAATATTATAAATAGCAATCATTATTTTGAATGTTGGGTCAAGCATATATATCTAGAGGAGTGGGAATTTCTATTTAAGTCCATTGTATTTGCCTTATCCTAAGTAAGATGTTAGCAGACTAAAATTATACAAATCATTACAAATTGCATTGTGACAAGGGAGATAATTAAGAGATTTACAAAATCTAAATTGAAAAAATGCAATGTTTTGTTTTTTTAATATATTGTCAATGCCCCGTCGTTTTGAATGGAGTGAAAAGCATATTATTTGAATATGTTAATTCAACAAAAATACAAGTAATGAACTCAATTGCATAAAATCCACTTTTGTAAATAAATATTATAAATGGCAATCATTATTTTGAAAGTTGGTCAAGCATATATATCTAGAGGGGAGTGGGAAAACTTGTCATTTGAGTCCATTGTATTTGCATTATCGTAAGTAAGATATTAGCAGACTAAAATTATACAAATCATTACAAATTGCATTGTGACAAGGGAGATAACAAGAGATTTACAAAATCTAAATTGAAAAAATGTAATGTTTTGATTTTTAATATATTGTTAATGCCCTTCATTTTTAATGGAGTGAAAAACATATTATTTGAATATGTTAATTCAACAAAAATACAAGTAATGAACTCAATTGCATAAAATCTACTTTTGTAAATAAATATTATAAATAGCAATCATTATTTTGAATGTTGGGTCAAGCATATATATCTAGAGGGGAGTGGGAAAACTTCCTATTTGAGTCCATTGTATTTGCGTTATCCTAAGTAAGATGTTAGCAGACTAAAATTATACAAATCATTACAAATTGCATTGTGACAAGGGAGATAATTAAGAGATTTACAAAATCTATATTGAAAAAATGCAATGTTTTGTTTTTTAGTATATTTTCAATGCCCTGTCGTTTTGAATGGAGTGAAAAGCATATTATTTGAATATGTTAATTCAACAAAAATACAAGTAATGAACTCAATTGCATAAAATCCACTTTTGTAAATAAATATTATAAATGGCAATCATTATTTTGAATGTTAGGTCAAGCATATATATGTAAAGGGGTGGGAAAACTTCTTATTCCGTCCATTGTAATTGCGTCATCGTAAGTAAGATATTAGCAGACTAAAATTATTCAAATCATTACAAATTGCATTGTGACAAGGGAGATAATTAAGAGATTTACAAAATCTAAATTGAAAAAATGTAATGTTTTGATTTTTTAATATATTGTTAATGCCCCTTCATTTTGAATGGAGTGAAAACATATTATTTGAATATGTTAATTCAACAAAAAACAAGTAATGAACTCAATTGCATAAAATCCACTTTTGTAAATAAATATTATAAATAGCAATCATTATTTTGAATGTTGGTCAAGCATATATATCTAGAGGGGAGTGGGTAAACTTCCTATTTGAGTCCATTGTATTGGGTTATCGTAAGTAAGATATTAGCAAACTAAAATTATACAAATCATTACAAATTGCATTGTGACAAGGGAGATAACTAAGAGATTTACAAATCTAAATTGAAAAAATGTAATGTTTTGATTTTTAATATATTGTTAATGCCCCTTCATATTGAATGGAGTGAAAAACATATTATTTGAATATGTCAATTCAACAAAAATACAAGTAATGAACTCAATTGCATAAAATCCACTTTTGTAATAAATAATATAAATAGCAATCATTATTTTGAATGGTGGGTCAAGCATATATATCTAGAGGGAGTGGAAAACTTCTTATTTGAGTCCATTGTATTTGCGTAATCCTAAGTAAGATGTTAGCAGACTAAAATATACAAATCATTACAAATTGCATTGTGACAAGGGAGATAACTAAGAGATTTACAAAATCTAAATTGAAAAAATGTAATGTCTTTGATTTTTTAATTATATTGTAATAGCCCCTTCGTTTTGAATGGAGTGAAAAACTATTATTTGAATATGTTAAGTTGGAAGAAATAAAAGCAATGAACTCAATTGCATTTAAAAATCACTTCTTGAAAATAAATATTTATAAATTAGCATCATTATTTTGGAATGTTGGGTGAAGCATATTATATCTAGGAGGGGCAGTGGAAACTTGCTTATTTGAGTCCATTGTTTTGCGTTATCCTAAGGTAAGATGTTAGCCAGACTAAAATTATAAAATCAATTGCAAATTGAATTGTGGAACTATTGGAGATAATAAAGGATTTACAAAATCAAAATTGAAAAAATGGTAATGTTTTTGATTTTTAATATATTGTTAATTGGCTCCCTTCATTTTTGAATTGGAGTGAAAAATATATTATTTGGAATATGTTAATTGAACAAAAATTACAAGTAATGAACTCAATTGCCATAAAGAATCCACTTTTGTAAATTAAATATTTATAAAATAGCAATTCATTATTTTGAATGTTAGGTCAAGCATATATATCTAGAGGGGAGTGGGAAAACTTCTTATTTGAGCCCATTGTATATGCGTTATTGTAAGTAAGATATTAGCAGAGTAAAATTATACAAATCCTTACAAATTGCGTTGTGACAAGGGAGATAACTAAGAGATTTACAAATTTAAATTGAAAAATATGCAATGTCTTGTTTTTTAATATATTGTTAATGCCCCTTCGTCTTGAATGGAGTGAAATGCATATTATTTGAATATGTTAATTCAACAAAAATACAAGTAATGAACTCAAATTGCATAAAATCCACTTTTGCAAATAAATATTATAAATGGCAATCATTATTTTGAATGTTGGGTCAAGCATATATATCTAGAGGGGAGTGGGAAAACTTCTTATTTGAGTCCATTGTATTTGCGTTATCTTAAGTAAGATATTAGCAGACTAAAATTATACAAATCATTACAATTGCGTTGTGACAAGGGAGATAAATATGAGATTTACAAAATTTAAATTGAAAAATGCAATGGCTTGTTTTTTTAATATATTGTTAATGCCCTTCGTTTTGAATGGAGTGAAAAACATATTATTTGAATATGTTAATTCAACAAAAATACAAGTAATGAACTCAATTGCATAAAATCCACTTTTGTAAATAAATATTATAAATGGCAATCATTATTTTGAATGTTGGGTCAAGCATATATATCTAGAGGGGAGTGGGAAAACTTCCTATTTGAGTCCATTGTATTTGCGTTATCCTAAGTAGGATGTTAGCAGACTAAAATTATACAAATCATTGCAAATTGCATTTGACAATGGAGATAATTAAGAGATTTACAAAATCTAAATTGAAAAAATGTAATGTTTTGATTTTTTAATATATTGTTAATGCCCCTTCATTTTTTCAATGAAGTGAAAAAGATATTATTTGAATATGTTAATTGAACAAAATACAAGTAATGAACTCAATTGCATAAAATCCACTTTGTAGATAAATATTGTAAATAGCAATCATTATTTTGAATGTTGGGTCAAGCATATATATCTAGAGGGGAGTGGAAAACTTCGTATTTGTGTCCATTGTATTTGCGTTATCTTAAGTAAGATGTTAGCAGACTAAAATTATACAAATCATTACAAATTGCATTGTGACAATAGGAGATAATTAAGAGATTTACAAAATTTAAATTAAAAAAATGTAATGTTTGATTTTTTAATATATTGTTAATGCCCCTTCATTTTTTAATGGAGTGAAAAACATATTATTTGAATATGTTAATTGAACAAAAATACAAGTAATGAACTCAATTGCATAAAATCCACTTTTGTACATAAATATTATAAATAGCAATCATTATTTTGAATGTTGGGTCAAGCATATATATCTAGAGGGGAGTGGGAAAAGTTCTATTGGAGTCCATTGTATTTGCGTTATCCTGAGTAAGATGTTAGCAGTCTAAATTATACAAATCGTTACAATTGCATTGTGACAAGGGAGATAATTAAGAGATTTACAAAATGAAATTGAAAAAATGCAATGTTTTGTTTTTTTAATATATTGTTAATGCCCCTCATTTTGAATGGAGTGAAAAGTATATTATTTAAATGTGTTAATTTAACAAAAAACAATTAATGAACTCAATTGCATAAAATCCACTTTTGTAAATAAATATTATAAATGGCAATCATTATTTTGAATGGTTGGGTCAAGCATATATATCTGGAGGGGTGTGGGAAAACTTCTTATTTGAGTCCATTGTATTTGCGTTNGGTCATGCATATATCTCTATAGGGAGTGGGAAAACTTCTTATTAATGGTCCATTGTATTTTTCTTTTCTTAAGAAAGATGTTTGCAGACTAAAATTATAGAAATCATTACAAATTGCATTATGGCAAGGGAGATAATTAAGAAATTTACAAAATTTAAATTCAACTCATTATTAACAACACATTTATCCCTATAAGACTCTAAAATTATGAAAATTGAAAAAATACAATGTTTTGATTTTAATATATTGTTAATGTCCTTTCATTTTAAATGGAGTGAAAAGCATATTATTTGAATATGTAATTCAACAAAAATACAATTAATGAACTCAATTGTATATAAAACACTTTTGTGGATAAATATTATAATAGCAATCACAATTTTCAATGTTGGGTCAAGCATATATCTCTAGAGGGGAGTGGGAAAACTTCTTATTAGGGTCCGTTGTATTTGTTTTTCTTAAGTAGATGTTTGCAGACTAAAATTATAAAAATCATTACAAATTGCATTATGGAAAGGGAGATAATTAAGAAATTTACAAAATTTAAATTCAACTCATTATTAACAACACATTTATCCGATAAGACTCTAAAATTATGAAAAATGAAAAAATACATTGTTTTGATTTTTTAATATATTGTTAATGTCCTTTCATTTTAAATGGAGTGAAAAGCATATTATTTGAATATGTTAATTCAAAAAAATACAAGTAATGAACTCAATTGTATAAAATACACTTTTTTGGATAAATATTATAAATAGCAATCACAATTTTCAATGTTGGGTCAAGCATATATCTCTAGAGGGGAGTGGGAAAACTTCTTATTAGGGTCCGTTGTATTTGCTTTTTCTTAAGTAAGATGTTTGCAGACTAAAATTATAGAAATCATTACAAATTGCATTATGGCAAGGGAGATAATTAAGAAATTTACAAAATTTAAATTCAACTCATTATTAACAACACACATTTATCCCTATAAGACTCTAAAATTCTAAAAATTGAAAAAATACATTGTTTTTATTTTTTAATATATTGTTAATGTCCTTTCATTTTAAATGGAGTGAAAGCATATTATTTGAATATGTTAATTCAAAAAAAATACAAGTAATGAACTCAATTGTATAAAATACATTTTTGGATAAATATTATAAATAGCAATCACAATTTTCAATGTTGGGTCAAGCATATATCTCTAGAGGGGAGTGGGAAAACTTCTTATTAGGGTCCGTTGTATTTGCTTTTTCTTAAGTAAGATGTTTGTAAACTAAAATTATAGAAATCATTACAAATTGCATTATGGCAAGGGAGATAATTAAGAAATTTACAAATTTAAATTCAACTCATTATTAACAACACATTTATCCTGATAAACTCTAAAATTATGAAAATTGAAAAAATACATTGTTTTGATTTTTTAATATATTGTTAATGTCCTTTCATTTTAAATGGAGTGAAAAGCATATTATTTGAATATGTTAATTCAACAAAATACAAGTAATGAACTCAATTGTATAAAATACACTTTTGTGGATAAATATTATAAATAGCAATCACAATTTTCAATGTTGGTCAAGCATATATCTCTAGAGGGAGTGGGAAAACTTCTTATTAGGGTCCGTTGTATTTGCTTTTTTTAAGTAAGATGTTGTAGACTAAAATTATAGAAATCATTACAAATTGCATTATGGCAAGGGAGATAATTAAGAAAATTACAAAATTTAAATTCAACTCATTATTAACAACACATTTATCCTGATAAAACTCTAAAATATGAAAATTGAAAAATACATTGTTTTGATTTTTAATATATTGTTAATGTCCTTTCATTTTAAATGGAGTGAAAAGAATATTATTTGAATATGTTAATTCAACAAAAATACAAGTAATGAACTTCAATTGTATAAAATACACTTTTCTGGATAAATATTATAAAAAGCAATCACAATTTTCAATGTTAGGTCAAGCATATATCTCTAGATGGGAGTGGGAAAACTTCTTATTAGGGTCCGTTGTATTTGCTTTTTCTTAAGTAACATGTTTTCTGACTAAAATTATAGAAATCAATACAAATTGCATTATGGCAAGGGAGATAATTAAGAAATTTACAACATTTAAATTCAAGATTATTACAACACATTTATCCTATAAGACTCTAAAATTCTAAAAATTGAAAAATACATTGTTTTGATTTTTAATATATTGTTAATGTCCTTTCATTTTAAATGGAGTGAAAAGCATATTATTTGAATATGTTAATTCAACAAAAATACAAAATGAACTCAATTGTATAAAATACACTTTTTTGGATAATATTATAAATAGCAATCACAATTTTCAATGTTGGGTCAAGCATATATCTCTAGAGGGAGTGGGAAACTTCTTATTAGGGTCCGTTGTATTTGTTTTTTCTTAAGAAACATGTTGCAGACTAAAATTATAGAAATCAATACAAATTGCATTATGGCAAGGGAGATAATTAAGAAATTTACAACATTTAAATTCAACAGATTATTTACAACACATTATCCCTATAAGACTCTAAAATTCTAAAATTGAAAAAATACATTGTTTTGATTTTTTAATATATTGTTAATGTCCTTTCATTTTAAATGGAGTGAAAAGCATATTATTTGAATAATTAATTCAACAAAAATACAAGTAATGAACTCAATTGTATAAAATACACTTTTTTGATAAATATTATAAATAGCAATCCCAATTTTCAATGTTGGTTAAGCATATATCTCTAGAGGGAGTGGGAAAACTTTTTATTAGGGTCCGTTGTATTTGCTTTTTCTTAAGTAATATGTTTGTAGACTAAAATTATAGAAATCATTACAAATTGCATTATGGCAAGGGAGATAATTAAAAATTTACAAAATTTAAATTCAACTCATTATTAACAACACATTTATCCCGATAAAACTCTAAAATTATGAAAATTGAAGAAATACATTGTTTTGATTTTTAATCTATTGTTAATGTCCTTTCATTTTAAATGGAGTGAAAAGAATATTATTTGAATATGTTAATTCAACAAAAATACAAGTAATGAATTCAATTGTATAAAATACACTTTTCAGGATAAATATTATAAATAGCAATCACAATTTTCAATGTTGGGTCAAGCATATATCTCTAGAAGGGAGTGGGAAAACTTCTTATTAGGGTCCGTGTATTTGCTTTTTCTTAAGTAAGATGTTTGTAGACTAAAATTATAGAAATCAATACAAATTGCAATGGGCAAGGGAGATAATTAAGAAATTTATAACATTTAAATTCAACTAATTATTTACAAGACATTTATCTCTATAAGACTCTAAAATTCTAAAAATTGAAAAAAATACTTGTTTTGATTTTCAAATATATTGTTAATGTCCTTTCATTTTAAATGGAGGGAAAAGCATATTATTTGAATAAGTTAATTCAACAAAAATAAAAGTAATGAACTCAATTGTATAAAATACACTTTTTTGGATAAATATTATAAATAGCAATCACAATTTTCAATGTTGGTTAAGCATATATCTCTAGAGGGAGTGGGAAAACTTCTTATTAGGGTCCGTTGTATTTGCTTTTCTTAAGTAAGATGTTTGCAGACTAAAATTATAGAAATCAATACAAATTGCATTGTGGCAAGGGAGATAATTAAGAAATTTATAACATTTAAATTCAACTGATTATTTACAAGACATTTATCTTATAAGACTTTAAAATTCTAAAAATTGAAAAAATACATTGTTTTGATTTTTTAATATATTGTTAATGTCCTTTCATTTTAAATGGAGGGAAAAGCATATTATTTGAATAAGTTAATTCAACAAAAATACAAGTAATGAACTCAATTGTATAAATACACTTTTTTGGATAAATATTATAAATAGCAATCACAATTTTCAATGTTGGGTCAGCATATATCTCTAGACGGTAGTGGGAAAACTTCTTATTAGGGTCCGTTGTATTTGCTTTTTTAAAAGTAAGATGTTTGCGGACTAAAATTATAGAAATCATTACAAATTGCATTATGGCAAGGAAGATAATTAAGAAAATTACAAAATTTAAATTCAACTCATTATTAACAACACATTTATCCTGATAAGACTCTAAAATTATGAAAATTGAAGAAATACATTGTTTTGATTTTTTTATCTATTGTTAATGTCCTTTCATTTTAAATGGAGTGAAAAGAATATTATTTGAATATGTTAATTCAACAAAAATACAAGTAATGAATTCAATTGTATAAAATACACTTTTCTAGATAAATATTATAAATAGCAATCACAATTTTCAATGTTAGGTCAAGCATATATCTCTAGGGGAGTGGGAAAACTTCTTATTAGGGTCCGTTGTATTTGCTTTTTCTTAAGTAACATGTTGTCGACTAAAATTATAGAAATCAATACAAATTGCATTATGGCAAGGGATAATTAAAAATTTATAAAATTTAAATTCAACTCATTATTACAAGACATTTATCCTATAAAACTCTAAAATTATGAAAATTGAAGAAATACATTGTTTTGATTTTTAATCTATTGTTAATGTCCTTTCATTTTAAATGGAGTGAAAAGCATATTATTTGAATATGTTAATTCAACAAAAATACAAGTAATGAACTCAATTGTATAAAATACACTTTTCTGGATAAATATTATAAATAGCAATCACAATTTTCAATGTTAGGTCAAGTATATATCTCTAGAGGGAGTGGGAAAACTTCTTATTAGAGTCCGTTGTATTTGCTTTTTCTTAAGTAACATGTTTGCAGACTAAAATTATAGAAATCAATACAAATTGCATTATGGCAAGGGAGATAATTAAGAAATTTATAACATTTAAATTCAAGATTATTTACAACTCATTTATCCCTATAAGATTCTAAAATTCTAAAAATTGAAAAAATACATTGTTTTGATTTTCTAATATATTGTTAATGTCCTTTCATTTTAAATGGAGGGAAAAGCATATTATTTGAATAAGTTAATTCAACAAAATAAAATAATGAACTCAATTGTATAAAATACACTTTTTGGATAAATATTATAAATAGCAATCACAATTTTCAATGTTGGGTCAAGCATATATCTCTAGAGGGAGTGGGAAAACTTCTTATTAGGGTCCGTTGTATTTGCTTTTTCTTAAGTAAGATGTTTGCAGACTAAAATTATAGAAATCATTACAAATTGCATTATGGCAAGGGAGATAATTAAGAAATTTACAAAATTAAATTCAACTCATTATTAACAACACATTTATCCCTATAAGACTCTAAAATCTAAAATTGAAAAAATACATTGTTTTGATTTTTTAATATTAAATGTCCTTTCATTTTAAATGGAGTGAAAAGCATATTATTTGAATATGTTAATTCAACAAAAATACAAGTAATGAACTCAATTGTATAAAATACACTTTTTTGGATAAATATTATAAATAGCAATCACAATTTTCAATGTTGGGTCAAGCATATATCTCTAGAGGAGAGTGGGAAAACTTCTTATTAGGGTCCGTTGTATTTGCTTTTTCTTAAGTAAGATGTTTGTAGACTAAAATTATAAAATCATTACAAATTGCATTATGGCAAGGGAGATAATTAAAAATTTACAAATTTAAATTCAACTCATTATTAACAACACATTTATCCTGATAAGACTCTAAAATTATGAAAATTGAAGAAATACATTGTTTTGATTTTTTAATCTATTGTTAATGTCCTTTCATTTTAAATGGAGTGAAAAGAATATTATTTGAATATGTTAATTCAACAAAAATACAAGTAATGAACTCAATTGTATAAAATACACTTTTTTGGATAAATATTATAAATAGCAATCACAATTTTCAATGTTGGGTCAAGTATATATCTCTAGAAGGGAGTGGAAAACTTCTTATTAGGTCCGTTGTATATGCTTTTTCTTAAGTAAGATGTTTGCAGACTAAAATTATAGAAATCAATACAAATTGCATTGTGGCAAGGGAGATAATTAAGAAATTTATAACATTTAAATTCAACTAATTATTTACAAGACATTTATCCCTATAAGA